>CAKNXH010000163.1:320830-343942 GCA_932178445.1 Andricus quercusramuli | reverse complement strand
CTCGTGAATTCACACTAGCCGCTCGTGTGAATTCACGAGCGAATAGTGTGTTGGCAACTGTGGCTAGTGCTATGAAAAAAAAAATTTTTTTAACACTAACCGCTCTTGCCAGAGCTTCTCCGTGTATAGTGATTTGAAATAGTCATGGCTGCCACGCAGTCACTTAACTGACTTTTCGTCACTTTTTTCAAATCACTTCTGAGTCTAATTTATTTCATTTCAGATTTTATATCTAAAAAAATTTAATTGATCTATGTATGATATCATAGAATGTCTCCCTTTTCCCCTATTTTTAAGAAACTTCACTTTTTTTGGTTTTTTGCTTCAATGTGAACTGAATTAATAGAAACCAATGAGAAAATCCAATTATTTTGAATAAAAGTTCTTTATCTTTGGTTAACAACTCTATTATTATATTTTTAGCTAGGAATTCATCTGGTTTGGTTAAAAATTTAATTTTCGGTAGAAAATTAAATTATTTAATTGGAAAGTTAACTATTTTGTTAAAAAGTCTTATTTTTAGGCAAAAAATTCCACTGTTTCTTTTTTATTCAATTATTCGATAGACAATTTAATTATTTTATTAAAAATTTAACTATTTTATTAGAAAGTTTTATTTTTAGGTAAAAAATTCAACAGTTTTGTTGAACACTCGTCTTCTTGGATATCAAATTAATTTGTTTTTAATGTATTAACTGCTTTATAGAAATTTCAACTGTCTTCTCAAACTTTCATGTGGCTTGAAAATTTAACTTATAGATTGAAAAATGCAATTGTTGTTGGTTGTAGTTTAATCTCTCTTATTCGAAATGTAGGCCATTTCAACTCTGTGGTTACAAATTCAACTTTTTGTTGAAAATTCGTCTCTTTTGATTAAAAGTGAAACTGTTTAGTTTTAAATGCAACTATTTAACTGAAAACAAACTATTGTTTTTCGTTTTTCTAAAATATTCGACTTTTTAGCTCGAAAAATCCACTTTTTTTAAAATTCATCTCTTTTAGTAGAAAATTGATCTTTTTTTGTTGTTCTAAATGCTGTTTGGTTAAAAATTCAGTTGTCTTGGTTGAAAATTTATCTTTTCGGGATTAAGAGTCAACTATTTTCGAGAACATTCGACTTCTTGGCCTTTTTATGATTCAACAAAAATTTTAAATATATTTTTCATCTTGTTCTCGTGAGGAAAACTTTTTTAATATTGGGAATATAACTATACTATATTGGAGACATTTGTTCGCGTTTTCGAGTAACATCGATTGACCTATTGAACAACCTTTCATGAGCTCTTATGATCTAGCAATACCTATTTATAATTTTTCAAAATATATTGTTCATCTTGTTTATGTGATGAAAACTTTTTCAGTAATGGGAATACAACAGTGCTGTATTCAGTATAACAATTCGCGTCATTGAGACGCGATTGACATATTGCCGAACCTTCGAGGCCAATTCATGATCAATCAATAGCGATTTATAAAATGTAAATATGTCCACATTGTTTATATAAGGAATTTTTTCTTTATATTTCGATGGTCTCTCTGATTTTTGATAGGACAGAAACATCAGCATGAAAAATGTTGACAGTGGATGCAAAGTGCTCATAAAATAAGAACAAATAAATACATCAATAGCAGCGTTATTTTTAATTGTGAAAATGAAAAGCTCTTCGATTTTGAAGATATATAAAGAAAATTTTTATATTTTTATTATTTTCATTATTTATTTTCACTAAATTTATAGCAAACTAAATAACGGCTTGTTTGCAAATTCCAATTTCACGAAATTAATTGCATCGGATTTTTTCATCCAGCAATCCATTACTCGTATTTCGAGACAGCAGTTTACTTTCGAAAAAACCTGTTTTATCGAATCCTTGATCGCGGATTGCTTGTTTAATTTGACGTCGCACAATATTTCAAGGAGGTAACGAAGGGCTTTGGGTGCAATGTGCAATCAGGTACGCCCCTGAGGTACATCCCTCTTGCACGCACCGTATGTACATATTGTAAAGTGTGGAATCGTGGGTTCATAATTCACGAGTATCGCATACATATGGTGTTTCTATGGATATCCCCCTTTGCAGAAATGCCAAGTAGTCTCCCCAGATTTACCAAGATGCCGTCTACTCACACAATCATCCTCAGAAATGCCTTTACAATTTTTCCTGCCGTGTGAAAACATTTTTTTTTTCATTAAGAAAATTCCGGGAATTAATTCTTAATGCCTAATTAGTAATTACTTCCTAGATATCAACATAACAATCCTACATAACTTGTTTTTTCTCTAACAATATTTTAATATTCTAGGGTGTGTACTCACCTGGAAATTCTGGAAATGTAAGGGAATTTTTTGAGTCAGAGAAATTCAGAAGTTTTTTGAGCGTCCCTAAATTTGTTTAAAAAATTGTACTTGAAAATTTAATAGTCCTGGATTTGTCAGGGATTTTTTTCAGAAGAAAGTGTGAAGTTCAAAAGGAAGTTCAAAATCACCTGTTATCATGAAGTTATTTCAGTTGAAGATGAAAGTAATATCCTAATTTAATTAGAATTAAAAGAGCGGTGTGCTTTAATTTTTTTTTTAATTATAGGTATTATATTTAACCACCATTTGGTCTAAACACATTTCTAAAATTTGGTAACTAATGAAGAAATCAGAATCGTCGTCAGTATAAATTTTGACTAAATTCTTGGATCCATAAAATATTATAATGATCTTTTATTGTCGTTGAAAGCCACAGGGCCCTAAAATGTCTAGCAGAGTCTGAACACAGAATAAGTTGGCCCAACTCATAAAAAAAATAATATTACGTAAAACGCTGCTTTAAAAAATTATATGTTTCTCAGCATTCTCGGGAATTTTTTCACGAATATGATACGTCATTCGTGGATCGTAAATATTCCCTCGAGAGCCTGTATTTTTTTTATGACAGTAGCTTTACTTTATATGCCACATTATAATTGAACGTTAATAAGAAATATTTTTGGAAATTCAGGAAAATTCAGTTTATATTATTTTAATTTCTTATTATATTATAGTTGTTCCTTTTTAAAACTTCTACAACAAGTTACTGAACACTCTTCGATATTTCGCACTGTTTCTGAAATAAGTATATATGTATTTTTTGTTAAAAATATATATAAATATAAAATAAGAATGGTCGAGATAGATACATTGATATCGTTCTTTCTTCTTCTGATATTGCAATTCGAACCGTAATATTAACTAAATTGATACTCAAAATTTAAATTCCACTTTTTTAAGTGTTAACGCATCCAAATAGTTACTATTACGCTTTAAAACACAATAGTATATAAAAAGGGAACCATAGAAATTTATCTTGACGATTTCAGAGGAAAACAGTGGCGAACCCATAAATTTACCACCAGATAAACAAATTTTTCTTTGTCAATCAAAGAATAAATAATTTTCGGAAATTTTCCAATATTATTTATTCAATAAAAGATTTTATAACCGCGTACCTGAAGTGACATTCGGAAATAGACAAGAAATGGAATTATCTACAAGCTGTTTTTAAAAAAAAAGATGAGTTTCTAGTATATACCAAATTATATTAATTTTTACTAAAATACAATTTTTCCCCATATTTTATATAGGGTGAGGGGGGGGGGGGGGGGAATTTTTAGATACCTTAAATTCGCTCTTTTGGATTTAAAGAACTTATACCAGGAATTTTATTCGTAGTAGAACTGCACTCAATGCGCGTGAATGTTTTAAATTGATTTAGATGACTTCAAAGGAATTTCGTTTTTCAAGGATTGCTGTAATGCTTTCTACTGAATTTTATAATAATATTTTACTCATTTTTCAAAAATTTGTTTACAATGAATCCAGGACTGCGCAGGATTTCCAGATTTTTGTTCTCATTCTTATGCACCCGAAAGTATTTACTAAATCTTAAAACACTCAGCATTTTCAACGGTCAAACTTAAAAAAAAAAAAAAGGAAAGAGAGGGAATGAAACGCATGTGTAATTTGACTCTCTCGAGTTCGCCCCTTTGTTCTCAAAATCAGTCGTTTTGAAGTACTCTCAGAAGTCAGTCGACTTAATTGGCCAATCAAGTTCAAGCAGTCCCCACCATGGGGCACTCTGGCCAATCACAGGCATCGTAGAGAATACATATATAAGAACAACATAACCTGAAACCTCAGTTTCAGGTCAGCCCTGAAGATGTGAACTGCAATGTTCACGAAACGTCGGCAACATTCATAGTTTCGCACACGAGTTATTGGCTCGTGTTTTAGAGGTCGGCCGGCAATCGGCAAACGGGAACATATCAACTCCTATCTAATAGAACGCTGCTTAAGGCTGGTGACCTTATCAGCATAAATCACCCACCTATTGAGACTCTCGGCTTCCTTTCTCATGTCCTTATCCCCCCGCCCCCCTCCCCCAGTAACAGAAGTTTTGGTGGAACTGACGTTACAAATTGACTCCACCATGAGACAAATCACTGCTTAATTCGGACATGATTTCGACTCGCAAAACAAATCTCGCGCATACAGGTGATAGTTGGGAGTACAATCTAAACATGAATAATACAAACAATAAAGTAGCCTCGGAAAGGACTGAAACTCGGATTGACCAAAGGCATGCACACGGTAAACGTAAAGGTCGTGTTTCGGGCGATGAATGGAGACTGGGTGTTTGGAATGCTAGAGGAGTGAATGATCTTAAGATAAGAGAACTACGAGAAACTATGCACGTAAGGAAACTAGACATTCTTTGTGTACCTGAGACGAAGAAAAAGGGTCGCGAATTTATAAAAATAGAAAATGGAGTGTTGGAAGGCGGTTGTGAAATATGGTCAGGAGTAGATAGCGAATCACATCGCAGTCAAGGGGTCGGTTTAATTATGAATGAAAAAGCAAGACAGCATCTCATAGAGCATAATTTTGTATCACCCAGATTGCTATGGGCTAGAATGAAGGTAGGAATCAGAAGATTATTTATCATAGCGTGCTACGCACCAGTTGATAGCGATTCGAGGGAAGTTAAGGACGCCTTCTGGGACACTTTAAATGATACAATAAGTACTTGCGACCAAGGTGAAAGAATAATTTTGTTAGGAGATATGAACGGATGGGTCGGCGTCCAACGTCAGGATACAGATACAGGAGGGGTACTAGGTAATTTTGGGGATCCAACAAGAAAAAATTATAACGGGGAAAAATTAGTTAGCTTATGCTTAGAGAAGGACCTATTTATTACAAATACCTGGTTTCGACATAAAATGATCCATACTTACACCTGGTGTAAAGGAAATAACCGCAGTATAATTGACTTCGTTATTGCAGATGAAAGACTAAGAGAACTAGTTACAGATACAAGAGTCATGAGGGGGGCCGAATGCAATACTGATCATTACCTTTTAGTCTCCAGGATGAACTTAGGGCGGGGGTGGAGAAGAAAGAGAACCAAACAAACGAAACAAACGCGAATCAAGGTCGAAAATTTACAGAAACCGGAATTACGAATAGATTTTCAGAATAAGATAAACGAACGCATAGATAAGGCAATTTGGGAGTCGCTTGAAAGGAACAAAGATGTAGAAGGTGCGTGGGCTTTATTGCGGGATACCATTGTTGAAACTGCGATTGAAGTGTGTGGTATGGCGAGGGTAGGAAAAAAGTCTGGCGATGCGTGGTGGAACGATGAAATTGCGGCAGCCCAACAAGAAAAGAAAGAAGCGTACAAAAGAACGTTGAACATGACAGGTCTTAGCGATGAGGAGAGAAATAGACTCAAAAATGATCACAGACACAAAAAGAGGAAAATTAAACGTCTAGTCAAAGAGAGTAAAGAGAAAACCAGAACAGAAGAAGAGAACAAAATAAAAAACTGCTTTGAAGGAATTATGAAACTATTATTTAAAGAGATGAAGGGAAGTAAAAGTACAGAGTTTTTTAGCATGAGAAACAGCAAAGGTGAAATGCTATATGATATAGACGGGATAGTAGACGCTTTAAAAGATTCTTTTAAAGAACTATTAGGAGGTGAAGATATAGGGCAACAAAACTACGACATTGAACATAATGCATTAGAAAACCCAATTGAAAAAGTCAGTGTCACTGAGGTCAGAGATATAATTAAGAACTTGAAAAACGGTAAGGCTGCTGGTTTAGACAGTATTAGCGCTGAAATGCTTAAATACGGTGGCGAGTACATACCTCACAGGTTGTGCGAATTGATAAATTTATGTTTCGAGATAGGAGAAGTCCCAGACGATTGGAGAAAGGCGATTATTGTACCAATATATAAAAAGGGAGATAAAAGCAACTGCAGTAATTACAGAGGTATCAGCCCACTAAGTACCGTAAGTAAAATATACTCAAAAATACTTATTCGTAGGGTAATGGAAATTACAGAAGAGAAGATATGGGAAGTCCAAAGTGGATTTATGCCAGGAAGATCATGTACAGATCAGATATTTAGCCTAAGACAGATCACAGAAAAAAGCTTGAGAGTAGGAAAGAAAGTTTTCTGTGCATTTATTGACCTAGAAAAAGCTTTCGACACGGTAAATAGAAGTAAACTTTGGGAAGTCCTTAAAGAGTATGGAGTGAATGGAGGGCTGCTACAAGCAATAAAAACAATATATACGGGTAGTAAAGCAAGTGTAAGGGTAAATGGGAAACTGAGTGACTGGTTCGATATTATGCAAGGCGTGAAACAAGGATGCGTTATGTCCTCGTGGCTATTTATCATATTCATGGATAAGTGTCTAAGAACTGCCCTCTTCAACGAAAAAGGTATAGATCTCGAAACCGTCAAAGTACGTGGGTTGGCTTTCGCAGATGACAAGATTGTTATGGCAGAATCAGTCGAAGACTTGCAAAGAATGTTGAATAAACTTAACACAAGCATGAAGAACATGGACCTCAAAATTAACGTGAATAAAACGAAAGTCATGGTTTTTGAGGGAAAAAGTGAGAAAACAATATGCAACATTGTCCTAAATGATGTGAGATTAGAACAAGTTGACAAGTACGTATATCTAGGTAGTCTATTCACTAGCGACGGAAAAATAGATGGGGAATTAGATAGGCGCATAAATAAGGGTAAGCAGGTTATCGGTAGAGCAGGATCCATCCTCACGAATAAAAACATATCAAAAAAAGCTAAAATGGCCATACATAATTCCATATTCGTACCAACTGTACTATACGGTAGCGAGGCATGGACCTGTCAAGAAAAGGACAGGAGTAAAATCAACGCGATCGGCATGAAACCTCTGCGCATAATATGCGGAAAAACACTGATGGACAAAGTCCGAAACGAGATAATCCTCAAAGAATGTGGTACAGGAGACACGCTAGTTGACATATGGGAAAGAAATCAGTTAAGATGGTTCGGACATCTTGAAAGAATGAAAAATGAACGACTGACGAAGCAAGTATATAAAGGTAAAGTAAATGGCAGAATGCCCAGAGGTAGACCGCCGAAAGAATGGTTAGAATCTGTAAATGAGACATTGATCCGAAGAGACATAAGAAGTCATAGGAACAGAAGAGCTTGCATGAAGAAATGCATGGACGTAAATGAAGCTAGAGTAGTATGCCAGGACAGAAATATGTGGCGACAAATAGTTTATAAGCAGAGTGACAATAGAGTGAATGATGCCGGAAACAAAGACCTTGGATACTAATGGGCCCAAGTGGGGAACCATACATAACAATTCTGTGAGGCTCCTCACTTGGGGTGATCGCTAGAGAGATTGATCAACAACCTGGGTCGGAGCAGTGTTGCGGAGTGAACGTGTTATTTGAATAAATAACACGAAAACTCCAGATCAATCTAAAATATCTATACCATAACACATATACCTATATACCTATCTATCCTATACCATATAACGACCTACCTCACACCTATATACCTATCCCACTACTTTCCAACCGAGCAAGTCACGCCTAACCCGAAAGGGAAATGGCTTAATGGTATAATTCCAGTTTCGCTACTAGAGTTATATTTTAGTATTTCAGTAGTTTTTCTATCCTGACAATTTGAAATTTTGAGTATTTTCAAATCAAGAATATGTCAACCCTCAATTTGAGTGAAGATTAAATCAAAGTTAAATAATTTGGATTTGAAGCAGAGAAACCTAAACGGTTTTAAGTACATACCTTTTTGACGAAATGGAGTTTTCTTCAAAAAGTGTATGTTCTCGCTTTATTACACTTATAGCAGTGAAAAATCAAGGGTTCGCAATTTTTACCTAAAAAATTTAGTATTTCAATGTATTCAAATATTTCAAAGTAAATGATATAATTGTACTAAAATATTCCATTTTTTCAACAATTCGACGGTCATTACAAAATTTTGATCAATGTTCATAACAATTGGAGATATCATTATCAAAATTTAAAAAATTTACTAATACTGCAAATTTTTATTTTTTATTTTTATATGTGTAATTTTTTATAATAGAAATAAAAATATGCATTTTGGATGATTTTCTTGAAGATTTAATCGTCATTAAACTGATCCATCCTCAAACAAACTGATTAATTTCCAAATCTCTAGATTTGAATCAGTTAAAATTTTTACGAATGGCAATCACTGACCGAATTCTACATACGAATCAGTTATTTTAACTTATACATAAGTTATACAGATTTATCACGTAAAAATAGCTAATTCATAGCTAGAATTCAGCCACTAATTGATATTAGTAACAAATTTTACTAACGTAAATTTATAGAAAACCGAACAGTTGATTTTTTAACTAACGAAAATTGAATTTATACCAAAAGAGATGAATTATCAAGCTAAAAACAATCGAATTTTCAAACAAAAAAGATTAGTCAGTAAAAAATAGTTAATTCATAACTTGAGTTCAGTACTAAAATTGATATTAGTAAAAAAATGTACTGATTCAAATTTAGACAGAACGAAAAAGTTGCGTGTTTAACCAAAAAAGATTAAATTTCTACCGAAACAGACAAATTTTTAACAAACAAGTTACATTTTCGCCCAAAGAGATCAATTTTAAACTTCGATGTCGAATCTTTAACTGGCATAGTTAAATTATCATTCAACCAAATTAATTTTCAATGAAAAGAAAGAACGAAATTTCATCAAAATAATTACGTTTTTAACCAAACAGATAAATCTTCAACTAAAATGGCGAGTCCTCAACCAAAAATAAAAAAAAAATTAAGAAATTAGGTCAACTTTTAACCAAGTATTTAGTTGAATCGTAAACAAACAGATGAACTTTCACTAAAAAATGTAATAGTAGATATTTCAATCAAAAAATATTTTTATTTTAAATCAGAAACAATTAAATTTATCCTAAAAGATAACTATTCAACAAAATAGTTAAATCTTCAACAAAAACACATTAATTTTCAACAAAACAGTTGCGTTTTCACCCGAAAAGATGAAGTTTCTAACCATAGAGATCAATTTTTATACAATTGAATTAAAAAAGAGTTCATTTTCAATAAAATAGTTCAATTTTCAATCAAAATAGTTGAATTTTGCTCAACCAAAAATATAGTAATAAACTTTTCAACCAAAAACACTGAACTTTCAATGAAAAGTGAAAAAGGGGAAAAACTCTCAAGCTTTCGATAAATAAAAAGAAATTTTGATCATTCTTACACTAGAGAACAATATTTTAAATAAACAATGAGGTTCGTTTTAGTACTTTTAAAATATTGGGTTGGAAAACTAGAAATTTTGCTTGTAAAATAAAATTAATTTTCCACGGCACACTTTTCATTTCGGAATACACGCTTTCAAATCCGGACTACAGAAAGTATGACGGCGCCAGCGACATTTTAGGCCTCTTATAATGACGTCGTGTTGATACAGGATTCAAAATTTGGATTAATTTTATTATTAAAATGTATATATTATACATAATAATACATATTTTATTTACCTAATAGCAATTCTTAAATATTTAGAATTTCCCCGCTCTACAGAAAGAACCAGGTGTAAGAAACGTTGCAGGTAATGAGTTAAGTAGGGTAACGTTCAGCTGGGTATTTGGATCGAGGGGTACACTTTCCTCGGCGAATTGAAAACTCTTCTGCACTCCGCTAGACCTTAATACGTTCTTTGATTCGCCATGTAAAGTTTACCCCTCCTCCCATTATCTAGCTGACCGTTACCCCGTTGCATCCATTACCCAACGTTTCTTACATCCCGTTTTTTCGGTGATAAATATTTGAAACTTTTGAAACTTTGAAACGTAGCCAAAGTTTTATGAAACTTTACAACTCTACCGATTTAACGACATCAATTGCACAATTTCTCAATCTTGATATTCCTTTGGGACACTTGTCGTTTTGCACTTTATAGAATAACATAAATCGACAAAGCGACTTGAATTCTTCTTCACCGCTTTTAAAATTCCGTCAGCTTTGGTCCGTTTTACGCGCGCTGTTACTCCTGAAAAGTAATGTCGGCAATTACGATGTCCTTTATGGTGCAAGTTATACTGCGGGCCTCACTGGCCCATCAAGGAAATCGGAGCTGCTGTATATACATTATACACACACACAGAATATGCAAACATCCAACTATACTAGTATGCAAGTATTAGCAGCTTCGAGGCAACACCGAGAGGGATCGGGGTGCAATTTCGAGAAAAACGTCCCTTCAGGCCCAACGGGGCCCACTTTCCGCCCCCCCCCCACCAGGGGCCTGAGACCTCCTATATTATCTGGCCTCGCAGTCTCTATATGTTAGAAAACAGCTCTCTCATTTTGTACCGATCAACATTTCTGTGCGTCTCCTCTTCGCACGCGATTCTTTCCTTGACGTATCATTTCAACCAGGCTTTCTGTTTTCGCCTAACTTCCGTAAACTTATTTGCATGGCGCCGGATTCGTTTTTTTCTTTCACCTTTTTTCTTGATGAATGTTTTCGTGTCGAGAATTTTTTTTTCATACAGAATACAGCTGGGGGAGATTCAGTGTTGCAGAATGTTATTGATTACTGCTTCCTTTGTGGAAGGAAAAATGTTTGTCTAGAGGCTAGGTTCAACTTTTTTTGTATATTATCAAGGTGTCTACTCACATAGAATACTTGGAAACCCTGGAAATCTCAGAATTTTTTTTTTCAATTCAGGGAATTTTTTTGAGAGCATTGCTTCATTTTTTTAAATTATAATATAAAATTGAATAGCAATGTTTTTTCATTTGCCTAAGTATAGGTTTCTATTACTGGATTTTCAATTTTTTTCAACTGAAAAATAAACTATTTTATATTTAGTTAAAAATGTTTCTTGTTTAGTTGAAAATTCATCCATTTGGTTGAAAATTCATGTGTTTTGTTGAAAATTCGTCTTCTGTGGTTGAATTCAACTGACTTTTATCAAAAATTAAAATATTTTTGGTTGAAATATCAACTATTACATCTTACGTTGAGAATCCTTCTTTGTTGATAATTAAATACTTGGTTGAAAATTACATTCTTGTTGAAAATTAATCTCTTCGATTGAACATTTAACTCCTTTGTTGAAAATTCTTTATTTTTTTTTGTATAAAAATTAATGTTTAAACTGAAAACTGAAGTATTCCAGATGAAAAATTAACTTTTTTTTTTAAATTCGTTTTTTTGGGTTAAAAATGATTTGTTGTAACTGAAAATTTAACTAATTCAGTTGAATATTCCAGCACTTTAGAGTTAAATACATCTCTGAGGTTGAAAATTAATTCTTCTGCCTGAAAATTGAGCTTTTCCAGATGAAAATTGTTATACTTTATTGAATATTCGTCTTTATTGTTGTAGTCGACTGTATTTTATCGAAAGATAAAATCTTTCTTTGGCTGAAATATCAACTTTTAAATTTTTTGTTAAGAATTCATCTTTTTTGTTTAGCAATTTAATTACTTGGTTAAAAATTATACTCTTGTTAAAAATTTGATTTTTGTGTGTGTGAAAATCAATTTTTGAAACTGAAAATTGAACTATTCTAGATAAAAAATTAATTATTTTGTTGAAAATTCGTCTTTTTGTAGAAAACTAATCTTCTTGGTAGAAAATTCATCTTCTTGATTGAAAATTCAACTATTCAAGTTGAATATTAATCATTTTAGTTCAAAATTCATCTTTTTAGTTTACAATTCAACCACTCCCCGTGCAGAAATTTCGATATGGCTCTAGTGGGGCTCCGACGAGTTTTCCCTATCTCTAATCGGGCTCTAGTGAGGAAAACTAGTCGGGCCCCCCATCTAGAACGTAACACTATGGCCATAAGGGCCCCACTAGATTTTCTAGTAGGGTTCTAGTGGGGGTCGCCCTCCTACAACCCCATTTAAGAGAAGGGCCCCTACAAGGCCCCTACAAGGCCCCTGTTGATTTAGGTTAGCAGCTAGGATATTCCATCTTCCTTCTCAGTCTTTGGCGTTGAGAAGAATATTTTTGAATTCCATGAGGAAGACTTTCTCATCGATATTTTGGCCCATTGAATCTTTACGTGTGTTGGAATTAGCAGCTGAAATAATAATAGTATACTAAAATATGGCAATTGCTGAATTATAATTGATTGATTTTCATTTTTATACGTACCCCGAATTTTATAAATTTACTTATTTGACATTTTTTGTATTATAATGTAAGAGAATAATATTTTTAGTTTGTGTTATTATTAGATTATATTTACTGTTAAATTATTCTTACAAATACAATATATTCAATTATTATTACATTAGTTACCTTCTACGTGATCGTCGGAGCGAGCAGCTCCGAAAATCATAACCTCACTCTCATCGCATTCTTCTTCGACTTTTTGCATTAAGCGGAACTTTTGACTGCGAAATCGTTTCTGTTCTTGCAGGCGCCTTTTCTCTTCCATCGTGGAGAAGAATAATTGTCAAACACAATAAAAAAATGACATAAAGAAATGAAAACACAAAACTTGAAAGCTCTAGCGAAGCACTGAACAGCTGTACTTGACATAACCTCTTTAACTTTAACTGACACATACGTGCCTGATTCCGAACAAAATATTCAATAATGCCCTAAATTAAGTTTTATGGAAAAAAGCGTTCACATGCACACGAAGAAACACTATTTCTGCTTACGAAGAACGCCAGAACCCTACAAGTTAATACTTCAGGTAATAAGAATAAGATTTTAGGAATTTTCTGGTCGGGGCCCCACTAGATACAGATAGATTCGCCATACCTATACGAAGCATGGAATTCTTCACTAGAACCTAATAGGGCCCCCATCAGTTTTTTCTAGTCTAGATATTCTGATAGGGGCCCCTTCAGAACCCAATTTCAAATAGGGAAAGATGGGGAAATTTCTGCACGGGTCCATTTTAAGATTCATAATTTTAGTTGAAAATTCAACTATTTTTTGAGAATTGATCTTTTTCAGTTGTAAATTCAACTATTTATTTGAAAAATAATTTTTTTGGTTGAATATTCAATTATTCCAGTTAAAGATTAATCATTTTAGTTGAAATTCACCGTTTTTTCAATTCAGCCATACAAAAAATTGTTTTTTTTTGTGGTTGAAAATTTTTTTTTGGGTGGAAATGAACTTTTTTAACTGAAAATTTAACATTTTTATTTTTGGATGAATATATATATTTTAGTTGAAAATTCAACTATATGGTGAAAAATTGACATATTTTTTTGAAAATTCGTCTTTTTGTTAAAAAATTCATCTTTTTGAAGCGTTTTAATTTGAATTCAATATAGTACCCACATTAATTTTACTCTAAAGAATGTATTCCCCTGTTTTTGTGAAAAATCTCCTCATTTCCTCTGTTTTACACGTTTCTAATCACCTGGAAAACATCTTTCATTCAAAATATTAATATATTACATATGCGCTGAATGTTGAGTATCTAAAAATGTAAAAATACAATAAAAATGTATTTGAATTATTATTCAAATTCATTGACTTTATAGTAACGAATTAAATAAATTATTATGGTTTAAGTATTACTTATTTATTCGATTATTTGATAGTGATAATATAATTAAGAATATCTTGTAATATAATTTGTCAAACTTTCTAAATCAGACATAATAATAATTAAAGCACTAGAAACTTGTAACATTAAGAAATCACATATCCTTTAATAAAGTTACTTTCACAGATTAAAAAAAAAAGTTAATTAATTTTACCTATGAATTGTACTATTTTTACACATTTATATTTACAAGGAATAAAAAAACATTATTCATAATAAACTCGCAAAATTGTTTACATATTCTGAAACGATCGTTTAAGAAAATGCAAAATACTTTAATGGCTCTGTAATTTAGAAATTATACCTGGAAAAATACACTCTTACTAAATATTTGCTTAAGAACAATTTCAACTTTTTACAACATGCAGCTAATTCCATTTTTGTACGTGGTCATTTTGATTATATCTGTGTCTGCAGTTAGAGCGAAGGATGAGCGAAATTTACATATATATAAAAATAATTGTCTTTCTGTTGAAGAAAAAAATGAAAACTTCAGAAAATATATAATAAAAATTCAATTTCATCGGATTCTTTTCTAAATTTTGTTCATTACGTTTTCAAACAACAATTTATAAAAAGCTATAAAATTGAAACTTCCCATTGGATACACAGAGAAAGTTTTCTTTTAAGAATATGGGTCTGGTTTTAAGACGACGAGGTCTTGATTTAAGCCACAAAATAGGCTGTGGGTCTACTTTCAGGAAAAAAATGCACTAAAATTGATGGTATGACAAAATAACAAATCAATTTTTTAGTTTTCAGGGTGCAATTAATTCGAACGCGCTTAATAATAACAATTATTTTTTGTAAACTAATACATTGGGAGGGACAGGAATATTTAATGATATAAAAATTCCTAATATAATGTGCAACTAAATCTTTTAAATATTTCTGATAAAATTTCATTCATCTACTTATTGGTGGCTGTCTAACTGTGTTTTAAAGTACTGCCTATCTTCTAATATTTCAAAACCATGCTTCATAACTTTTCACATCTTTTTTAATTGAAGAAAAATTATTTAAATAAATTAGTATTCTCCAGTCATATTTTATGAATTTCGCCATATTTGAAACGTATTTTACTGCTTTTAGCAAAGTTATGTTACTGTTACATCGGAATATCGAAATTTTTACTAATCGTATCATATTGATTTTATTCTTATTATCTATTCAAAGACAAATATAATTTCGATAACAATTAGAATACTTATTCGGATAGTTATACATCTCTATTATGGTCGCATTTTAATATTCCAAAAAATGGTACTATTTGATTTTAACTTATTCTTGTACTTATCCTACACTTTTAAATCGTATTTTTATGAAGTAATTCACAAAATATGTTTAAAGTTTCTTTTATTTATAATACAAAAAAAAAGCGAAAGAATCTTGGCCAAATGCAACTTGTTGTAAATAATTAAATTATCAAAGCATTGTCTTATTGAAAGAGTCAGCACAATAATTCACAGCTGTCAATATTTTGAATTATACAAAAAATTTATTTCTTCGTACATATGTTTAAAGGTTACTTTTTCAATCCTAAAATGTTTCTATTGCTATAAAAAAACTGTTAGTGGAATACAACGTTGGAGATAATTAAATTATTAAATAATTATTCTATTAAAGCAGAAAATAATGTATATGGAAATGTGATATGGATGTAAACGTCCAGTCCCAGTCAACCCTATTTGTTTTCAAAATTTTAAATAAGTGTTATGTAATAAATACAGAACCGTGTGCCATTAGCCATTTCATCACTATGCTGAAATCTTTTCTCTTAGTTCGATAGTCTCCGAAGGCATCTGAAATTTAAGGTCTTCGCATGTAGATTGTTCATTAAAAAATAAAATTGTCTATGTTATAGTGATGTTTTTTTTCGTTTTCGATTGCTCAAATATAAGCAAAATGAAAATATTTCGTTTTTTTGAGATTACTCAGCTGAAATCTTCACTTTTATTTCGCTTATCTTCGAAGATGTCTGAAATTGAAGGTCTTGGCATGACGTTGTGCATTAAAAATCAAATTTCCTATGTCATAGTATTGGGTTTTTGTTATCAGTGGATGAAAAATTAGAAGAATGAGGAAATGTCGTTTTTTGGACCACAATGTTGGAATCTTTTTTAGCTCTTTCTTAACAGTTTTTGAAAATGTGTAAGTTTCCTGTTTTTTAGAGTACCTTTTAGGAAGCTTTTCTTTTTTCTTATTTTTCAGGGGGTTTTCCTGTTACATAGCAGATGTTATATGCGCTTTTTATATGCACGTAGCTTAGCTTTCGAGTTTCTCATGAAAAAGAAAAATTCGAGCGCTTCGATAACAGGAGATAAACAAACCGATTAGCAGCACTTGCATCGGCATTCATTCATTTATATAATCTGAACGAAAAGGCTCTTGGGGGTCAGGACTTTTTTTCGCGGCCTCGACCCTCCCTGCCATTAAAGTCCCGTATCGTAAATATCCTGTCTACCCATGGCACATAAGCTACAGCTACAGCTACATGCATATGTTACATTGTTACATAGTTACATACAGAGATCGAATAATCGATTCATCTCAGGCAATGAGGATTTATTCGTAATAACTCAAATGCGAACTAGATACAACAGATAACGGTAGCGTATATGTATAGAGATAGATTTTCTACACGCAACGTTTTCAACTGCCATTTTATGACTGTAAGATGGTGGTTGCCTGGCTGGAATTATGTGGATAAAGTACGCCAAGTGTTTCCGGCCTTTTTATGGAGAGGAAAAAACGTTAGTTGGGAGTTTATAAAAATTGTTAAGTGCGAAGAAGTCGTTTTCTTGGTGAGCTATTATTATGAGCGTGTGAATTACGCTCTTTAGAATCTTAAACAGTTTAGAGCATTTGAGATATAATTGTTGATGTTATTGTTAAACTACTTGGCCTCATTTTTGAAGTTTGACTATCACAGAGAAAATCGGAATTCAACTGTAACGCAAAATAATTTAAATGGACACAGAGGAAAAAAGGCCTCACCCGGGATATAAGCATACACTGAGTTACTATGGACTCGTGAATGTACTATAGAATTTATAGCCTCACTGTTGAACCAAAATGAATAACTATTGTTTCATAAAATATTATTTTCAATTAATATAGTATCTTTTTTCGAACGAGCGCGAAAAGTGTGTACTTTTGAGTCAATAGCACTTTTTTATCGGTTCATTCCCCGGATATGTATTCAAATCGTTTAAAATTGAAAAACGCCTAATACATTTTTCTAAATTGGCAAACTGGAAGATTTTTAATTGAAAGCATGCACGATGTCACAATTCGGGGAGGGTGGCTATCAGTGAGTCGGGTAATTTTCAAAATCGTAAAAAAACGTTATGAAACGACGAATTTAGTGCTCACCTTACGTTCTCCAACACAAAAAAAAACTGAGGGATCAGTAATGTTGCGGCTCAAGTGAAACTTGGGATCATTCAGAACTTAGGCTCTAAAGAGTCTAAAGGAACTCTTATTAAGGGTTCCTTTTGCTTCCTCATAGAGGAAGCTTTGTAATGGTGACATTTTTCAAATTTTTTAAATTCATTTAATTGAACCCTCCCTAATTTAAAAATGTCTAATACAATGTTCTAAGCAATTGTCCGGATGTGTGTGTGTGTGGATGTGTGGATGTGTGGATGTATGGATGTGTGGATGTGTGGATGTGTGGATGTGTGGATGTCACGCTTTTTTGTGAACACGATAACTAGAAAACGGTTGCAGATAAATTAATGAAATTTGGAGAGCTTATTTTCCTCACTAATATCTTGAAACTGACTGAAGGATTTCAAAAAATATTTAATGCATTTTTTTCTAGCACTCAATAATATTTTAAAAATCGGTTTTTCATAGCAAAACTTGTTTCATTCGCATAATTTAAAGTTGACGCAAGAATATAAAAGATGCCTTGGTTCGGGACGAATCGATTGACCTATAATATTAATACATTTTATTGAAGAGTAGGGAAGTTATGGTAATTTATATATTTTGAAAATCGGTTTCTTATAGTAAAACTTTTTTCATTAACATAATTTAAAGTTGATGTAAAAACAGAAAAGATGTGTTGATTCGAGTCGAATCGATTGACCTATAATATTAATGAATTTTATTGAACAGTAAGGAAGCTATGGTAATGCATAATATTTGAAAATACGGTTTTTTATAGTAAAACTTTTTTCATTAGCATAATTCAAAGTTGATGCAAGAATGTGAAAGATTCATTGATTCGGGACGAATCTATTGACCTATAATATTAATACATTTTATTGAAGAGTAGGGAAGTTATGGTAATTTATATATTTTGAAAATCGGTTTTTTATAGTAAAACTTTCTTCACTAGCATAATTCACAGTTGATGCAAGGATATAAAAGATTCGTTGGTTCGAAACGAATCCATTGACCTATAATAATAATGCATTTTATCAAAGAGTAGGGAAGTTATGGTAATTTATATATTTTGAAAATCGTTTTTTTATAGTAAAACTGTTTTCATTAACATAATTCAAAGTTGATGCAAGAACAGAAAATATGTGTTGATTCGAGATCAATCGACTGACCTATAATATTAATACATTTAATTGAAGAGTATGGAAGTTGTGAAATTGCATAATATTTGAAAACACGGTTTTTCATAGTAAAACTTCTTTTCAGTAACATAATTCAAAATTGATGCAAGAACGGAAAAAATCTCTTGATTCAAGGCAAATTGATTGATCTATAATAATAATAATACACTTTATTGAAGATTAGGGAATTTCTGCTCATTTATAATATCTGAATCATCAGGTTCAAACAGAAAAACTCTTTTCACCGACATAATTTAAAGTTGATGCATGAATAGAAAAGACTTTTTGATCATAAATTTTCAAATAGAGTAATATTATGACAAGTTTTGTGAAGAAATCGTAAAGCTGGGAAAGGGATAGGGTGCGACAGAACTTTTCCTTTCCCTTTTCCAGCTCAAAAAATTATTATTTCGAACCCAAGATTTGATTTGTCTGATTTGTCTTGTTATTTAAAACAGTTTTGTATTATTCTGTAATTTTTCATTTTTGGTAAATTTCTATTTTTAAATTGAGCAAAATGAAGACTTCGGTTTGCCTATTATTGAAAAAAATAACTAATGCTTCCTCTATGAGGAAGCAAATACATTTGCTATCGGGAAGCAAAGTGCTCGTGAAATGAGCACCATATAATTATAAATACAAACAAAGTGGAAACACTCGAAATCGAATTCACAGCTAGTTTAGTTTGTTTATATCCGATAGATGGCCATCGGCGGTTGCCAACGTTTTCAACTGCGCATGTGCCGAGAAGCGCGGGAAGATTTGAAATCAATAAATACTATGAATAGACACACAGATAAATGTTATCAAAAGTTTTTTATTCTTATTCAAAACAAATTAAATAGAATTATAGAAATACCTAGCTTCTTCAAAAAATCTTATATTAACCTAATACTGCAAGTGTATATTATATCATTTCGAATAGCCCCGCGCTTCTTGTACATGCGCAGTGGAAAACTTCTGATTTGCAACATAACCTTAAAACTGTCACATTTCATGTGCGATATCTTCCTTTCAAGAATTACTAATGTTTTTGATTTTAGTTTCTTCATTGAATTTTTTCCAGTACAATATTATTTAATTCCAATTATAAAGCAAAATGTGCATCATTAACGTGTGCAATCTTTGAAGTGAGTCAAGGCAGAAGTCGGAAAAAGGCTCTATTAGAACCATTCGAATCCACACTTGGGTTCACTTAGAAACCATTTATCATTTTGGGTTCCTTTCAGCAAGAGAGGTTCCTTTTTGTTGCAGCTCCTTTAGAACCAAAAATTGGTTCTAATAGAAACCCCAGTTTTTTCTGTGAAGGGATGAAAAACCAGAATGTGTTGCTACTAGGCCTTTTATTTTTAGCGTATAGGAAATGATACGCGGTTTCTAAAATAGGTCTTAATTTTACTTAGTAATTACTATCTAACTGTTGTCATTATTATTAAGTACTTGTTACTCGGAAATGGCTTGACCAACTTTTTCCTGTCCAGTGTTGACCAAATGCTGCTTATAAGCAAATTTATTACATTGATGACCACCTTCCCCTACACATGTTTAACGTGATAAATGAAAGAGTTATGATTTGAAAGAATTTAATATTGAGATATTTTAGATTTTAAGTGCCCAGAAATGGAACATTCACTTTTGAAGTATGATAAGCTGAGTTTTACAGTGAACTGCCCTCACCCCTTAAATATTAAAATTTTGATACTTTCCCATACAAACTTCAAGAAATTTTAATTCACAATTAGTGCAATTTTGCGGATGTACAATTTGAATAATTAAAAATACTTAGAAGACTGATTACTCCAATTAATATTTCTATCCTCTGTTCTGTTTCAGGTGAGTGCAATCAAGACTTGATTTATGTCATATCTTTTCTGTAAGTACAGCTGCCTTCCAAATGCAGTTTTCTTCTTCAAATTACTTTAAAGAATTTGGTTCCAATTTTTATCTTCCCTTTTGTCGCTATAAGAAGACATTGCTATTAAATCTGTTGAGCCGTTTCTTTTATGGAATATTCATTTGAATCATAATTAATTTAAAAACTCATATATAATTAATTAATTCTTAGTGTTTGCTTTTGAACAAGTGCGAAAGAGCGTACTTTTGATTCAATCCCGAATTTAATAGTTTCTCTCATTGTAAAAAAATATATCTCGGCTCATATATCTGGATGAAAGTAATTTTCCTTCGTTATATTTAATCAGATTGATATTTGCAAAAGGTGATGATTCTTCCATTTAAGGGTCGTTGCCAAAAAGTTTAAAAAGTTGTGATTTTTCGACTTTGTCTTTTTTTTCATGGAACTTTAAACAACCAACTGAAATATTTTTTTCAATACTTAACACTCGAAATTTAACGATAATTTAAATTTCACACAGAAAAAACTGGGGTTTCTATTAGAACCAATTTTTGGTTCCAAAGGAGCTGCAACAAAAAGGAACCTCTCTTGCTGAAAAGGAACCCAAAATCATAAATGGTTTCTAAATGAACCCAAGTGGGGATTTAAATGGTTCTAACAGAGCCTTTTTCTCACTTCTGCCTTGACTCACTTCAAAGATTGCACAAGTTAATGATGCAATTTATGCTTTATAATTGGAATTAAATAATATTGCAGTGGACAAAATTAAATGAAGAAAATAAAATCATAGATATTAGTCATGCTTGAAAGGAAGATATCGCACATGAAATGTGACCGTTTTTAAGGTTATGTTGCAAATCCGAAGTTTTCCACTGCGCATGCCCAAAAAGCGCGGGACTATTCAAAATGATATAATATACACTTGCAATATTAGGTTAATATAAAATTTTTTCAAGAAGCTAGGTATTTCTATAATTCAATTTAATTTGTTTTAAGTAAGAATAAAAAATTTTGTTAACATTTATCTGTATGACTGTTCATGGTATTTATTGATTTCAAATAGGCCCGCGCTTCTCGGCACATGCGCAATTGAAAACGTCGGCAACCGCCGATGGCCATCTATCGGATATGCACAAACTAAAAAGGAACCCTAAATAAGAGTTCCTTTAGAGCCTAAGTTCTAAATGATCCCAAGTTTCACTTGAGCCGCAGCATTACTGATCCCTCAGTTTTTTCTGTGCAGAGATCAAGAATCATATTTGTAGTGCAGATAAATTTAAAGACGGAAATTAGGTTTATCTGCGTTTTCTGTTCATATAAGCGGATTTGTGTAAATTGAAATATATTTTATTTTCTAAAAATTCATTGAAAGACTTTTGGAAGCCTTTAGGAAGTTTAATAATATACTTAACTAAATTAAAATGAATAATGATCAGGTAAATATTGTTTATTTAAAGTTGAGTAATTATTATTCGAATAAATGAAGCCACATTTCGAAGCACATTTTCGGGAGGTGATTATTGTTGACTTGATAAATAATCCTTTTTCTGATCAATTCTGACTTAAATTTTGATTATTTTCAACAGTCTTAACGACACGACTAGAACTGAAAGCTGAATACGCGGCGAAACACATAACCTGTAAAAGAGTTATCACAGCGTTACCAGATTGAATATAAATTTTCGAAATTATTTTTAAAAAAATATTTAGAATGCACGTAACAATCTTTCAAAATACTGAAAAATATTTTTTTGCTCTCTATTTAACAGTTTATCCACATTATATATCATATTTCTTCTTATTTTATTCGGAATCATTGAAAGAGTATTACCGAATTCAGTAACACAAAAATCGTACGATGTAATTTGTGGGTCATTCTGAACCAATCTATTTAGATTATTACATTCTCGAAAAAGGAAAAGAGATAATCCAAAAAATTGAGATGCATTTCTGAAATTGCTAATTTTTAATATATTCTTTTTTAAAAAATTCAAATAAAAAGATTTCTTTCGAGAAATTGAGTTAAAATTATTTGGACTCAATTAGAAGAACTTATAATATTCATAAGCAAACCCAGCAGATTGGGACGAATCATGAGTAACAAAGATGTAAAATGAAAATTTTATTTTTTATTATCTTTTAAACAATTAATATTCGTGTGCTTTTCCAACACTTGCCAGGAATAAAATTCATGATTTTGTATCTAATGGAACTCTATTGATAATTTTTGGATTTCTCAACATAATACAGAAGATTCCTATAAGCACAAGGCGTTCATAAAATTCTTTAGTCACTAATTTCTCAATTTTTGTTTGCAAATTTGCATTTGGGGACATGTTATGGGTGGAGTTCCGAAAAGCGCTTACCTCCGATTAATTTAAAACTTCGTGTACCTATGTATTTTGACGTGCTGATCACGAAAATGATAGTGAAAATGCCCGCAAATTTGATTTTCAAAGTCAAACCCCCAAAAAACTATAAAAATGTCATGTTTTTCCGTTTATTTCAGTAAATAATAAAAATTTACAAAAAAGCTTCAAACAAAAGTTTTAGAACTTCTGAAAATACATATTTTATGTATAATATGTTTTTACCCTACGACGGACCGTTTTAGAGAAAAGAAGGGAAATGTCGGTACGAAGGCACCCCTATGACTGGCCACAGAAATAACTTAGGTCACACACGACCCCCTTTCCAACGCGTCATGGGGGGCGGGAA
>CAKNXH010000163.1:273715-320820 GCA_932178445.1 Andricus quercusramuli | reverse complement strand
ACCCCCTTTCCAACGTGTCATGGGGGGCGGGAAGGCACCCCTATGACTGGCCACAGAAATAATTTAGGTCACACACGACGCCATTTCCAACGTGTCATGGAGGGGCGGGAAGGCACCCCTGTGCCTGGTCACAGAAATAACATAGGACGCACACCATCTCCATTTGTTTCAGCAATAATGCCTACTTACGATTAGTACTTGGATGGGTGGCCGTTCGGGAATGCTGCTTGCTGTTGGCCCGTCGTGGGTGTGGTGAACCCACACTTGTAGTTATTTACTTCAAGAAACTAACCACCTAGTAACACTACCCGAATCGGGTAGTGTCACGCCTACCCGGAAAGGGAAATGGCTTAATGGTATACCTAAGCACTTCGCCGCGGGAATATTTATCATCTATTTTCTCGAAAACTATCAGTCGTAGGGTAAAAACATATTCAACACAAAATATGTATTTTTAAAAGATCTACAACTTTTGTTTTAAACTTTTTTGTAAATTTTTTTTATTTACTGAAATAAACGGAAAACATGAAATTTTTATATTTTTTGGGGGGTTTGACCTTGAAAATCAAATTTGCGGGTATTTTCACTATCATATTCGTGATCAGCGCGTCAAAATACATAGGTATACGGAGTTTCAAATTAATCGGAGGTAAGCGCTTTTCGGAACTTTATCCGGAAAAAGTGAGGTGTCACTTTTTTCATGTGCATTTAGAATGAACATCGTATACAAATGTTCTACCTCACCTTATTTTGGAATATAGAATTCATCTTCTAAATTAAAATATACATAAATAAAATTAAAAACTGTATTATATTGAACGTAACGTGTTGCCAAAAAACTGAACCACATATTTTCAATAGAAGTATACGTGAGTTATAAGCGTGTCGGAATCCTGCGCTAAATCTGCGTAAATAAACTTCTAATTATGAATCGCTTTGAGACATTCAAAACTTGTTTCAACAGATTTTGAATTGATTGATTGACCAAAACTACCCCTAAGGACTTCTGGCGACCCTTACGCAATAGGTATATCAAGTTCTATTCGTCCTAATAGATTTTGGAAATCCAAACTGGCCTTGAAGTACGTCTTTTGATTCCCCAAACATGAGCAAATGAACTTGCTATTAACTACTTATGAACAAACTAAAAAAATTGTAGATAAGAAAACCTACCTGCGCAAAAAAAAACACCTTTACGGAAAGATTGCCAAAATTGACATGTTAGAGTGTGCAAATTCAAACTGATCTTAAAGTATGTCTTTTGACTCTCCAAACAACATAAAAATTTTCTACAATCTGTTGGGATGAATAGGACTTGGTATTTTGTGTAAAGGTGGCCAGAAGTTCTTAGGAATAGATTAATCCAATTAATCTGTATGCATTGGCCTAATTATTCAGCCCGGAGTCTCTCGAAACCAGTTTCGATTGTCTTGAAGCGATTGATAATAATAATATTATTATTGTTATTATACCATTAGGCCAAATCCTTTTCGGGTAAGCGTGACTCACTCATTTCTAGCCGCGGGGATCAGGGAGTTCATATGAGAAAAGGGAGAAAGGAAAGTGTGTCCCTATATACTTACTCTCCATTGACAGAAGTCGGGCGGGACTGACGTTATAACTGGACTCTCCACCTTACGACTGGTTAATTATTTTGGACATTATTGATGATATAATAATCAATAATTATTCGAAAATCCAAACTCAGAAGAAGTAAATAACGTAACGAATGTTGCTCAGCAACTTTCTTCCATATCCACAGCATGAATTACTCTATTATCCTTATTTGCAAGGGAAAAGGATGATTATGGGCAAATTACTTATTAACATGGTTGTAAGGCGGAGCCTAGTTTGGAGGGAATAAAGACGGCAGCGCAGATGTCTAAATGCAAATTTTCTAAAATTAATGCTTCATCGTTGAGAGTCGAGACCTTACGCACTCACAGACGTTGAAATCGAGTGGTCGCACGTGGCCTGACATTCCTGCGGTTTGCGGAGCAAAATACGCGTCGCTCCGTATGGGGCATAGAACGCGTGTACATGTTGCGTACACACGAGGTGGGTACCAGTGGGTACTGGATATGACTCCATGGGTACCCACAAGTACCTACTATACGCTATGTCGACATACAGGTACAGGACGCTGCCGACGAAGATTTACGGGGTGTCCCGTAAATCGTGACTCTAGCCCGAACATTATTATACGTGCTGGAGAGGCGCGCAGAGTAGGCGAGATGGCCGACCGATCACCGCCATAAAAACGTAATTACCCGTACCTGCACATGTTCGCGCTGGCGCTGGCACTCGAGCTGGTGATGTCCCTGGACCAACCTCTCAGTTATCTTCTCAATCCGGCATACTTGTATGTCGAATAAAATCTGCCTGCCCGCCTGTTTTCGGAGAGGCGATTGTGAATTTTTTCAACGCATGTACGTGAAAGGGAGGGGGGGGGTCCCCCGATGATTTAAGAGAACTTTTCAAATTGAGCATAATAAGGCGATAAATTTCGCTTTATTTATATTTTTCAATTATAGTGTTCACATTCCTAAAAAAAACCTTGAAGCATATGGAAATTTGGGGCAGTGCACAAACTACATATTCTGTTTTTCTATTATGATTTTTCTATGATGTCTTACATGGGGTACACTTTTTGTGAAAAATTAATCTTTTTACGTTGAAAATTCAACTTCTTGGTTAAAAGTTGAAGATTCTTAATTTTAGTTGAACATTCAGCTGTTTTATTTTTATTTTTTTGTTAAAGGTGTGTATTTTCGTGTTGAAATTCAACCGTTTTATAGAAAATTCATTATTTTGGCTTGAAAATTCAACTATTTGGTCAAAAACTCCATTTTTTTGTTGAAAATTCATATTTTCGTCCTAAATTTAACTTTTTCGTGGAAAATTCGTCCTTTTGGTTTGAAATTTGAACAAGTTGGTTGTGTAAAAAATTCGATTTTTCAGAATCAATATTATTGTTTTCCATTTATAAATTAACTATTACATTTTTTGTAGGAAAGTGATTTCTTCGAGACTAAAAATTCAACTATTTGGTTGAAAATTCGTCTTTTTTAGTAGAAACTTAATCTTCTTGTTTGCAAATTTAACCATTTGGTTGAAAATTCATGCATTTTGTTCCAAATTAATCTTTTTCGGTAGAATATCGATGTTTTTGATTAAAAATGCAACTGTTTGGTTGAAAGTTAATCTGTTTTGATTGAAGATTCAACTTTTTCGCTGAAAATTCGTCGTTTTTTGTTCAATTATATTTTTATTTAAAATTAAAATCGTTTTTTACATTCTCATTCTAATGAGAAGGTATTGGTTTTATGTAAAATTTGACTTGGTCGGTTTTCATCAAATCTCCACGTTTTGAGACCCCCTGAGCCAGAAAAAAAGGTTTTTATCAAGGTGTCTGTCTGTCTGTCTGTCTGTCTGTAGGCACGATAACTTTCGAAAAAATAATCAGATTGGGTTGTGCTTTGGCACACTTTTTTAGGGCCTAAAAAGAAAGAACAAGTTCGTTAACCAGCTATTTCGGATGAAAATTCAAAAAGTGAGCACATTTTGAAAATTTTTGAGAACACTTTTTTTGAAGTTTTGGAAATTCTATGGACGGTTATTAGTAGGAAGCAAAAAGAGAAAAAAAATATCCTAATGACTTTTTCAGATAAAAAAAAAATTACCAGAGTTATAGCGTTTTCAAAATCCCAAAAAACAAACGAAAATGAACTTTTTAAGCCGAAAAACGCACGTTATGAAAAAAAGTCAAGAGAAGAAAAACGTTGCTTTTTGAACACCTTACAATATTTTCATAATAACTTTTTGAATTTTTCAAAAAATAAAAAATTTAATTCTGATCGCACAACAAAATAATGAGAAATCAAAAATTCCATTTTGCTGTGAAACTATTCAAGATACGACAAAAGATGACTGGACCAAAATTATGCACCTAAAAAAGATCTACAAATTTGTTATTATTTACTTTTTGACATGACGCGTAGTTTTTGTTTTATTTATAAAAAACAGCATTGAAAATAGAAAAAATAAATTTTTAGACGAATAACACAAGCTACGAAAAACATGACGAAGACAACATTTGTTCATTCAAAGAAGAGGTACAAATTTGTTATCCATCATGTTTCGATAGGACGCGTAGTTTTTATTTTATTCGTGAAAATAACATTGACAGAAAAGAAATCAAATTTTTGGAAAACTTTGGAAAAATCCATTTTCGTTGTAAGAATATATTCAAAATGAAAAAAATAACTTCTTTGAAAAACGGAAAATCTGAAATAACATTTTAACTAATAAGATTTGTCGCTTAATTTATATAATTATTCTTGATTTGAAATCAAATACAAATCGCGAAGCGCGACGCCCAAATCGCGCGCCGTAAGTGCGCTAAAACTTTTTTGTTTCTATTATACGGTGCACAGAACCTAACGTGGAACGCAAGGTTCAAATGAATTTGAAATCAAATATCGAGCGCGAAGCGCGAGCATCTGGATGAGAATGTGTTCCTTAAGGTCGATAGAACCTTGAGTAAATAAATTTCCTTTTCAGTCTAAAATAAAAACAAATTTAACAATCACTTCATATGTAGAGGTTTTGATAATTTTCTAATATTTAGAAATAAACTTTTTCTTTTCATCGAAGTCGAACACGAAGTTCAAAGATCTAGAGGAATCGAGCGTAAAGCGCGATGTGAATACGCCCGAGCGCGTAGCGCGAGGTGAATACATAATCGAGCGCGAAGCGCGAGATAAATATATGATCGAGCGCGAAGCGCGAGATCCAACAGTCGCGCGCCCTAGGCGCGCTCAAACTTGCGAGCGAAGCGATCCGCGCGCGAAGCGCGCGATGAGAATGTGCCCGCGAAGCGGGCAGATTTTTTTTTGTTGAAATATCAACTATTATGTTTTTTATTGAAGATTCATCTTTTTAGGTTTACAATTTAAGTGCTTCATTGAAAGTTTAACTACTTTCTCAAAAATTCATATTTTTGGTTGAAGATTTACTATTTTAGTGAAAAATTCATCTCTTTGGTTGAAAATAGAACTACTTTGTTGAAGATTCTCTTTTTGAGGGTAAAAATTAATTTTTTTAGCTGAAATTCGAACTATTCTGTTGTATAGAAAATTCGTACTTCTGTCTTGGAAATTCAACAATTAGGTAGAGAATTCAATTATTTTAACTGTTTTGCAGGAAATTCATTTTGTTATTTAAAATTGATTTTTTTTCTATTGGAAATTTAACTACTTTCTTTATGTTAACATTTATTTACCTTTAGTTTAGCAATTCGACCATTTGGTTTCGAATTTCTGTATTTTGTTGAAAATTCATCTTTTTTAGTAAAAAATATCTTCTTGCTTGGAAATTCAACTTTTAGGTTAAAAATTTATGTATATTGCTGAAAATTTCTTTTTTGATTCAAAAACTAATTTTCTTAACTTAAAATTATAACTATTTGATTGAGAATGAAAATTTTTGTCAAAACTTCATATTTTCGGGTTGAAAATGTAACTGTTTTTGTTTACAAAAATTTAATCTTTTTGCATTGAAAATTCAATAATTAGGTAGAAAAATCAATTATTTTGTAGGGAGATTGTCTTTTTAGTTCAAAAATTTCTCCACTATTTGGTTCAAAATTGATGTATTTTGATGAGAATTCTTCTCTGCTTCTGATTCAAAATGTACCTGATATACAAATTTTCAAACTTTAAATTTGGTGTCTTAAAATCTTAAATTATCAATTGTGTACATGTCAATTTTCCAAATACAAACAATTTTCAACTAAAGATTCACAAAATATTGCTATTTAAAATTCAACAATATTTATGATCTCCAGATAAGTAAAAAATATTGGCATCCAAGAAAATATTAAACTTACCAAAGCATAAGAGTTTTTCAGATATATATCTTACTGTATAGAATTAATCATTTCTTAAATTATTTAACTCGTTTCAAAAAATTTTTTAATTTTTTATATTAAAAAATTGTTTGTTATGGATTTTTAAATACTTCATATTTCAAATATTAAAAAATAAAATTCAAAAGAATGAATAACGCGTTTTTTAAAGAAATGTTATCTAATTTATTGTTTATAACATTTCAAATGATTTTTACATATTTGAATGGATTTTTACAATTTCAAAAGTTTCAAGGTATTTCAAGGAGTTCTTACGAATTTATTGATAAATTTATGGAATAAAATTAATTTTATTTCTGAGATTTCCACGGATTTTAATAATTCCAAGGGATATGAAGGACATAAGAAAATTTCAAAGTATACTCTAGAAATTTTAAGTTACCTCAAAAGATTTTTCAAAATTTCAAGAGAAAACGTTTCAAACAATATTAGAACGCTTAACATTAAAAAATTTGTTACTGTGGATTTTCAAATAGTTAATGTTTTAAATATTTGTAAATAAATAACCAGGGACGTGAACACGCCTCTGTGTCCGTGCATTTTATTCACAAGGATTGTTTTGAAGATAAATTTAATGAATTATTGCAACTAATTTTAGTGGACTTTTAAGATTTGAGGGGTTTTAACGAATTTCTAGAGTACTTTAGGGAATAAATTAAGTTTTATTTCAAGGAATTTCTACATGCGGATTTTCACATGAATTTTATAAACTATGGAAGTTTATGGTAATTTACCGGTAACTTTTGACAACTTTGGTATCAGCTCTACAAGAGCGACTCATAAAATTCAAAAAAATGGGTTACCTTGTTTATATGAGAATAATTGAAATATAACACTACTGTAACTTTGTGGAAGTAAGTTTGTTCGTCCAAAATAGAAACATCAGCTTAATGAAGTAAGTGTCAGTTTTTTTTAGTGAAAATAAACCTACCTCTATGAGAAAGCAAATTTATTTGTTGCCTGGGAGGAAGCAAAGTGCTCATAAAGTCAGCGCAAATAAATCTATAGTGAATACAGCCATAGAATTTCGCAGCGGTATTTTAATTTCTTAATTTTTAATTTTTATTTTCCACCAAAATTCATTTTGAAACTCAGTTAGCTTTGCTCTCTTGATCAGTGTCAAAACTGAAAAAGATTATTATTTATTTTATTATTTTTCTGTGCATGATAGATTGTTAATAAATTAAGCCAGAAATAAACCCCTGAATTTATATTTCAATATCGAAATAATCATTTGAATTTTGATCCAACATTTCGAAGCTTATTATTATAGCCTAAAAAGCAATAGGACCCAAAATATCAGTCCCAAAAAAATAAATACATTTTAAGTAGAGACTGATTTCAGAATTTCATTTTCATTGAATCCCAAAGTATCATTTTTGATCCAAAGTCTGATCGAAGCACTGCACAAAAAAAGAAATTATTTTCTCTATATTTTGCACAGCAACAAAATGATTACAGTAAATCGCATAGTTGAAATTTAAAAGTGCAAGAAGAAACTTTACATAAAACCAATTTAAATTGTAGAAAAATGGTTTCATTTCATTTCGTTTCATTTCAATCTGTAAGAATGCATATGTACGCATTGGAATTTTCACAAGAATAAAAATTAACCACTGATGAGGGTCACCATTGTGCGCCGAAACGTTTCGTTCAATTACAAATTAATTGAATTATTTATCCTGACCCTAAAAAATTGGTAAGAATGAAAAAAGTTCAGAACAAAATGTTCTAAATTAACAAATTTATCATCAGAAATATTGCGACCCTTGAAAATAAATATAAAACATGTTTTCTAAAACCTTATGCTGTTGAGCCAATCAAATAATTACTTTGGCAAAATATTTTTAAACCATTTTATTCAACAAAACAGTTTTCTATATGGAGGTACTTTGAACATTGTTTTACTTGCAAATGTACAGAATTAGGAGCATCTAAACATATTTTTGCGCACTAAGTAATTATTTCTTTGATAGGTTTTCTTTAATTTAGAAAATATATTCTTCCGACTGAAAGAAATTACTAAAAGAGATGAAAGAAATAATTTTCTTGAAGTCAATGTTGGTTTATATCAAAGAAGAATTTTGTTGGAACAAAACCAATTCCTTTAAATCAAAGAAAATGTTCTGAAAATCAATTTTCTCAACTGAAAATTTGACTAATCTATTTTTTGTTAAAAATTGGTAGTGTTTATTCGAAAATTTAACTAATTCATTTTTTCTTGAGAATTTATCTCTTTTGCTTGAAAATTCAAGTACTTTATTAAGCATTCCTTTTATTGGTTGAAGATACATATGTTTGGTGCAAAATTTGACTTTTTTGTAGCAGATTCTGAACTAATCTATTCAGATTATTACACTTTCCAAGTATAAAAAGTCATGATCCTAAAGTTCACGAATTTCTTAAAATTTTATTATTTGAAAAAATCCTGCAAACAATATTCAAACAAAACATATATCTCTTTCGATAAATTGAGATGAACATTTATGCTTCAATTAAAAAGAATCTTATACTCTATCTTATATGTATCGATAGGGAACCCAACAGATTGGAATGAATTTCAGTTGAAAATTCGCTTTTTTTTTGTCAAAAATTAATTTTTGAAATGCAAATTTAACTACTCGATTTCCGATTGAATATTGATAGTTCTCATTTAAAAATTGAAATATTTGGTTAAAAATTTACCTTTTTGTTGAAAATTCAACTGATTTATAGAAGATTTGTCTTTTTGGCTTGAAAATTCAACCATTGGGTTCAAAATGCAACTGTTTTCCGTTATAAGATTTATTCTTTTTTTGTTGTTTTATAATTCGACTAATTGATTGAAAATTCATTTTTGCAGGTGTAAAATTCAACTATTTTTTCAAAAAGTCATCTCTTTTTTCGAAAATTCAACTATTTTGTGAAAAGTTCTTTATTCGACTTTTTAACTGAAAACTCTTTCGTTTAAAATGCATCCCTTTTGGTAGAAAATTAATCCTTTTTTCTTGAAAATTCAACTATTTTGATGAAAATGAAATATGTTTCGACTTAAAATCTTATGCGTTTAATATTAAATTCATTAGGGTATTTATCCATTTATTTGATTTGAAAGAATCGAATGGATGAAATGAAATCGAAGAGAAAATGTCGACTTAAAGGGAAACCATTGATGTGAAATTTGTTGCATCTCATTTTGAACATTGAAATTTTTCATAGCGTGACTTAGGCCCCAAGGGTATCATTTTTTACATTTTCTATACGGTCAACAATTTTATTTTCCAATAATCTTGATCGCGTGGATGCCTTTCCGCTCGGAAGAATTTAATATAATTCAATCTCGCATGTTATTCCTAGATCTTCCTTTCACCATGATAGGAATTTTATTGGAAAGCATGGCGAGTGTGAACTCGATGAAGAGCAGCCAGTGTGTGTAACTATGCGAGATCTATTTAGATTTATGGTCGGATGTGTAGATACCATCTTGCAGTGTAGATGTTGGTGGTACTATAATTCATATTGTCAGTATAGTGATAAAGAGGAAATTCTTGTTCGAAAATTTTTAACTTATGTACTTAGAATGATTGAATATTTTATTTTAAATATCCGCTATAACGTTACTCTAATCTTCGTTTCATGAAGCTTTATAACATCCATTACTTTTTTTTTAATTTGCATTTTTATTCACCTTAATAAGGAGCATCTTTCAACACTGATAATCTTGGGTTCCAACTCACAGTAGCAAGGACAACCTGATTTGTGCATTAATCTAGTGACGTTTTACACATGTTGGGTCTCGCTTTGATACCATCTGGATTTCATCTTTACATTTAAATCCCGGTTTCACATTCAAAGTAGACAATGAATTCTGAAAGAATTGGTATTCCGAGTTGTAAATTCTCTTTCGAGCATTTTAGGCTTCAATTGATTGAAAATGGTAGCAAAAAAGATCAATCACTTATCAAATTAATGTGTTGAAGTTTGAAGTTATTTAGAGAAACAATATTGAGTGTAAGGCTTTTTATTCGAAAATAAAATTAGAATAGAAGGCTAAATTTACCAGAAGGCTAATATATATATATATATATATTGTATTTTCAACAGAACAGATTAGTTTTCTACCATTTGTAACAAAAGAGTTGAGTTTTCAAGCTAAAAAGTCACATGTTTAATAAAATAGTTAACTTTCAAGCCCGAAAAGACTCATTTTCAATCAGATAGTTAAATTTTCAACAAACAATAATTTCAAGACAAAATAGTTGAACTTCTATGAAAAAGAGAGCCAATTTTCCAAGAGTCGAATTCTCGAATAAAAAAGATGACTTTTTAACAAAATAGTTAAATTTTCGACAAAATAACTAAATTTTCAACAAAATAGTTGGATTTTTAATCATATAGTTGAATTTTCGACCAGCAAAGATGCTTTCTCAACCTAATAGTTGAATTTTCGAAAAAAAAAAATAATTATGAACCAAACGGTTGGATTTACAACTAAAGAGTTGTAATTTCAAGCAAAAGTGAAGAATTTCAGAAGAATCGTTGAATTTTTAACCGAATGGTTGAATTTTCAACCAACAAAGTTGAACTTTCAACCAAATGGTTAAATTTTTTAACAAAAATGATGAAACCTCAACCAAAAGCAGTTGAATTTTCATTCTCAATCTAAGAGTTAGATTTTTTAGCCGAATGACGTATTTTTTAGAAGATGGTTGAATTATCAATCCAAAAGTACGAATTTTCGATCCAGAAAGAGTCGAATGTTTCGCAAAACAGTAAAATTTTCAAAGAAATAGTTAAATTTTTCAACTATGTGTAAATTGATGAATTATCAAAAATAAAACATGACTTTTCAACAAAGAAGTTCAACTTCACACAAGTAGTTGAATTTTCAATTAAGAAAGAACCATTTTCAATGAAATAATGAAACTTTTGACCAAAAAGACAAATTTTTAAAAAATAGTAAAATTCTCGACCGAATAGATTTTTTGTTAAATTGTTGAATTTTGAACGAAATTATTGAATTTTCAACCAAATAATAAAATTTTTAACCGAAAAAGATTTATTCTCAACCAAAGATAGTTTAATTTTAAACTGAAATTTTGAATCTTAAACCAAACAACAGAATTTTCAACACAGAAATACAATTTTTCATCAAAACAATTGAACTTTTATGTCAAAAAGACACATTTTCGACAAAGAAATTTAATTTTCAACTAACAAGAAAATTAATTTGAGACCAAACATTTGCATTCAAAACAAAATAGTTGAACTTCCAAGCAAAAGAGACGAATTTTGTAGAAGAAACTTGAATTTTTTACCAAGATCTTTTCTATCATCAAAGATGATTTTTCAATCCAAAAAGGATTGAACTTTCGACAAAATAATCAAATGTTCAACAAAATAGTTGAATTTATAATCATAAAGTTGAATTTTCGACCAACAAAAATAAATTTTCAACCGAGTAGTTGAATATTCAGAAGAAAAAAAATTATCAACGAAGCAATTGCATTCATAAACGAATAGTTGAAGTTCCAATCGAAAAGTATGAGTTTTCAACAAAATAGTTTACTTTTTAACCAAATGGTTAAAAATAATTAATTGGATTGAATTCAGTGGTCTAAATTTAGAACCTTATAATCTGAATTTCAGAATTAGGTCTTGAATTCATCTAATTTACATGTAACAATTTCACTTAAATCCAGACAAATTTTACTGAACTTAATGCCAACTATTTTATGGTGTAACAGTTTTAAGTATACTTTTTTGTTTTGTGTAAATGATGGCAAATGGAAATTCAAAGTAAGAAAAATTATGCCCAAAATGGTAATTTGGAATAAAAAAGAATTTGGCCAATGGTAATTCAGTAAAATATAAATAAGAGAAAATGGGGTGGGGGTATCGGTGATAGACTACGTGGTAATGAATATGCAAGGATGGGAGGAGACGGAAAAATTCGCAGTAGAGGGGAGGGTGGAATCAGACCATCAGCCATTAAGTCTGTGGATAAGAGGTGAGGGTGGAGGAAGACAAGGCGGGGAAGAAGTCTCGATAGGGGAGAGGGTGACCTGGACGAGGGAGGCGATAGAGAAGTATCAGGAGCGGCTAGGAAAGGTACGCTTTGGAGGGGAGTCTGTGGAAGAGATATGGGAGGATCTGAAAGAGAACGTGAAAGGGTGTGTGCAAAAGAAGGTATTCAGAAAGAAGAAGAAAGGAATGGTGAAGCCATGGTGGGATAGGGAATGTAAAAAGATGAAAAGGAAGGTGAAGAGGAAGTACAAGAAGTGGAAAGAGGGTAATGCGAGAAGGGAGGAGTACGTAGAAACGAGGAAGGGGTTTAGATTGATGTGTAAGAAGAAAGAACAGGAAAAGGAGAAAGAGCTGGAAGAGGAGTTAGCAAATGTTAAGACGGAGGGGGACGTCTGGAAGATAATAAATAGGTTTAGGAAGCGCAGGGTGGGGGTCAGCGAGAAGATAGGGAGTGAGGAGTGGAGGGAATTTTTTAAAGAATCGTTCCAGGGCTCAGATTCAAGGAAGACGGATGGGGGAAGTAGAAGAACGGGGGAGGCAGAGATTGAGGAGTTGAATGACGAGGAGATAGAGAAGCAGATAAGGAAGTTGAAAAGGTCAAAAGCAGCAGGGCTGGATGGGGTAGAGAACGAAGCATGGCTGTTTAGTACACAAGAGGTTAGGGAGAGGCTGAAGGAGGTAGTGAAGAAAGTTTGGAGGGGTGAGGGATTCCCAGGAGGGTGGAGAGAAGGCTTAATAGTGCCACTGTATAAGAAAGGGGATAGAGATATGCAGGAAAATTATAGAGGGATTACGCTAATGAATACGGCGTATAAAGTATATGCGATGGTGGTGGCAGAGAGACTGCGGAAGGATGTTGAGGGGAAAGGAATATTGCCGGAGACGCAGGCGGGATTTAGGGCGGGTAGGAGTACTATCGACAATATTTACGTGCTGCAGCACGTGGTAGATAGAGAATTAGCGAAGAAAGGGGCGAGAGTGTACGCGTTTTTTGTGGATCTCAAAGGCGCGTTTCCATCGGTGGATAGGGGGAGGTTGTGGGAGGCGATGGAGGATAGGGGAGTAGAGAGGGGCCTAATTGAAAGGGTAAGGGAGATATATGAAGAGACAAAAGACAAGGTAAGAGGAGGGGAGGGGATTTCGGAGGGATTCTGGATGGATAGGGGGTTAAGGCAAGGGTGTCCACTTAGCCCAACGCTTTTTGCGATTTTAATTGCGGATATGGAAAGTAAGCTGGAGGCCGGGGTGGTAGGAGGAGTCAGGATAGGAGGGGTTAGAATTTGGTCACTAGCGTATGCAGATGACATAGTGTTGCTGGCAAGCAGCGAGGAGGCCTTAAAGGAGATGATTAAGAGGTTGAGAAGATACCTGGATAAAAAGGGGTTAGAGCTGAATGTGGAAAAGTCCAAGGTTATGGTGTTCAGAAAAGGAGGGGGAAGGGATAAGGGAAGGGAGTGGAAGTGGAAGGGAAAGGAGGTGCAGGAGGTGAAAGAGTTTGTGTACTTGGGCTTCGTGTTTCGAAGGAATGGTGGAGTGGATGGTCACATAAAAGAGAGAGTGAGGAGGGCAAATGTAGTGATGAGGCAGGTGTGGGGGTTGGGAAAGAAGTTATTCGCAGATGATTTTGGAAGGAGAATGAAATTGTTTGATTCACTAGTGATGAGTGTGCTATTATATGGGGTAGAAGTGTGGGGGTGGAAGGAAAGTGAAGAGGTTAATAGAACGCAGGAGAGGTATGTAAAGTGGACCCTGGGGTTGGCAAGGAACACGCCTAATTATATTGTCAGGAGGGAGACGGGGAGAGCGAGTGTAGGAATTCTAGCAGGGAGCCGGGCGTGTAAATATGAGGAGAAATTTTTGGAAGAGGGGGGAAGTAGGCTAGTTAGGGCGTGTTGGTGGGAAAAGGAGAACAAGGGAGGGGGTGGGAAGAAGGAGGCTGAGAGGGAAAGGTATTTTAGAATGAATGGACTGCAGATGGATGAAGTGAGAAGGATGCACGAGGAAGGAAGGAAGGTTTATGACGTGGTTAAGCAAAAGGGCATGGAGAGAGAGAAGACAGAAGGGGAAGAGAGAATAAGAGAGTCAAGATTCAACGGGAACTATGTGTGGATTATGCCAAGTGCAAGAGCGCAATATTTATGTGAGAAAGGAGAGAAAGGAAGTCAGGAGCTTATAGCGAGGATGAGGTGTGGGTGCATGGAGGGCTTCAATAGGTTCTGGCTCTCGCGAGAGAAGAGGATGTGTGAACTGTGTGGAAAGGGGGATGCAAGAGTGGAGCACTGGTTGGAGGAGTGCGTGGAGGTAGAAAGAAGTGAGATAAGCATGGAGGTATTGTTGCATGAAAAGGGGGGAAAAAGGGCAGTAGCATGGGTGAAGGGAGTGTTGGGTAAGATGGTGATGAAGAGAAGGAAGGAGGAAGAGGAGTGGAGAAGGAAAGATTGTAAATAGGAGAGAAAGTAGATATAAGTAACATGTAAATATTGTAAATAGTAGATAAGTAGTAGGTATTAGAGCGATAACAGAGGTTGGCAAGCGAGGCAATGCGAAAAAGTAGGGATATGCGAGCGAGGCGAAGCGAGGAAGGCAAGGCGATACGAGCGTGCGGCTTAGAGATAAGGAATGGAAGGATGTTAGTTTTTTAAGGGTTAGTTTTAAGAAAATTCTGTAAAAAATGGATGTGTAAGCAAGTCAATTTTTTAAGGCCAGCAGGCTGAAAAATAAACGTTTATCTATAAGAGAAAATGGTTACTTGCTCAGTGAAATACAGTGAAATAAATATTAGAGAAAATAACATTTAGAGAATGTTAATGCGCTTGAAAAAATCGTAATTTTGATTCAATCTTCATCGTTAATCTTTTATTTCGTTCTTTCAAATATTATCTATATTTCTATTTAGACGTTTCCTATTAAGATTATGCAAATTAAATCAAAATTAGTACTTTCGTGTGTAGGCGATTTGAACCAATCTATTTAGATTATTACATTTTCACAAATTGGACAAAGAAACAATCCAAAAAATTTTTATGTATTTCTAAAATTGCTATATTTAGTGCATTCTTCTTACGAAAATTGTTGAATAAAAAGATTTCTTTGAAGAAATTGACGTAAAATCATTTAAACTCAATTGAAAGAAATCAGAAAATATTCGTAAACATTCCTTATAATCAAAATCATTTTTTTAACGATATCTGTCTTTTCTATGGATATATTCCACTAAAATGGAACCAGATATTTGAAATATTCTTAAATTTCTCTACGTGGATTATATTGAATATAAATTTTCCTTGAAGTAGTTACTGTGAGCCTTTTTGTTGAAATCAATGTTTTTAAAAGAATAGAAAAGAGTAGAAATACTTAATTCCGAAAAAAAGAATACTGTTAAAAATCAGGCTCCCCGAACAGTAATGTATTTTTTAAGAAGAAATTTAGAAAAACAATATTATCAAGTCAATCTGTGCAAAAATTCTATTTTTGAACAAAAAGGCTCAGAAACATTGTGAATCGAAAAATCAGTTGTTTTGAAAAAACACATTCAAAAAGTTCAATATATGCAAAAATAATTGCATAGAAAGGTCTCAAAATATGTTTCCAAACAACGTTGTAATCGGCTCGTTAGGGTTAAAGACAAATATATAACAAGAGGAAAAAGGAGGGAGGGAATTTCCTTTCTCTTTCTCCGTCTTTTTTATACTACTTTTGGGACCAACATGTTTCGAGATCACTTTAGATCTCCTCATCAGGCTATAATTTTATAGGATACTACAACAAAATATTTTTATTATATGCTTTATATTAGTAATGTATGTATATATGAGACTGAAGTTTCTTATCGTACTGTTATTCACATTATTTTTAATTATTTAATTTTTGGATAAAAATTGAACTTTTAATTTTCGGTTTAAGTGTCAATCCTTAATATTTCTAAATCATTTTTGCACTTTAATACTTATTTCAATTGTCAATTAACAGAAAATTAAATTACAATAATTTCCAATGTATAACATTTCGATGAATTAACTATTTCTTTGCCCCATAATCTGTCCAATTCCCGCGAAATCATGATGACATGTTAAAATTTCTAAAAAACTTCAGTTTCACACAAGTAGAAAACCACGAAGGAGAAAAAGACTTATACTTCTGTTGTTATGTCCTATATTCCATTGTGAAAGGGAAACGTCAATTCCCTTATAAATCTTATATGAAATTCATCAGCACAACACCAATTTTGATTGTCACAATCACCATAAAAATGTTAATGGATAATATACATTTTTCAAAGATATTTTTTATAGAATTTGAAACAAAAACTGTTGATTTTAAATTAATCCAAATTTCTAAATTCAAAGTTCGTCGAATTAAATGGAATTTTGTTCAAAAAATTCAGAAAAGTTGATTCAAATTCATTTTTTTCCACTTAGTGCAATTTTTAAGTTACATTTTAACTTCGCTTTACAATCTAACGGAATTTTTTGTAATTTTTCATTTTGTAACCACTTCTTAAAAAATTGTTATTTTGATTCTACAAGATTTCGTCTAGAGCGACCGAACCGAACCGGGCCACACTGAACACTGAAATCATTTTAAAAAAGGAAAAAATAGACGAACGAAAACTCCCCTTGAAAATGACAGATTTTGGTTTGTACGCAGTTTTTTGGAATAAACTATTTATAAAGGACCGAGGGCGCCACTTTTTCCACACATAATAAATACATTTTAACGTCGGTGAGGACCGATAAGGGACCACACAAGCGCACCCAAAACCGTGTGCAAATGCATAATAATTTAAAATTGGCCAATTTTAATTTAATATAATGTTTAATTTACTTATTAATTGAAATGAAGGTCTTTTTGAGTGTTTGAACCTGTCCAAGGAAGATTTTGAAAAGGTGACGTTTTGACCGTTTTGACGTATTTTGAACCTTTATTTTTTTAAGGATATACGTGAATAAACTAATTTCTGCGAGAAGATAGATAGTTCTCACCTAGCAATCCAAACAAAAATATGGAAAAACAATCTACATTGATAATCCGATGGGAAAAACAATTTAATCATCCGGAAATTATCGCGGACGAAAAACCAAGTTTTTTTGCTAATTCGTCTGGAATTTGTGCACCAATAGTTCCCCAAGAACAGGTAAAGGTTAAAATTTGAAATGTAATTTTTAAATTTTTTAAATCATCCAAAATATATTAATTAGCGCATATACTTATTAAAAAGTGAAAGGTTAGGAATTCGTCAAAACATCACTTTTTCTTTTAATTATTTTAAATTTCTTTCTACACTTTTACTAATTTTCTTCAGAATGTTTCTTGGACAGATTTCAGCACTACAAAAATCCTGATTTTAATTATTTTTCACCAATTTAAAATTATCATGCATTTGCATACGGGTTTGGGTACGCTTGTGTGGTCCCTCAATTGACCTCACCAACCTAAAAATGTGTTTATGTGTGGGGAAAGGTGGCGTCCCCGGTCCATTTTTCCAAAAAAACTCATATCCAAAGTTCAACGAAAGAAAATGCAATATTATGTATTCATAACTAAAAAGTCAAAGAAGAGCTGAACATTTTAGGAAAAACCGCAACTTTCTAGCATTATTTAAGGAAAAAATTATTAAGAATAATAATAAATTGTTCAAACAATTATTTTGTTAAATTCAATTAATTATTACTTCACTCTAATTGAAAATTGAACAAAAAGTGAAAGTTTTTAGAAAAAAACGTAACTTTCTAGCACTATTCTAAAAGAATATTTTATGAATAATACATTGTTGAAATAATTTCTATTGTTCACTTAAATTGACTATTTTTTCACTCTAAATGAAAATTTAAAAGCGATTTGGAAAATTCAGAAAATAATCGCGTCTTTTTAAGTCGATTCTAAGAGAAAATTGCTATAAGCAATAATAAATTCTTTGAAAAATGTATTTAAACATCTGATTGTTAATAGAAAGTAATATTTTAGAAACAATTTCTTCTAGTAGAAACAAGGAAAATATAATAAATAGCGCAAAAAGTTCGCAAAACCCAATTTTAACTTATGGGTTTCTTTCGGGGGCCCTATAAAACAGACTTATGGGGGTGAAATTCAAAACAAAGAATATTGATTCGTATTCTATGGCTAATTTCCAAGGTGAATATAGAGGATCAACCCGATATATCTAATATTGACGATTCTGTATAAAATTATCAAAAACTTCTTTTTTTCTTATGGGAAATACATGATAAACTTCATGGGGCTTGCGGAACCTCTAAATATCAATCTCGAAAAAAGAAAATAATTTTTTTGTGATTTCGAACAAATTTGGTCGACAAAAAGCATGAAAATTAGAGGAAAAAACTTTTCCAATGCATTTTTGGACCACCTTAATTTCCGTCTTACATTTGCATCCTCTTTTGATGATTCCTTGACGCATAAAGAATGCATTTCTGAGAGTAATAAAGCTTGTTTCACGGGGCATTAAGTCTGCTTTTCTTGCAGTGTCGTTATTTATTGACAAGTGTCAGGGAGCAATCGACAACGTCGGACTTTTCATGGGAGTTTATCTTCACCCTGTGAGTTCGTGAAGGTGTTCGCACGAAACTTGAGTAAGTAGCAGGGATGTCTTTCGCTTATGTACCGGGTGAGTTAGTTAGGACTGATTCACAAGACTTCGTTAGCTCTTTCCTCGAGATGGCCGATGTTTATTGGACGAGATAGGTAAACCGGATCGCCTGTGCGTGCGAAGCAAAGCCATCTCAGAAGAATGAAAATAAAGGATGAAGCTAACGAGCGAAGAAGCCCGTCATTCTGTTTTATTTTAGCATCTCGCCGCGTGCCGGCCGACCGACCGGCCTTTTCGTTGATGTCAGATGTCAGGAGTTTTCCGAGGATCAGGGAGCCTAAGAAGTCGGTAAAGACCTTGTAGTTAGATCGGGCTACCGAAGAAGAAGAGATGCAGGAGGTAAAGGAACATGAGATAAAAAAATTAGAGAGTGAGAAAGATAAAGAGAAGGGAGGAAGGCTGATGGCCTGAGGATTATTAGATGCTAAACTCAAGTACGTGCTTTTTAGCTTCATGGCTTACAGGTGAATCGCAAAAATTGAGCTCATAGATGGGTAGATAGATAGGCTGATAAATAGATTGATAAATAGATAGGAGATAGAAATCAGTACACAGGCGCAGGTTGCTTGCTAGATGAAGATCGATGAGAGGACGGATCGGCGAATGGATGCTTGGGAGAGTGAAACAATTACTTCCAAGTGAAGACCTCTTCCCGACACAGCACACTTTATGAATCATCCCCAGCATCTAATACGGTGTCACACAGTCGGTAGTTCCAAATCTGATCATTTAGTTATTTATTTATAATTATTTTATGAGATATTTTGTGAATGAATTTGAAAACGTGTGAGTTTCGTTCACAGTAGAGGAATGAAACAAATGCTCTCAAGTGAATGGTTTTTCTGCAGATACAATGCACATTACTGCAGAATAGGCAGGGGTATGTTGTACGCCCACTCTGTGACTATAAAGTACAGAGTGCAGCACGAAAGATGTTTATAGCGGTAAAGTTATTTATTTTTTGACTCCAAGTGTGACATCCAATGACACAGAATATCTTCTAAAGTTACTTGCATAAAGATATGATTTCATTTCTTGAAATCCCATATTCTGAAGTTATAAAAACAGGGGAAATACAAATTCTTTTTTCGGTTATGTAAAATCCCATGAGACGAAATAACATGGTTTGTAGTTTACAGTTGCAGCTGATTACTAGTTGTAAGATGTAAATTAATCCCGTCTTTGGTGTATTTAGACTGGGATAGATTGAAATGATCAAATTGGAATATTAGAAGTGGGATGCATTAGACTCAGTAAAATCCTCGCACAGTATCGATATATGCCCAGCACGTCGTGTCGGTAGGATCACGTAGGCTTGAGTTCCATCAGGCCCCATCAGACCCAAGTCTGCAATCTGCATAATTTCCTTCCGAGCTTCATCCTTTTGCGTTTATGTTTTACGGAACTCGGCCGGCCCTACCCAAGGCCTCAGGCTCCGAGCCTATTTCACTCCCCAGACATCATTACGCCGGCCTGATTTCGAACTTCTGATTCCTTCACATAACACTGCTTACAACTAAAGAAACGAATGACGAGGCCGTGCTTGCCTCCAGCTCTTCGTAAACAGACCGATTCTCAAAACTGGCTTCTCGAATGCCACCGAAATCACCCAGGTATACCAAATTATTACCCTACCTTGTAGAATTATCTTTCTGGCGGAGATCAACTTTGTTTTAAAAAGAAACTGCTTATAGCTCTCCAAATAAGATATTTTCTTCAAGATTCTGGTGAGAAATTCGTGGGAATTAAAAACGACGGTAACGAGAAAACAGTGCCTTTCTTCGCCCACCTCGGAATTTTACGAGGCTCCCGTTTGGCCACTGTTGCATAAAATCAACTGGCCCTGACATGTTCATCTGTTCTCGAGTGAGATAATGTAAACATGTCGGTGGAAATTAAAATAATTAATTTTTGAGGGTAATTTCTTTGTCTGAAGTTAGGAAGGGAAAACTTTCTTCCTACATCGTGATTTCAGACCATTCTTATTTTTTCATTGCGAAAGATATCACTCTGATGAAAACTCCATTTGGATTCTCAGCTCTGGCAATGTACAAAAATCTAATTTTCGAAGTGATTTTCTCGGTTGAGTTTGAGTTATCGACCTGCCAAAGGAAAACAAGATGGCCGTGTGAAGGTAACTTGAGCGTCTTACTCGAAGCTCTTTCTGATGTCAAAATGCAGAAGACTGGCAAACGATATGTGGAAGGGAGGGACAAGATGAAAGCTAAGTCAACAATCTGCCAAAGGCAGAAAGTAAGAAGTAAGGTTCTACTGTTTACCGTGCCGTTAACTCTCCCTAGGGAATACTAGCTCACTCCAAGGAGGTCGTGTATGGCCAGCTTCCACAAATCAACGACAAATATTTGTACAGAGATTTTTCAGAGTCGGTTTCTCTGCTACTACTTAATCTTCCCACCTTTCCCCCTTATCTCCTCATCACACTTCCTTCTTGTCGTCGAGTACTTGTCTAAACTAACGAGTGCATATTGTTCGGTAAAATTCAGCACCAGCTTCTGTTGGCTTTACCTGGCCTTGTCGTAATTCTTATTTGGTTAGGTGTTGCTGCTCAAAATTTGGCATATATTTATATTTGTGATAGGATGGTTAGTTTTTATGCTATGTTTTTAGAACCATTTTTACAGTGGCTTTATCTAATTTAAATTCAAATTCAACCAAAGTGAAGTAACAAATAATGTAAGTTAACAAAGTATTTGTTTAAAAAATGTATTATTAATGAAACCTATTCTATTTTAGGGTAACGTTAGATAGTTACGGTTTTTTCTGAAATTTCCAACTTTTTTCAGCTTTTCGCTTAGAGAGAGATAATAACTATAAGTTTCAACTTCTTGTTAACCTTTTAGTTTGAGTGAGTTAATAAATAAGACAAGTTGACAAAGTATTTTTTCAATGCTAGAAGTAATGCTAGAAAGTTCCTGGTTTTTTCCTTAATTTTCAACTTTTTTTTCAACTCTACAGTCATGAACAAATAATAAATAAACGTCAAAGAGAATAATTTTGTTCATCTATTCCATTCTTTTGTGGATATTTTTTTTCTGGAATAAAAACTCATTAATTTACCTCTTGTTTTACACTCGACTTCATAGCATTCAATCATTTGATTGAGACCTTTTTAATTTATTTATATGTGTAATACGTATATTATCATCAATGGGAACAAATTTGTCATCCGATATTTTTGGTCAATTTTATAAATAATTATATAAACAAATGCCCAGTGTAGACATTTGACGGCAGAAATACATCCTTTTTCTCTTAGTTTTCCATAAATTATGTGGTCATTAATTTTTAATGGTGAAAATTCGTCATACGATATTATTAATTAATTTTATAAACAAATTATATAATTAAATTCCTAGTGTGGATATTTAGGACAGAAACAATTCGTTTCTTTCTCGTAATTTTTCTTGAATTATGTCGTCAATGATTCCTGAGATTTCGTTATCCGATATTTTTTATAATTTTTTCAACAAATTGTAAATGCAAATTCCCAGTAGGTATGTGTGAAGACAGAAAGAATATTCCTTTTCGCTTAATTTTTGTTGTGTTACATGATCAGTAATGTTTCGTGATAATAATTTGATGATACACTACCGTCAGAAATTGTGCGCACGACTCGCGTGAGCGCTATTAAAAATCACTGCTGACTTCGAACCACGATATTTCGGCGAAAAAAAGAGATAAGGAATTTTTTCAAAAACAGTTGGAAAGCTCATGAAATTCCACGTCTATTGGCACTTGAGATGTTCAAAAAAAAAAAAATGGAAGATTTTTTCAAATTCAACTTTTTGCACGACCTAGGAAAATTGTTTCAAAAATCTGAAAATTATACGACATCGAGCCTGAAATCTTATCTTCAATTTAAGCCAAGAAAACTTAAAAAATCTTCATGTATGCCCGAGATATGATTAAAAATGTGCAATCGTATCTGAGCTCAATTTTAATCGACGATCACGGTTTTCGGCTGGTCTTCTACTCGCCTCCTTCATTGAGGCAGGGCCGAATAGGCCACGCAGAGAGGTGGCGCCTAAGTGGACATTCTCCTATTCTTTAATATCGAGATAATATTAGATTCAAACAATTGTTAACAATCACAAATAACGATAAATATTTTTTTTTCATTCACCATAATTTGAAATAAAAATTACTAATGAAGAGAACCAAAAGTATAAGAGGCGCCACCTTAGTGCGTGGACTATTCGGTCCTGCCTCAACGAAGGAGACGAGCAGCAGACCGGCCGAGAACTGTGATCGTCGATTAAAATTGAGCTCAGATGCGATTGAACATTTTTTAATCATATCTCGAGCACCCATAAGGATTTTTTAAGTTTTCTTGGCTTAAATTAAAGATAAGATTGCAGGCTCGATGTCGTATAATTTTTAGAATTTTGAAACAATTTTCCTAGGTCGTGCAAAAAGTTGAATTTGAGGTAGAAAATTTGAGAAAATTTAGAATTTTTTTTTGAACTTCTCAAGTGCTGTACTATTTACAGAAGGTCAAAAAAATATTTGTTGGGTACCAATAGACGTGGAATTTCATGAGCTTTCCAACTGATTTTTTAAAAATGCCCTATCTCTTTTTTTCGACGAAATATCCTGGTTCGAAGTCAGCAGTGATTTTTAATAGCGCTCACGCGAGTCGTGCGCACAATTTCCGACGGTAGTGTAAATGAACTTTATATCGCTATTTTTAGTGTGGACGTTTGGTGGTAGAAAAAAATAGTTTTTTTCGAAATTATCCCTAACTATATTGCTGGTGATGTTTGGTTTTCGTCTTTTAATTTAATTTCCGTTATGCACTGTTGTTAGAATTGTTAAAGATAAAAATTTAAAGGAATATATATAATGAAAAAATTTTATGAGTAAGAATCACTTTAAAGGTCTACATTCGGTATTTGTTTATATTATCTGCTTATAAATAAATACAAAATATCAGATGATAAATTTCCATCACTAAACATCACTGTTGATATAATTAAGAAAAAACAAATCTAAAATCGGCCAAGAATTGCCTCCTCTGCTTTATTTTGAATCTCGTTTTTCTATTTTATCCTACTGTTCACCCTGATAAGCATACCAATATTGAAAATCAGGCCAACGATTAGAAATTGTATCCTTGCACGATATGTGAAGTATGTTAGCCGGTGAATCAGAACGTGTTATAAAATTGCGGGAAAATTGAAGAGGTTCGTTGAATGAGAAGAGAAAATGAATGTGGGAAACTCGATTTCTCGCTTGATCTGCCCTCGTTTTCATTATATTCTACTAATTATATGTATGCTCGTCGCGTGTTTATTTGATTTCCGTCTGTTCGTGCAAGGATCAGAAATCGCTATCAGTCGGCAATTTACGCACGATTCACGACTCTATCTGCTTTTATCGCGCGGAAAGTCAATTTGTTGTGGTACGTGCTTTACCTACAAAAACCATCCACTTGTCCAATTCATCTGCCAGTCATTACTTTCGTGGTACCGACCTGGAATAATAAGCGCACAAAAGTCTAGAGAGAATTCCGTAAACGGGAAGCCAAGAAACAATAAAGGAAAAAGTTTAGCCAGCATTTGCCATTCTTGCGAACAAATGAACACTGCGTTTCTGTTCTCACTTTTGGGAGTTTTGTCCCTTTTTTAGAGTTTTCAGGGCCCGGATCGTACGACTTTTTCGACCTTTTTGGAGAACTCTTGGAGAAACTCTTGAAAATCTTTCAGAAATCTAACATTCGTGAGAAGTCTCGGAAATCTTTGGCAAGTGTGGACAGAGGTGAAGTGGCCGAGTCTGTGGAATCCATGTGAGTTCTTCTCGCGAGCAGGGCTCGGAAATCTCGGAACTCCCGACAATCTCTACGAAATCTTCCTCTGCATTTTCCTACTTCCCCTCCCCACACTTCAACCTTCGCTTCCCCTCCCTTCCCAAATTATTCCTAATCTCCCCTCACTTCCTGAGGTCCCACAGTTTGGAGTTATGAGTTAGATTTTAGAAGTTAGGAGTTAGGGGTTCCCCTCACTTCCCCTTCTGGGAAAAAAGTACGACAGACGGAAGGACACCCGGACGAAACTATAGGAGTTTCTACCAGGGGCTACGAAACCCTAAAAATGCGGCAAATAGATTTTTTTCCATTTTTTCAGAAGCTCCTTATACTTAGTTTCAATTTTAATCACGATGAAACTTTTAAAATTGAAATTCAAAACTAAAAAAACTGTCACCACTTCAATTTAGAACATTAAAAATGGAATATTTTCTCATGAAAGCTTCATACTTAAACACTTTTTGATTAAGAGCGTTTGAAATTTAACAATTTCTAATTTCGTAAAACCGTATTCAAAGTTTCAAATCGTTTAATTTCAAATGCAATTACTGTCTTCACACTTTTTTCTCCTATTTACCTTTTTCACGTTTTCTAAAAGAATTTGTCTTTTTCCCCCTGTTTTCAAGAAATTTTCCCTTTTTCTCGTTTTTTGTTTGCTTAAATGCGAACTAAATTAATAGAACCAATTAGTTAAAAAAATATTTTCCTTGCTTGAAAACGATCTATTCGTTAAAAAGTTAAACTTTACAATCTGATATTTCAACCGTCTTCTAAAAAAAATCGTCTGGCTTAAAAATTCAACAATTTGATTGAAAATGCCACTGTTCTTGGCTGAGGCTTAATATATTATATTTGAAAATTGAAGATTTGCTTAAAAATTCATCTATTATTTCGAAGCGTCATCTTTTTTTATAAAAATTTCAACTTTTCTGTTTTTCATTCGTCTTTCTGGATAGAAAATTCATCCTTATAGATTGAAAAAAACTGCTTTTTTCATTATCTTTAAGAATTTGATGCGACTTTTTGGGGACTTTTTTCGAAATTTCGCACTTTTTCTATTTTTTGTACTTTCAGTTTAGAAGAACTAAAGTACACTTTAGCTGGATACTTTTAATTTCAGTAGAATTCACATTCCATTTTCTGCTTAAATTTATTGAAAGTAATTCGCTGAAAATTAATTTATCTTAAATTCACTTCAATACGGTTTCAACTTAATTGAGTTAACTTTTTTAATATTAACTTGATGTCACTACAAAACAGTTTCAATTTTATAGAATTCAGTTCAAATTGACTAGAATTCCATCTAAATCTAGGTGCGTTTGTCTCAAATCAACTTTAACATATCTTCAACTTCATTGACTAGAAACTGCTTTATAATTCAATTCTAATTAACTAGATTTATGTGAATTTACTTGATTTTACTAGAAATCAATTTTATATCTTTGAAATTTACTCAAAATCAGATAAAATAATTCGCTAAGGTTTATTTTAGTTTAGGTTGAATTCTCTTAAAAACTATTTTGTTGAAAATATAAGTATTTTGTTAAAAATTTATCTTGTTTGGTCGAAAATGTAATAGTTTTGTTGAAAATTCATCTATTCGGACAGAAAATTGTACTATTTGGTTGAAAATTCATATTTGAAGGTAGAAAAGTCATCTTTTTTTGTTGAAATGAAATCAGGGAATTTTGAAAATGAAGTTTTGCTGCTACCCTGATGGAATGAATTTAAAAGAATTTCGATAATAATCGTGATCTTTAATTTAAAAATGAGTCATCATTTGTCAAGCATCACGGATTTCTTGGCAAAGGTGCCTGAATGGTGTATCTCCCTATGTCGTATTTCTGAAACAGGAGCACTCGCGAAATATCCCCTTTCCCCTTATTTCTCATCCTTTCCCCTGGATTCCTCATCGTCGTTCCACGACGCCCAGGAAGTAGTAATGACCCACCGTGGGAAGAGTATGGGACAAAGAGAAAAAGAAAAAGGATAGAGAGGCGCGCGAACACGGTGGTCGGGAATATAGGTAGAGAATCAAGGAGTCTCAATAATTGCTGATTTGCGGTAAACAGGGCACCCGATTCAATATCGTGACATCGTGCAAAAATCTCCAAGCACCAGAAAAATATCACACCTGATTAGAATAATAAATTCCTGGAAGGTGCGTGAGGGATAAATTGTTCATTAGACTTAAACGAAGATCTTCTCAGATGTAACAGAAATAAATGTTTCTAATTATTGTAAAATTGTATGCAAATTTAAATCCTAATTTCCAAATTAGGAATTTTAATTCTACAAATTTATTGCTAAAAGTGAAGGATTAAACTGTAAATGATTTTTGAATAATAAGGCAATAACATTCTGTTCTTCAATTTTTGAACAAATCTTGACAACAGGATTCTGTTCATGTTCCATTAAAACATTCATCTATTAATAAAGATTACGAATTTTCTGCACCATCAATTTAGTGAATAAAAGATTCCAAATAAGTAATTATATTTGATGATAAAAATTATTTCTGAATGTTTCTAAACATTACTGATACACGGGGGAAATTGTAATCATAACTTTTTTTAATATTAAGGAATAAATCTGTCTTCAACATTTTGTTACTAGAATATAATTTGTAAACTTCTTCACACCTTCAAAGATATGAGAAAAATTAAATTATGGACAAAATGTAGAATATCTTGGTTTAAGAAATATATAGACTGTAGCTCACGATAATAAGAATTGTCGGTACCGGTTACCAAAATATGACCGGTACCGAAAAATTTTGAACAGAATGTAGATTTTTGAAGATTAGCTTTTGACGGATTTTGAAGATTTTAAAATATAGAATAAGTTTAAGAGATATTTAGAAGTTTCGAAAGAATACCAAAATAATTTGTTTCAAAACAAAATTCAGATTTTTGAAGATTTCAAACAAAAAATGTAGACAATTTTCAAGCATTTTGAAAGATTTCAAAAGGTTAAAAAAATTTTCTTCAGATTTCTTGGGAAATTTGAAATGATGTTTTATTCTACAACATTTATTTTTGAAGAATATTTTAATATATTTTAATGTATTCCAAAAGATTTCCAAAATTATCAACAAAGAATCTGGAACATCTGAAGGCAGTTTCTTAATTTTTTCAGAATTGTATCAAAATTTTAGGAAAAATTCTAATCATTTTCAAGGTTAAATTTTTTTTTTAATTTGTAAAAACTTCAAAAAAATGTTTATTTTTGAAAATTTCCAAATGAAATTTTGAAGATTTTCAAAGGTTTTGAAATAACAAAAAAAAGTTTTCTTAAGATTCCTGGGTATATTTTAGGTGATTTTTTATTTTTTTAAATAATATGAAGACGATATTCAGAAAGATTCTAAAGCATTCCAAAAGATTTCCTAAATAGCCCCAATTAAATCCGGAAGGTTTTAAAATAATGTTAGGAATCATTCAAGTTAGTTTAGAAGATATTTACGAATTTTTTCAATTTTGAAGATGTTAAGAATGTTTTAAAATTTTGAAAGATTTCCGAAAATTTATTAAATATTTGCAAAATGTTTCCTATTGGAAATTCTAGTTTCGGTACCTGTACAGCGCAGCGGGTCGAAATACAGTTTGGTTGAGGATTCAACTATTCTGTTGATTTTTTTTTTATTTATGAGTTCAACTGCATTTTATTTCAAATAGAATCTTTTTGGGTTGAATTATCAACTAACAAATTTTTTGATGGGAATCCTTCTTTTTTGGTCGAGGATTCAACTATTTTGTAGATAATTTATATTTTTTGATAATTCAACTGTATGTGATTTAAAATAAAATCTGTTTAGATCAAAATATCAACTACATATTACATTTTTCGTTAAGAATTTATCTTTTTTGTTTGAAAATTTAATTCTGAAAGGTTTCAAAAGAATGATCAAATTCTCTTAAAATTCATGGAAAAATTGAAAATGATTTCTTATTTTGAAAAACGAATTCTGAAATAAAATTGAAAAAGATTTTGAAACATTTCCTAGAATTTCAAAAGAGAATGCAAAGATTTTAATAAAGAATAAGCAACTTGTAAGGTTACAAAATTTCAGAAAAAAATCCAGTGAGTTCAAGAGATATTTACAAATTTTGAAACGATTCCAAAATATAGTAATTCAAAACTTGTGAAGATTTCATATTTTTTTAAAAGAAGTGTCTACACGTACCAAAAGAAATCCATCTATACTTTATTTTTTATTTACTTTAGATTATTGTTAAAATGTAAAATCATTGTTTATTTTGCAAAATTAATTTTAAGAGAGTGTTCAAGAATGTTTCAAAACTTTTCAAGATTTCAAACATTTTTAAAAGCAGTCTGAAAGATTTCAAGGCAATTTGTTTAATTTTCTGAACATTTTTACTGTAAAGATTTCAAAAAATTTCAAAAAAATGGTATATTTTTGAAAATTTTGAAAAAAAAGCTTCCTAAGAATTTTGAATGGTTTAAGAGATGATTCATAATCTCAAACAATTGTTGTATTATGTCATGTTAATGTTTTTCATCTAAAATAATAAATAAATTAAGTAAATAAAAAAGCATGAGATTTCAAAGAATATTTACAATATTTGAACAATCATAGGGCATGATAGCGTTTTGTTTAGCGTTAGCGTTTTTCGTCGATTGGTATTTGAAAATAATGGTAAAATATTTCAGATTATCATTCAGAATCAATAAAATTACCGTCTTTGTACAATTTTTGGGTTTTTTTTGCTTTGTATACCGGAAATCGGTACTTTTATTAAAAAAGACGCCTCCATTCAATATGAGCCTATGTGCTGACAGCGCCGTGTATGAAACTATGCGCTGTGTATAAGCATAGGGAATAGTCTCATACAGAGCGCTGTTAACACATAGATTCATATTGAATGGAGGCGTCGAAAAGTAATTGGATTTTAAGGAAAATACACCATTTTTGAACATTTTTATATTATATTAACGTTGTTCAACCCGAAATCGGTTAGTTTGGACAAGAGTCATTAGGTTCAAGAGATAATTCATAATCTTAAACAATTGTTGGTTATGTTATGTTAATATTTTTCTTCTGAAATTGGTATTTTTGATCGAAAATAATTAGTTTTTAAAGAATATTTGAACCATTGAATTTGAAAAATCAAATAATATTCGAACAATCACAGGTTATGTTAGCGTTTTTCACCAAAAATCGGTTATTTTGATCAAAAAGGATATGACTTCAAAAATCGAGAGTTCAGATGAAAGAAGCGGTTAGACCTTCCTGGCGCCTAAGGTTTTGCTTAATTTCGAGCCCTCCACTTATCAAAAATATTATCCTTCCTTTCTTTTTCTTTTATTTCAGATAAAAGGTACAATAAAATACCAACATTTTCTGTAAATATTAATTTTTTATTTTAATTCAAGGATTGCGGGTGAAAATAATAATAATCGGGCGCATGTTTGTTTTCTAGTAATTAGAAAAACGTTGGCAATGTTTTCTTTTTCAGTTAATTCTGGATTTCTTTCATGAAAAAGAGGTTCACTTTTCATCTCTTAAAACGTGTGGCTTCGTTCAATCGACGTCCTTTCTCTATAGTATGTGCTGCCGATTCAAGAACATGTTTTTGTCTTTATTTTAACATGTTCTCCAAGAGAAGATTCTTTGACTCTACTGTGAAAATGAAAATTTCCTTTTGAGAAATATCCGACTGCAACTGATGCTAGTTTTTTAAAGAATTGGCCTGATGCGGTTGAGCAAGAGGGTTGGTTTAGGTTAGGGTCTGAGAAGATCGGACGAGCAACGGATAGACGTTAGCCGGTGCGCATACCACCTGTTGGACTTTTTAGCCTTATCGCTTAAGCTGCAGTTGCAGCTGTAAATGCAGGTACTGGATACCGATCCAGCGCTAGATCCTCTTCAAGTAACAGAATCGTACATTAGAATAGACCAACGGATAAACTTCGTAGCTCGTGCTCGTAAAGTCGTGAAACTGAAAAATAATTTCTTAGTACTATATTTTTCAATTTAGAAACCCACGCACAAGTGATTAAAGTAAGGTGAAAGTACCAATGACTGGCCACTGCCCATTACCTGTCCACTGATAGGAGTTTTGTATTTGATTAAGCTTTTTGTACATAATACATGAAAAATATTTCTGCTGAATGGTATTGTTTAATTATTCAATTTTTTTATATTAAAAATTATGTCATTCTACTTGTTTTTTAAAGTATGTTAAAAATTGTTGGAATTATTGCAGTCAAATAGTGAAATATTCTCAATAGCCCTGGTGGAAAGATTTTTATAAAAAAGTGCAAAAAACTCAAACCATTTTTACAGGAATATACAAATGAATACAAAAAATTACAACCAAAATTACAGGAAAGTACAATTTTGTTCTATTACTGGGATGAATTATGTACTACTTTATATTTTATTGTCTATTATTTCACTTCAAAATTGTGGTTTTAATTTCCTACAAGAATTTATAACTACAAGAATCTACACGAATTTACAGGTTTTGTAGCCAAAAAGATGTTCTTTTTCGACCTAGGATGACAAATATTTAGAATAATGCAATGAGATAATTTTAAATTAAGATGGGTACATGATCGCTATTACCAAAAACGCTTCTATGTTTAAACTTTAAACGAATGGTAGAATATTAACGGACAATAATAAATAATTGTTATCAAACAACAAGAAAACTTACGTTTGAAGTTTTTTTTTTTTCTCAAATATATAGCACTCGATTGCACACCATATATGTAATTTAAATTACGTCTTTGGAATGTTCTCAATGTTTTCTTCCTAGGTCGAAAAAGAACAACTTTTTGACTGCAAATTAAAATACTGCTGCGAAGTACTATGTACGTATTCACGATTGTTGTATTTATTTGCGCTCATTTTATGAGCATTTTGCTTCCTCATAGGTATCAAATAAATTTTTTTCCTCTTAGAGGGAGGTCCCTAAAAAAAGAAAAAATGGATACTTTCAATATTTTTCAAGCTTATGTTTCTGTTTTTCCGAATATTTTATTCTCAGAAAATCAGAAGGTCTACCAAATGTCAATTGATGTGTTCTGTTACAACGAACAACTTTTTAACCTACGGTAGTTTTATATTTCAAATTAAAACCTCGTATTAACAATATAACTTTTCTTAATGAACCTATGAGTAACTATTAATTAATCAATACTGGTCTTCGAAAGTTCGTCAAAAGATCAATCCACGCGTCTCGAAGATGCAAATAATATTGCATCAAATGTAGTACTGTTATATTTCCGATATGAAAAAATCTTCTTATATACAAGGAAACTAATTTTGTTGAAAAATTTAAAAACGATATTGGTAGGTTATGATAGATCATGAAAAGTTCTTACTTTTGGCAATCGATGCGTCTCGAAGATGCGAACAAATGTATTATATACATTATAGTTGTTTTTCCAATATTAAAAAAGTTTTCCTAATATCAACAAGATAAATAACATATTTTTTCAATTTATAAATCGGTATTGATAGATCATAAGAGGTTATAGAAGGTTCGTCAATAGTTCATTCGACGTGTCTCGAAGACGCAAACGAATACATCAAATACAGTATTGTTGTACTATGTACTAATATATGAACATAGTTTTTCTCATGTAAACAGAGAATACACCTATTTTTGTTTAACCTTCATAAAACGCTGCTGGTCGATCATAAAAGGTTCACCAATAGGTCAATCGATGCGTCTCAAGGACGGTAACAAATACTCTGTATGTAATATTGTCGTGTTCTGAATATCAAAAAAGTTTTTTTCATATAAACAGAATAAACCATTTTTCTTAAATATCATATCTCGGTACTAGTTGGTCATAATAGGTTCATCAATAGGTCAATCGATGCGTCTCAAGGATGCGAGCAAATACTTTGCATGTAATATTGTCGTGTTTCGAATATCAAAAAAAAATCTCATATAAACAGAATAAAACTTTTTTTTTTGATTCATTAATAGGTACTGGTGGGTCATAAAAGGTCATGATCGTATAGCTGCTTTACTTTTCGAGATATGGTGAACAGAAAAAAGTTGCTCACACATACATACATACACACGCACAAATTCACACATGCGGACATTTTTTAAAATTTCATTTTCGAGCTCCTGGGGTCGAATTATATCAAAATATGTCAAAAAAGTATATTTTAAAATTTAAGTCATTGCAAACCTCCCTCTATGATGAAGCAACTGCATAATTGAGAAACAATTGATCACGGTAATTGAAATTAAAAGATTCTTACTTCTGAAGATACACATGTTTTCATTGGAAGTTATAAAAACTGAAATGCAAATTAAAATATTCAAAGTGGAATATTTTCGAATTTTAAACTATCAAAATTAAAGCCTAACATTTTTTTAATTCAAACGCTCAATATTTTACTCTTATAAAATGAAAGCTTTTGACACTTTTCAATGGGAATTTTCTTTACTAAAAGCCTTTGAGCTGCGAAATTTGAAATTTTTAACTTTTATACGCTGTAAAATTCAAACATTAAAAAAATATATAACTCCGCGCTATCATTTTGAATGCTATAAATTGAAGAGTAAATAAAAAAATTGACAAATTTTCAAAATTAAATTATTTCAAAAAATTGTAACCTGAAAACATTCATTTATACATAAAATTTGTTTCAAAATCTTTTTAAATATTCATTTTAATATTTGTTATAAAGATCATAAAAATTTTTTCCAGTAAGAATCTAATGAAAAAATTTATTTTTTGTTTTTCTAGGATTTTTGGTAAAAATTTTCATTCTTCTGAAACCTTGAAAAATGCTTAAAAAGCTTCTCAATTTTGTGCTCAGAATCTTCGAAAATCTTCATTCTGTTTTAAATGTTTTTAATAATCGAAACTTTGTTTTTGTTTCAAATCTTTTTAAACATTCTCTTAAAATTCCGATACGGATCTGGAATTGGGTGTGTTTCTAATAATTGACATAATTAAATAAAATCCATCGGTTTTATTATTAACTCGACTGTAATCAACGTTCGATAGGTAAACTTTTAATGTAAAAAAAAGTTTGCTAACTGAAACTGCTGTTAGGTCTTTGATTTATTGTAATAGCAAAAGTTCTTGGTAAAAGTGTAATATTTTTTTAAATTATAGTTTCTTGTAGGAATTTATATATTACATGTCCTACAAAAATTGACAGTAAAGTCCCAGTCGAAACGCTGATGCGAATTCTGAAAGTGTTGTTTGTAAAAATTTCTTCTTTTTTTTTAAATTTGTACATTTCTACAATGAACCACCAGTATTTACAGCCTAATTTTAAGTGCAGTTTTCCAATGTTTCAACTTTTGTGTAATCTTTTATTTTTTTCTAAAGATTTGTAATTTTTTACAATAATTTACATAAAGTTAGGAGCGTTTTTGTAATCCTTTAGTTTTCTGTGATACCTTGTAGATTTTTACAACGAAGTAACAAAAATATTAATCAAAAGTTGGACATATTTCTGAATTGTAGAAACTTATATTTTATTGTTATTTTTTTTACTTTACGACTACTACTTTAATTGCTGTAATGACATTTGGAATATTGAAAGCGTAATTTCATTTTTACAAAGTCCTGTTATCCAAATTTTGGACATTAAATATTATTATCTGCCTAGTATTAAGGAATTTTCCGTACACCTAACCCATTTCCAGTTCGGTTGGATTATCAAGTTTCTATAGTACTAACCCCAACTCTATTCTTGAACGGTTAATCTTACGGAGAATTCCGTAATACTAGATAGTGTCTAAATTTTAAATTGCTGAATTTTAATGTCCTCCAATTTGAAATTGAACAGTTTTGAATTTGAAATTGTTCAATTTCCACACAGAAAAAACAGAAGATAAACTTTACACAAATGTCGGTTGAACTTTCTTTTGTTTTTCTACGACAAACACATGTATTTTGAAAGACGCGAAGTTGGCTGAACAAAATTTTATCGCTCTAAAAAATTTCCTGCAACAAATTTTATTTTTAGTTTTTTCTGTGCAACGATTCAATTTTACATTGTCTAGATTGCTCGCTACTAAATCAGAAAATACAAATTATTCAGTTTTAAACGTTATAAAACTAAGGAAAACCTTCCACTAACCTTATACGATTGCCTCGCTTTTTAAGACTTAGTAGCTACGGGCAGAAACAATTATAGTTCCGGTCGGGTGTCCGTCCGTCCGTCGTATTTTTCTCACGGGAGGGGAAGTGGAGAGAAGTGAGTGAAGGGCAAGTAGAAGTGATAGAAGAAGGGTGATGGAAGGGGTGAAGAATGAACGGAGATGGACGGGAAAAGGAGGTGTAGTAAGGGAGTGAGAGAAGCACTGAAAGGGTGGAGTAGTAATGGTGTATGCGAAGGACGGGAAGGACGGGAAAGGGAGGGGTAGTAATGAAGTAGGTGTAGGTCGGGAAAGGGAGGAGCAGTAAGGATGTGAGAGTGTGTGCGGGCGGGGGGGGGGGGGGAATCTCGGGAAGTGAGGGGAAGGCAGAGGTAGTAGGGAAGTGAGAGCAAGTATAAGGGAGAAGAAGTAGAAATCAGAGGGTGAGTAAGGAAAGTAACGGGGCAAGTAAGAGAAGGGACAGTAAGGGAAAGTTGGGGAAGTGAGAGGAGGGAAAGTATGGGAGGGGGAGATTCGAATTAATGTATTAATAAGCTGCGAAACTCTTTTTTGTAGACGCGTCGCACCTACTTTGACTAATTTTCATGTAATTAGCATTAATGGAAATTCAATTGCATCGTATAAAGTGTTGAAAATAAATAAGTCTAATCATTAAGTGTTACTTTTCACATATTTTTCAACAATTTCGGGAAAGTCAGAGAATTTAAAAATGTTCAGAGAAAATCAGAGGATGTCATGCAATGAGAGGAAAACCTTGAAAGAGTTAGGGAATTTTCGATAAACTGAAGTTGAGGCTAATAAAAAATCTGTATGATTGTTGTCACTGAAAGAGTTTAGGATAAATGTAGAAATACATTTTTTTCTATTATCAATATGGATCTCCTAGGTATAGTGTTGTTTTTATACTTGAAATAAAAATGTATATCGTTGAGAAAAAATAAAAAATTGGGATTTTGTAGCAATCCTGAATATGGACATATTCAAATGATAATCAAGTTGCATGATCACTGGGACATCTACCATAAAATTGTATAAATTTAAGCTTTGAAATTTGAAGCAGTTCAACTCGGACGGTTATTCTCCTCTATAGTCAGAGGACTGCTTTTTTCTTTATTAAAGATAAAAAAGAGTTAATATTCCAATTTTACATCATCGAATCTCAAAATCTTAAAACGAGACCATTCAAGCGAGAGGAACTAGCTTTCAACATTACATTAGATTTCCATTTGCATTAATGGCCCCACGCAATGTATAGCAGATCATTTTTATCTTGAGAGATTTATGGATACCCTTATATATTAAAAATATATCCCTGATAATAATAAGTTCACAGAGTTCCATTAAAGTTGAAGTAAATGTCAAACAAGAGAGGGGGGAGGATCAGTCAGTAAGTTCTGTTTCGATTTCATTCAATTGCACGTGGGTGACTGAGTCTGTAACTCTGTAACTCTGTAACTCTGTAAATGTATAACGGACATGTGGGCTTGTGACTAATGTAAACGACTCGCCTCGCCCCGAACGACTCTGACCTACGTTTATGTCGAGTGACAGAAATAAATTACACCGGTTTAGGAACTTTGAAAAAAAGGCAAAATCGCAAATATAACGTGAGCAGCAAATATTTTTCCTCATCACCTCACGAGCACCAGTTATAATAATCACTCGTTCGTTAAGAGTTCGCTTTGCAGCAGCTATGTGGCGTGTAATCTGTCCGGGTTAATTTATCGAGAAAGGCTTTCTTGCATTTTACTAATTATTAATTTTATGTTGCACCTTCCATGATAACGGTTGGCTTGATTAATTGTTGTTCTTGTTTCGAAATCTCGCCGTACTGGTTGAGTATCATTTACTCTAGTATGATAACTTTGAGCAATTTAATAAGCTAAAAAAAGAGGTCTGTCCGCAAAGTATTCGACCTTGTGGTGTACAAGAAGTAATAGGTAATTCTGGTCAATGGCAATGAAATTCCCTTCAGAGTATCCCCTTTGGAAGTTACAATCTTCTTCCAAAGATCCTCCCACTTTCGGAAGCTCAACTAGTCACCTTTGGAAATAGCTAACAGCTTTCTTGGTGCATACTTTATTTCCTCTACGTCTTGAAATCGGCTTTCTTCTAGAGGATACTTCAATTTGAGAAACAGGCCGAAATCACAGGGAGCTAGGTGAGGACTGTATGGGAGCTGCAGTTGTACAAGGCCCTATTTCACCAGAAATTGCTGAATGAGCTGCGATGAATGTGCAGTTGCCGAGGGGCCGTTCACTGGAGGAATCAGTGATTTTCCTGACTTAGAATCGATTCAGAATCAGTCACTCGTCAAAAGATTTTGGTCGAGAAACGAAGGAATCGATGAAGAATCAACGAAGAATCAGCTGGACTCAGGCGGAATCATTATGCTCACGTAGAATCGATTCTAGAGTGGACGGCCCCTCGGCAGTTGCGCTGTCGTGGTGGAGGACCCATTCGCCACTTTTCCACAAATCAAGCTCTAAATTTCCAAAACAATAGCTTTTGGAATCCCGAGATCTTCCTCTATCTCTCTTGCTGTTAAACTACAATTTCCAGCAATTGAGACTCGCACTTGTTCTACATTTTGAGGTTTTTTTGTCCGCGGCGGGCCTGCAAGAAGGAGGGTCTATTTCCACTAAAGGACTAAAGTACGACCACTTTTAAAATGCGTAACCCACATTTTAATTTGAGTATCACTTATAGACTAATCAGCCAAGTTTTTGGCAAAATGTAATGCATACTCTTTGTTCGATGCGTTCCGTTATCCTGAAATGCGACTCGTGGTTAGACGTACTATGTAGGGGGCCTTACAGAGGTCTCCCCTGAATAGTAAATACTTGCTCTTGATGATAACAAAAGTAGATACATAGCTAGAACACACGGTCGGATACTTTCCGTACAGACCTTGTATACAGGATGGCCGTTAGGGTGCCTAAAAAAAGTATTTTTGAATTTTACAGACATTACCTCCTAAATTTCTTCTCTTCAGTGAAAAAATACTGGAATACATTTTATTTTATTTTTAAAAAATTGTCTAGGGGCTCCGCTAGGCCGTTTTAGGATTGACAATAATTTTTTGTAGGTTTCAATTAAAACAAAAAATTAAGGGTTAAAAGTACTTTCACGCCTAGAATACAAACATTTGTAATTTGATTAAATTGATGGTCAGCGATAACCTCGAAATCAGGGAATTTTCAGGGAAAAGTCAGTAATTACAAAAATGCAGATGTTAGGGAATTTTTATGAGAGGCATTTCAAATATCTGTGAAGGAAAATAAATTTTAAATTAAAAATGTTTAATTTGAAATTTTTTATATCGTTCATAAAGATTCTAGGTTAAAAATGTTACGAGGTGAAAATTCTGGTCTTTCAATAATAATGGTCAGGGAAAATGAAAAATCGATCCTTTAGAAGTCAGGAGATTTCCTTCTATTTCTATTGCTATATTGTTTTTTTAGTTGTTTTCTCCTCACTATTATATTTTTATTGAAAAATTTTAATATTTGGTTGAAAATTCAACAATTTTGTTAAAAAGTTATCTTTTTTTTTTCAAATTTCTATTTTTTGGTTGAAAATTTGACCATTTTTTGAAAATTCGTCTTTTCGAGTTGAAAATTCATCTCTTTCGGTGAAAATTTCATTTTTTTTTTAATTAATCTTCTTTGTTTGAGAATACCACTATATTGTTTGAAAATGTGTATTTTTTTTTAATTCAACTGTTTTTAAATCAAAACTAAAATCTGTTTTCATTTAAATATCGACTAATACTTTACTCATTGAGAAATTTTTCGTTTTGGTTAAAAATTCAATAACTTAGTTGAAAATATTGTTAAACTTGTCAAAAAATCATTTGTTTGTTGAAGATATATAATTTTATTTGAAAATTTATCTCGTAAGTTGAAAAATCGTTTTTTCGGTGAAAAAATTAATTTTTCAAAGTGAACATCTATATATTTTATTAAAAATGTATCTTTTTCAGTTGAAAGTTTGACTATTGTGTTGAAAAAGATTTAGAATTAGAATTCGTCCTTGTAGATTGGAAATTCAATAAGTTTGGTAAAAATTTAACTATTTTGTTAAAAACTTAATTATTTTTTTGAAAATTCAACTCTTTTGTTCCAAATTAATTTTTTTTATTTGATTGAAATATCAACTATTATTAATTTTGTTATGAATTCATCTCTTTGGTAAAAATGTACCTGTTTTTGGTTCAAGGTTAATATTTCGTGTTTGAAAATTCGATTATTTGGTTGAAAATTCTGCTTTGCAGGTAGAAAATTCCAGTATTTGGTTTAAAATGCAATTATTTTATTGAAAATCTGAATATTTTGTTAAAAAATCCTATTCTTTGGTCAAAAATTCAATTGTTTTATTGAAAATTCGACCTTTTGGAAGATAAATTCATCTTTAATCGTGGAAAAGTAAGCTCCTTTGGTTGAAAAAAATCATTAGGAATTTTGAAATTTGAAATTATAGTTTCAGTTCATAGAAGATTCTATGTTAAAAGTGTTATAAGATTAAAATTCTGGTCTTTGAATAGTGCAGGGAAAATGAAATATTGGACAGAGAAAAATCAGGGAAAAGTCAGGGTATTTTGAAAATGAATTCTTGTGGCCACCCTGTAATACAAATTATAAATGATGAAATATAAATTATAAACGAAATTTCTCTAATTATAATCGCTGAAATATTAAATGATTTTAAATTAATGAATGTTTTTATTTTGTTATAGGTGAGTTCAACTCCTGTTATGAAATTCTATATTTGGAGATGTTATGTGAGTACATCGCCGTCAACCAATTACATAAAATTAAATCTGTTTTCATCTTCACTTTAATTTACACATGATCAAACCTCCTACTTCAAAGGCCCAATAAGCCTATCTTAAACAACCAATCAAGGATGATTAGTGATTACCATACTCGTGACTACCTTTCATCCAACAAATATTCAAAAACGCCTCAAACAATGTTACCTACATTTATCTTCCAATTTCCCCCTTGACTGGAAGATTCAAGATTCCAAATGAGAGTTTCAATTTAGACGTCTTGCATGCGAGATTAAAACCATTTAAGTCTCCATACCCCTCCAGTGCTCATCACGCTTGGAACCTGGTCCCCGTGGCGCGGCTCATCCCCAGCGGGCCTTCATTTCAAGTCGTAGTTCGTAGGGGGCCTTGAAACGGCCCCCTCGATATCTCGAGCCTTCGGGGGGCCTCTGTTTAAAAAACTTGAAAACTTGCCACAAACTTGCCCCTACATCATCGCAAACGCAAAAATATTAGGGTTTTATAGTTAGATGACATCCTTACTGGGTTTTCGAAAGATATCGTTTTTGATTGATCCAAGTATCATAATTGTAAAGAAGATTTTTCTATTGGCATTATGGTCGGTGAGATTTATTTTTGTTCTGCTATTCATTCTTTAAAAAATGTTTTTGAAAATAAAATTGAGATTTTCTATGTTTCATCCTGGGGTGCCTTAGACATTACATTTTATCATTTAATTGGCCTAAATTCCATTCAATGTATATTTTCCAAAAGATTGTATGTTATAATGCATTCCAACCACGGATAGGGTTTGAAACTTAATGTATGTAATTGACATAAATTTTAATTGTTGTTTAAATTCACAAAAATTGATTATGCCCCAGCCACGGATAGAGGCCAAAACAATTTTGTGAGGCTCTTCACTTGGGGTGATCGCTAGAGAGATTGATCAACCTCACATTACTCCTTTCCTCACCGAGCAAGTCACGTCTACCCCGAATGGGAAATGGCTCGATGGTATAATAATAATAAATTATAAAATGTAATGTATAAGGCAGGACTGACGAGTCGGGTGAGTCAGTACGGAACGAAACATAGATATAGATATCTAATTTTCATTTTCAAAAAAAATCTTTGGAAAAATCAATTACAGGACAAAAATGAATAGTATCGACTCTAATGCAAATTAAAACAGCTTTACAATCAAGGAGTTATATTGGACTTTATCGAAACGTTTCACTGGGCCTTTCGGAGTCCCTCGCGTTTTAGAAATAAATATAAATCTGTATGTATATAGTATATGTATCTTAAATTTTTATGTTTTCTTGAGTACCTATTCTAGAATATTCTAGAGTACAGGCCTCGGAATTACGCTACTGTTGACATTTTTTGACCATATTTTTAATGATACAATTATTCTTCTACTATTTTGAAAAAATTACACTAATCCTACTATTTTCTTCAATTGCGCGCTAATGCACCTTTTTTATACTTTGCCTTTCAACATATGTTAGAATTTTTCCACTGATCGGCTTATATAACATATATCCGTCATCGCAGAGATCGCAATTTATAAATATTTCAAAATATGTCAAGGAATTTCAAGCAAGAAATTAAAAAAATTTTAGAAGGTTCTTATAGGACCTCAATGTTTTAGTCTAGAAAATTTCCAAGGTATTTCAGAGGAACTTAAAATTTTTTAAATTTGTATATAAATTTTAAGAGATATTGAAAATTTCGAATTAATGGGATTTCGAACCATTTAAAGAGTTTCTAAGGATTTCAAGGATTAAAATTTTTTCAAAGAAATCTTAAAAGATTATAGATTTCAAGATGTACGGGATTTCAATAGATTTCCAGACCTTTTACCAGATTTCAGTGATTTTGAAGTTTCCAAGGATTTTAAAGAATATAGTGTATTTCAAAATATTACTATAATAATAATTCATGAGATTTCAACGAATTTCGTAGGATTATCAAAATTTCAAGAGATAGAAAAATTTCTAAGGAATTTTAAATGATTTCGTAAGATTTCAAAAAATACAAAAGATATCAAGGAATTGTTACAGTATTTGTAAAATTGCAAAGGATTTCAAGTTCTTCTAAAATATTTAAGGGGTTGATAGGATTTTAAAGGAAGGGTATGAAGGGATTTTCAAAAATTGAAGATTTTTCCAGGGATTTCAGAATATATTAACAGAATTCAAGGATTTTTAATATATTATAATGGTTCATAGGGGATTTCAAAGTTTGTAGTGTATTTTAAATATGTTATTTAATTTAAAGCTTCTTTATCAGATTTGATAGCTTTTTAGGGGATCCCAGAGGATTTCAAAGATTTAAAAATATTTCAAGGAATATCTAAGATTTCAACAATTTTCAAAATATTCCGAGATATTCAAGATTTTTAAAGGATTTTATAGGATTTCGAATCTTTCAGAGTATTTTAAAAGATTTTAAGCTATTTCAGAGAATTTAAAAGATCTCAGGGTTTTTTGAGAGATTTAAATAAGTTTCAACAGATTTCAGAGGAATTCAGAGTTTTTAGGAACTTTATAGAGATTTTAAGACATTATAAATTTTAAGATATAATTAAAGGGATTACATAGTATTTCAAGAGATTTTAAAAGCGTATCAATGATATCAACGGATTTTAAAGATTTAAAGGGATTTCATGGGGTCTCAAAGGATTTCAAAGATTAAAACAATCTTAAAGGAATGTAAAAATATTAAAGATGTCAAGATGTTGGACAAGATTTCTAAAGATTTCTAATGATTTTACCAGATTTAAGGTATTCAATTTTTTTTTAAGTTCTAAGGTATTTTAATTTTTAAATGATTTCGTAAGATTTCGGAAAATTTGAAAGATTTTAAGGAATTTTTACAGTATTTGGAAAATTTCAAGGAATTTTAAGAAATTTTACTAAAATTCTAGGATTACAAAAGTAAGTGCCTAGGCTTTCAATCATATTTAAAAGAATGCAATGGCTTTCAACGAATTTCTAGACAACTTTAGGGAATAAATGAAACAAAATGAAATTTCAAGGGGTTTTCTAGGAATTTCTAAGGATTTCAGGGGTTTCAGAGATTTCAAGGAATTTCAAAAGATTTCAATAGATTTAAGCGATTCATGGAATTTTAAAAGAAGTGATAAGATTTTAAGCGACTCTTAGGAATTTCCAGAGATTTCAGCGATATCAAGGGATTTAAAAAGACTGTCGAATTTACGAGGAAGTTCAGAGGATCTCAAGGGATTTCTTGAAGAAGTCAAAATATTTCAGGGTATTTTGAAAGATTCGAAAGGATTTCATGCGATTTTATGGGAGATGAATACTCTATATTCGCATTTGCCTGGACGTTTGGCTAGGGAAGAGGAAAACTGCAGAAAACCAGCTCCCGAGTTTAGCCGGTTTTTCGACAGTCGAGCTTAAAAAGTAGACATTCGATGAAACATCAAGACCATCGAATGCACACATTCATCCTTAGTTAGAGAAAATAATAAATAGTAATATCTCTTAAAATTTCTATAAATATATAAAAAATTTGGAAATCCTCTGTAACCAGATGCATCTTTTTTATATATTTCTTTAATATTCAACAAAACACATAACACTATTTTGCTACAATTTTCCAACTGTATATAGGGTAAGAGCACTAGTGGTTGGCACTGCGCCAGTTATTGGCACCCTCTCTCATTTTTGTTAAATTTTAAGAAAATGCAAACATTTATCGTATTTTGCTGGTATTATTTTTATTCTACCATTATTTCTGCGTGTACCGGCATATATAATTCATACAAAATAATGTCAAATTTAGTTATAAAATAATGAATTCACTTCAGTTCTTAGGGTGCCAAGAATTTATCCGGTTTTCTAAAGAAAATGTTTAGCTGACAACATTTTTTAATTTTGTTCAAACAACGTTGTGAACAAGTAAATCTGTTCGAATTTTTGTGAATATTTAAAAGAAATACTTGCAATATAATCAAAATAAGGAATGAACCTCGGCAATAATTTATTTATTAATTTTAGGGGGGGTGCCAATGGAAATTAATATAAAAAGTATGGTCTCTAGTCGTTGGCACCCCAGTGCCAATGACCAGACCATGCAATTCGAGAATGATTTCATTCATTGGCACCCCTGCCTCGCCGGAAAAAAGTGAGGTTATGTAATCTCAAGACCTTGTGCTGACATGAGCCATTTCACGTATTTCTGATAAAATGAAGTGTTAAAAGTGCCGGAACAACAAAAGTCGTTACTAGGTATACGAAAAATTAGCTAACAATTATAATAAATGAAGCTGTCATTTATATACCGGATATACCGGTAATCGTAACCTCCAAAGTTCTGTTCAGATAATTTATTATTCTTTTTAGGCCTCGAGGTATAGGTAAATATTGGTTTCATTTAAATTATAAATGGAATTTTATTATCTTTATACATATTGTGTTTAATAATATTGTCGTACAATGTTTTAAATGTTACGCAGGAATTCATGTTATTATAAAATAGCCAAAGTTTTTATTTAATCGGTGGGCGATTTATTTTGACTATATTTATTTATCCATGTTTGAATTTGTTTATTAATTTTTCTATTTTAAAGTAGAAAATGAGTAACATTTATGGTTTTTATTTTATTTATTGCCATATTATTGCCCGTCAGAGAGTATCTCTGAGGAAAGAAAAACATAAGCCGAAGAATACATATATGTGTCATGGCTAGGCTTTATAGCTGCTGTCAAAGATATTGGCTTGTCCAAAAACAAAATTTATAAAATACTAAATTTAGAATTATTAATAGAAAATGTATTTCATAATTTCAGATGCACAATTTGTTTTTATCAATGTTTTAACGCAATTACAGAAGTTTGAAGAGGTTATGTGAGTGACTACATGCTTATTTTTAATAATTTTTCAAGTTTTTTTCATCTTTGAATAATAATTCAATATTCCAGTGTGTTCTGCATAAAATTTGGAGTGCCGGTATGATTATCACTATTTCAGAATTCAATATTTTATGTGTTTATTTATTTCCTAAAGTCTAAATTTCCTCTTAAGGTGCCAATAACTGGTGCTCTTATCCTATGCTGCTATAAGACACTATTTTCAATTTTTCAAATAAGCCCGAGGCCTGAGAGTATTCTGAAGTGTCCTGAAATCTTTTGGAATGTTTTGAATTGTTCTGCAACGTTCCAGAATATTCTAGAATTTTCTGTACTTCTAAAAAATGTTACATTATTTTCTAGATTATTTTTTGATGATTGAATATTTTTTTATCTTTTAGAAATGTGTTGTTTCCATTTATCGTGACACCTGACACTCTATATTTCCTGTGAAATTCTTATCTTTTCGACAACAACCCTTAAATTTGAAAATTGAAATCATGCAAGTTCGAACGTTCTTAAATTGGGCCTTACCAAGGCCTTCAACAGGACCTTGCCAAGGTCCCGTCGTATTAGAAGTGAATATAAATTAATCGGTGTGAAGGGGATGGCTGGGGATGGCATGTGCAAGTAGTGTATAGTATGTGGGGTGGGGGTTGAGGTTGAGAGGCCCCGCACGAGTGCGCACGGCCTAGACGCGTTTTACGTAGCTCGTAGCCGGCAAACGGGGCCCGTTCTCCCACCCCCTTCAAGATGGGGCAGGCCCAATACAGCAGGGACTCAGTGTTGCTTTAGCTTTGCTCGGAACGCCTCATGCGCTGAGACCGCATTTCTAGAAGGTTTTATACTTTAACGTCGCGCCGCGTCGTGCATCAATTTCTCTCGTTCGGTTCTCCGACATCTCTTCGACTTTAATGGTACCGACCTGAAATATGGCGACGGATACACTAATTAGATTTTTACCCGACCGATTTTCTTCACTCTTTGATTTTTACATTAGTACGTGCCGATTATCGACTAAGCGGTAATCAATTTAGTGAGGCATTGAGAAAGTTCATAAGTGTTCCTGGATTATGGGCCATTTTTGTGTGGATTATTTTGTCAGCTTGTAGTAATAAGTATTTCCTGTTTCACATAACTGATTTTGTTGTTACTATTTAGTTCCTGTTGAGAAAATGTTTAAAAAATTTGATCAATAAGTTTTTATAACTTATAAATTGCGGAAGTATTACAATCATGTAAATCTTAATATTAAAGAACAATACTTCTTTATCCGTTTTGTTATTAACTGATGAAAATAATCCAAATAAGTTGAAGCCTTTTTTTACTCAATGAAATTTTGATAGTGTTCTTGAATAAAATGATGAGACATTCAAATCTGCTGGTTTGGTTAGGTTTTATGGCGATTGTATACATTTTATTTAGATAATTACTTGAAAAATAATTAATATTTTTGGATGTTATTAGACTCATTTCAAAAACTACATTTCATTGAATCTATATAACATATATATTTTTTAATCTTCCGAAAAGCGATTGAAATTAGTGGCGAAACACAAAAATTTATGAATGCGTCCACTATTTTTGAGTTTTCAATTCGAAAGTGTCTACGCTCACCGAATTCGGGTGAATTTGGACACGGTCTCTCCAATAAATTAAAATTGTATATACATTTTCACTTATAAATATATTTCTTAATTGCATTAAGGTTAAGAAATTGAAGGAAATTGGTCGAAAGTAATATTCTATCCAGAATGATAAAGAAAATGAAGAAAATAATCAATTTTGTCAACAGTGAACCGTACATTTTATATACAAGACATACTTTTTCAACGTCTGGATTCGATGAATAATTAAAAAATGTGAATCATGAATAATTTGTGTGTGTGAATATAAAAAATGGTGCCCCGGAGGTGATACATCGAAGTTTAATTTCGTTTCTCTTTTCTCCACCGACAGTGAACTTCAGTGTTCCAAGAAAAGCCGAGAAGCTCTAAATTCAAGATTTTAAGTGATCAATAAAATTGCCTGTAAACGCAAAGTTGACCAAACTGTTGAAGTTTATCGGTGAACCGATTCTCACCTTTGACTGCAGCAAGTGTTTACCAAGGGAACTCTTTGCCGACGTTTGGATTCTCTGGGACTCCATGCAGCTTCGAAGCAAGAATTATTTGAATTCATAAAATGAAATGGAAAAAAGTGTTTTGAAAAAGTGCTGGTTAACAGTGAATTCAAATAGAGGACTATTCTCTCACAGAATGGGTAAATACTGTTCTGTAATTTTCGTAGGGGCACTAAAGAAGATATAATTTATCTGTTCAGATCTCATTCAAAAAACTTGTTCATGGACTACAATGGACTATTTTATTATTCATAAGTATGAGTATTTGGAAAAAAGTTAGAGTGTTTTAAATTCATGTTGTATGAGTCTAGAAATTTAGAAGAATTCACTTGAATATGGTGAATATATACGCATAAATTGCGTAGATACGTGCATTTTAAAATATTATCTTGTCTTCATTTTGTTCGTAGTGTATACAGATACGGCATTTTCTGCCGTAATTTAATATTGTAGTACAGCATTTTCTGCCGTATTTTAATTTTTCAATCCGGCATTTTTTGCCGTATTTTAATTTTGCATTCTGACATTTTTTGCCGGATTTAAATTTTCTAGTACGGCCAATTTTGTCGGACTTGAATTTTCCAGTACGGAAAATTTTGACATCAGCGAAGTTTCTTTTCGAATTTCAACATTTTTGACAGTAAGCATTGCCTTGAAAAATATTGAAAACTTTATTGGCTACCGTCTCGTGATCTTTCATATCTGGAAGCCTTTTCCAGCTCTCCCTTCAAAAAATACTTGTTAGCATCTTGTCACAGAAGAGTGATTGGTCACATCTCGAAACCCTTTTCCAAGTCTCCCTTCAAAAAATACGCGTGTTAGTGGATGGTCACAGAGGAGTGATCTGTCAC
>CAKNXH010000163.1:245251-273705 GCA_932178445.1 Andricus quercusramuli | reverse complement strand
CTGTCAAATCTCGAATCCCTTTTCTAAGTCTCCCTTCAAAAAATACGTGTGTTAGTGGATGGTCACAGAAGAATGATCTGTCAAATCTCGAATCTCTTTTCCAAGTCTCCCTTTCAAAAATACGCGTATTAGTGACTGGTCACAGAAGAGTGATCTGTCACATCTCGAACTCCTTTTTCAAGTCTCCCTTCTAAAAATACGAATGTTAGTGACTGTTCATAGCAGAGTGATCTATCACATCTCGAACCCCTTTTCTAAGTCTCCCTTTAAAGAATACGCGTGTTCGTGACTGGTCACAGAAGAGTGATCTGTCTTTAAATACGGCAAAATTTATAGGAGCTCAATACTCGACCTATTCTGTTTCGTAATTCTAAAGTTATGCTTCATTTATATTGTATGATTCTGATGTTCTTCTGGGTTAAAGATTGTAATTAATTAGTTGTTTTATTACAAAATCATTTATATTAAAAATGAGATGATTTAAATTATAAGCGATTGTAAATTTAATCTTCAAATTTTACAATCAATTAGAATATTCAGTGCCAAAAGATGTGTCAATTAAAGTTTCTTACGTCTTTATCATAAAATCACGAAATCTACAACGTTTTTACCACCATCTTGAATTCAAACAAGAGTTGAATTGTGCTGAAATATGCATAATATTAAGATGAATATACGAATTGAAAAATTCGAACCATTTTCTAAGAAAACGAAGAAATGAACAACAAAAAATGATAATTTTTAGGATTTCAGAAAACGGAAAGTTGTGTTCAATTGTGGTATAGGTGAGGACAAGAACTTTACACAAACATGCATGTCTTCTAAAAAAGTAATTTTTTTTAACATCGAATTATTTCTCGTCCCAAAATTTATATTATTTTTCATATTGACCGAAATCTTTGGTCACAAAGTATTTGTTTTTTTGTCTAAAGTTGAGTTATTTTTGAGAAAAGAACCTGTGTAATGATTTTCGATCGAGATATTTTCCTAAATTCGAGATTCTAATTTTCGAAAATTGTAGTTCAGTAAACAGTTCCCTCATCTTGGAAAATGTCAGTATGACTATCATAATCTCATGCCAGCATATGTTTGTTTTGTATTCGCCCCATAAAGTAACCACTGCATAGCATAGGAAAATACCGAGAACCACGGGAAAAATCTGATTCCTATTTGCAATAAAAATTTTAAGGAAACGATTATTCGGGGGGAAAGAGGAGCGGATAGAAAAATTGAGAGTTGAGAAGACCCCAATGCATTTTGGAAAATATGAAAAATTTGATCCGTTATCTATCTCGTCTAAAAAATAATCAAGCTACGACATTGAGGTTTTTTTATTTCCCCCTAAAACACCATAGTAGAGCTTAGAAAAATACTGGGAATATTTAGAAATATCTGCTTCCCATTTATATCCATATATATGATAAATGAAAAAAAGTAGAAAAATTTGGTCATTTAGACCCCTATGCTGAAAGCTTTTCCTTTACTGCGATTTTCTTTAGAGGCGGCTCAAATGAAATATTTTAGAATGTAGAATTTTGATAAGAATGAATTTTTCTACATAAAATTGTCAATTTTTAAGAAGAAATGTGCAATAAAAAGTAAGCAAACAATTCCCTTAAAAAATCTTATTTTTTAAATGTATGCCATTGCCCACGAAACCATAAGGTCGCTTACCGACCTCTTCTCAGATTTTTTTAAATTCAGTAATAATTTATAATAGAATTCGAAACGCACATCAATATACACGATAAAAATGCAAATGGTATTAACTGCTCAATTCGAATAGAAAAACTCGAGTTAATTTAATGATAAAAATTCCGTCGACCGGATCGATCATCCCATTTTTTTCCTAATTCTCAATTTCAGATACAAATGTCTTTCCCTTTGTACAGAAGTTGACTCTCTATGAGATGAATAGAGCCGGTTCTGAAGATTTGAATACAAATATGCGGTGAGCATATTTCAATGGCCTTTGATTTGCAAAAAATGTCATTTCACGGATTTAAATCGTAAAAAATACGCTCTACGTCATTCACCTGCCCGGATAATATTCATACCCCATAACGCTGAGATTAACGAAGGACTGATAGATTACACTCCTTGGAAGCATATTCAGCTAAATATCACATTCTCTCGATCTTTATACCACTTTTCGTCGCTTTGAAACTACCAACTGATAAATAAACACAATCAGCTCGGGAGGTGGTTGAAATCTGGGTGGGTAGGCCAGGGAAACCTGAAAATCAGGGAAGAGTCACGGAATTTTATTGGTGAGGGAAAAGTCAGTGAGTTTGAAAAAAAAATTTTGCAAACGTCAAGGAATTTCTATAAGAAGCACTTCAAATAACTGCCAAGGATATAAATGTGAAAATGTTGAATATAATTCAGAACTTATTTTATTCCCTTTATAAAAGATTCTACGTTAAAATTGTTACAAGATTAAAATTCTGGTATTTGAATAGGGAAATTAGAAAATGAAGTTTGAGGCCACTCTGATGTAATCTACTTATCAGCGTTTCTGTCTTTTAAGTTTCTTTCTCTTAACAAATTTAACAATTCTTGTTAAAAAGTCATCCTTTTTTGTTTAAAATTGAACATTTTTGTTGAAAATTCAACTTTTTTTTGAAATTCGTCTTTTCGGTTTGAAAATTCATCTCTTTTAGTACAAATTTCCTCTTCTTTGTTTTGTTTGAAAAATCGTCTTTTTTGTTCAATTCAACTGCTTTTCGTTTAAGTTTGAAATTTTTTTTTTTTTGTTAAAAATTATATTTCTTCATTGAAGATTGAACCCCTTCGCTGAAAAATAATTTTTTTGTTGGAGATCCATAATTTTGGTTGGAAATTCATCTCTTTGGTTGAAAATTCGTCTTTTTTTTTGTTGAAAATTAATTTTTTTAACTTCTCATTTCACTATTCCAGTTAAGGATTCATCATTTTAGTTGAAAATTTGACTCGTTGGTTGAAAATTAAACTATTTCGTTGAAAATTCGTGTTTTTCTTTAAAAATTGTATTAATGAAAATTCGATTTTTTTTATTGAAAATTAATTCGTTCCACTGAAAATTTAAATTTTTTAGTTTTGTTTGAAAAATTATATTTTTTTGTTGAAAATTCATTTATTTTGTTGAAAATTCATATTTTTTGGTAGAAAACTGTTTGGTTAAAAATTCAACTACTTTGTGCAAAATTTAATTCCTTTGTTGAAAATTCAACTGTTCGGTTTTAAATTCAACTCTTTGGTTCAAAGTTTAACTATTTCGTTGAAAATTCGAATTTTCGTTTCTATTGAATAAACTATAATATTTTAAGCTGAGAATTCATCTTTTTTTTAAATTCATCATTTTGTTGAAAATTACAGTTTTTTGAGTCGAAAATTCAACTTTTTTTTTTCCGAAGTAACGTTTTTGGTCGAAAATTCAACTGGTTTCTTGAAAATTCGACTTTTTGGATAGAAAAATCGTACCTCTTAATTAAAAATTAAACTGCCTTCTAAAAAATTCTATTATTTGGTTGAAAGTGTAACTGCTTTTAGTTGAAGTTTAATCTACCCTGTTCTCGTTCTCTAGTGTTCGGTTCTTTTTACCTTTTTCAAAAGTTCGATTCTTGGTCAACCTAATAATCTTTTCTGTTTGAAAATTCGCCCATTTGGTTGAAAATTCGTCTTCGAAAGTGAAAAGTTTTCTGGTTGGAATATCAGGTAGTATATTTTTCGTTAAAAATTCATCTTTTTTGTTGATAATTAAAGTTTTCGGGTTGAAAATTCAACTGTTTTTAGTTTAAGTTTAATCTCTTTTGGTCGAAAATTCAACTCTTTAGGTAGATAAGTCGTCTTTTTTGGTTCAAAGTCAATTAACAATTGAACTATTTTGTTGAAAATTCAAATATTTTATTAAAAAGTTTTGGTTGTAAGATAATTTTTTCATTTGAAAGGCTGCTATTATATCCTCAGTTTAGAATTAATCTCTTCTGGTTAAAAATTCTAATATTTGTTGAAAAATTTCATTAGTTTGACAAAAAATCAACTATTTTGTTGAAAATTAATATTTTTTGGTCGAAAATTCAACTGTTCTGTTCAACATTTTGGTTGTAGTTGAATCTTTTATGTTTGAAAATTAACATTTGTTTGAAAATTCATCTTCTTTGGATGAAATAGATAAATAAATTTGATATCTATAAATTTATACCTAAATTTTTCTTATTCCGTTTATAAAAGATTCTATGTTAAAGATGTTACAAGATTCTAATTCTGCTATTTGAATATTAATGGTCTGGGAAAATGAAAAATTGGTCAAGGAAAAATCAGGGAAAAATGAGAAAGTCTTGAAAATGAAGTTTTCAGCCACCCTAGACATAGATATTTTCTCCGATAGTATCTCGTGAAGGTACCAAGGCGTGTAGGAAATGTAACACACAATATTCAAGAATTCACCTCAGTGGAGGATGATCCAGCCTGTGGCTCAGAATTCCATCCAGGAATCTCGGGGATAATTCGACCCGGCTTAATTAGCCAGCCTGCGTTTCCATGCGTGGAAGTACCTGTAGTTAGTGGAATTAGGTTCATTAAGGAATTGAAAAAATGGTCGAGGAACGAAATTCTTTGCTTGAAAACACCTTGTTAATCCTGAAGATATTGTCGTTTTCCTTCAAGAATCTCACGGTGTAAACTGTTTTGATAGCGTAAAGGTAGCTTCAGTATATTATTTTTTTGGAAGTTTGCTTACCACGTGAAGATAAAACGTTAAAATGGCAATTTATTATAATATGTTATTTATTCTTCAATTCAATCTTTGAAGATGGGTTCAAACTGGAACGCTCCCAAATTTGGACTTATTGGGTCCTTCAAATTTGTAATAGAAAAAGTTTTAATTTTTAGAGAGTTTGCGCTTTTCAATTTTTATGTTTGAAATTTGCAAGCCTTAGTGCTTTAAATTATAATAGCATTCATTGAATGTGTTAGGGTGGGTGTATGCCAGGGAAAACCTAGAAATCAAGGAAAAAAATAAATATTAATCGATTTGAAATTTTTTAATTTCAATTTAAAATTATTTTATTTCATTTATAAAAGATTCTATGTTAAAAATGTTCTTAGAATATTATTGGTCATACAAATTAAAAAGTGCTCAGGGAAAAATCAGGGAATTTTGAAAAAAAAGTTTTACGTCCACCCTGATATGATATTCGTGTTGGTAATTTATTTGCCTTGTATTTCTCTCTCTATTTATTAATTTTGCTGCTGCTTCCACCAGAGGATTAATATTTTAGTTAGAAATTTCATCATTTGGTTCGAAATTCGTCTTTTTGCGTTCAAAACTCATATTTTGGTATTGAAAGCCTAAGTGAAATTTTTCTTGGTTAGATATTCAACTTTTTTGTTGAAAATTCGTCTTTTTGGTTTGAAAATTTATCTGTTGTGGTAGAAATGTTCTCTTCTTTGGATGAAAATTGAACTGTTTGGTTAAGTATCCATCTTTTCTGGTTGTGGATTCAACTATTTTGTTTAAAATTCGTCTTTTTGATTGAATTCAACTCTTTTTGTTTTAGAACTAAAATTTTGTCTTTTTTTTTAATATCTAATATTACATTATTCTTTGGAAATTAATATTTTTTAGTTTAAAATTCATCACTTTGGTTGAAATTCTATTTTGTTGAAAATTAATTTTCTTTTGATTTACAATTAATATTTTTAACTGAAAATGAAACTTTTCCATTTTTGGTTGAAAATTATTTTTCTTGTTTGGTTGGGTATTTGCCTTTTTTTGATAGAAAACTAATTTTCTTAGTTTGAAATTCATTTTTTTGTTTGTTAAAATGCAACTGTTTTGTTGAAAATAAACCTTTTTTTTATCATTTTATTTGAAAATTCAACTGTTCCTGTTGAAAATTCATCTGTCTTCCAAAAAATTCGTCTTTTTGTTTTGAAAATTTACCTTGATTAAAAATGTCACTATTTTTGGTCAAAGTTCAATCTTTTTCATTAAGAAATAAAAATTCGACCATTTGGTCGAAACTTCATTTTTGTCGGATGGAAATTCAACTATTTGGTTGACAGTGCAACTATTTTGTCGAAAATTCGTGATTCTGATTGGTTAAAAGTTAATTTTTTGTCGTTTAAAATACAACTATTTAGTTGAAAATGTAACTCTTCTTATTAAAAAATTTAGTTGAAAATTTATATTCTGTCATCTTTTTTGGTTAAAATAAATAAATTTCAAAATTAAAAATTCTATCCTGAAATTTTATTGACTTATTTCGTTTATAGAAGATTCTATGTTAAACATATTACAAGATTGAAATTCTGGTCTTTGAATAATGATGGCTAGGGAAAATAAAAAGTTGGTCAGGCAAAATCATTGAAAACTCAGGAAATTTGGATAATAAAGTTTTTCGGCCACCCCGATGTTCTTATAACATATCAAATCAAAGCTCTGTTTCAGTTATTTCTCAGTAAAACAAACTTGATTAAATCTTCGAATAATTTGCACTTAACATTGATGAAACGCATAACGTGAATTATATTCTGTCGTTGGACGAGCAATTAGTCTGCAATGTTTGCTGACCGCGCAGGATTTCGAAATCAATTTTAATCGTTTCCATGAAATTGACTATTTTAGCCAGCAGGGTCGGCAAAGTAAAAAGACCAGCGATGGTTCGTAATTGTCCATAATAACAGGATCGTGCCCAGAAAAGATACTGGAGCCGGCTAGGAACGTCGGAAACGCGGAACAGACCTTTTACTACCAAAAGAACGAACCATTGTTCTCAAAAAAAAGCATACCGCTGGATCTCGGAAAGAAGCCGAAAGAAATTTGATTAAGAAATAAGCGCTTTAAACCTATTATTTCTTTTTTCAAATACGGATTTCGATCTATTTTTAATTTTAAGGTCCTTAAATTTCGAACTGTGATTTTATAACTTAGGTTCTGTTTCTTAATGCAGTGAATTTATTCAGTATTCTGTTGTATGACCCAACTTCTGATTTAAAAATAAAACAATGTATCCACGGTACATAACATGAGCCGCGATTATTATTAATGTATTAATATCAATTATGTGAAGCTTTTTTCTTCAATTTCTGATAATTAAAAAAATGGAATCTTGAATACAAATTTAAACCGGTAATCACATTTAAATTTTTTGAATGTGCTATATTTTTTATTGATCGTGATAACAAGAAAAATAAATTTGAATCTTCATTGTTCAAAATTGTAATAAATATGATACAAAAAAATGTCAGAAATTATAATATCTTAAAATTTGTATAACGATTCAGAACAATGTTCAAGCTCTGACAAAATAGGATGCTCAAAGAGGTATAATAATAATAATTAAAGGGTGGAAAGACAAAAGAAGGTAACTTACCAAATTGAAAAAGTGCAGCAGAGCGAAAAAACATTGTGTAAAATCGAAATCCTAATTTAAAAAAAAACTGTTTCCGAGCTCAAGTATTGCTTAATCGCTACCAGAAAAATTTGATTGAAATTAAGCTTTCAGTCATTAGAAAATATTGTCAGAAGGTGATCATGCCGGGTTGACACTTTCACAGTGATAAGAAATGAAATACTCAATTAAAAAATAAACTGATGATCCGTCCCCGAGATGTTGAGTTGCTGAATACAGGTGAAAAAGTTTGATAAGAAAATCATTCAGTTCCATGAAAATTAAGTTTCAGTTTTTTAAAGTAAGAATTTCATGGGTTCTAAAAAGCGTCTTAAAGTTGCGACAAAAGTTATAATTTTCGTTTTTTTTTTTTCAAACGGTGACACTTTTCCGAGCGAATATCATGAAAAATAGTTTTATTTTTATTTTTAATCGATAAGAAAATGTCACTTTAAGATATTGCTATCGTAAAAAATACGATTTCAAACAGATTCTTTTAATACGATGTGTATTTGAATTTTAAGAATTTTCTAGAAAAAAAAACCTACTTCGAAAAATTGTCAGTTACTTCCTTTTGCTTCTCCATCCTTCAATTATGAAGTTCTACTTTGCTTGGAATGGCCTTTCTAATTTGAACCATTTCATAATTTTTTGAATGTTTTTAAAAATAATGATTTTTTCATATAAACTTTATGTTATATTTTCCAAATCAGGATGTATAGATTAGTGATATTTCTTGAACAACCCTGTAGATTATTTTTGGCTATTAAATCAAGGTTTGTTGAAAATTCCTTTTGTGATTTTTTTAAAAAGCAAAACTAGAAATGTAAACATTTTTGGGCTTCACTGAACTAGATTTGTTCAACGATTTATTCAACGCTGCAGTTGTTATTTTTCATGAATATATCTTTGGTTCATTATTTTTTGAATTCTAATTAGTAAATAATTTTTAGATATAATTTTTTATTTTTTTGGTATTTGCGATTAATTATTGATTACTTATTGAAGAGTGATTGCAGAAAATAATTTTAAAAATGATTTATCTTAATACTGAGTGAATCTTACATTAACTATGTTGTGAAGACATTCATTATAATTAAACTGTTATAATAAAAAATAAAAAATAGTTTCTTTTAATCGCTATTTAATAATTAATCGTTGATATCATATAAATTCGAAATTATATCTAAGAATTTTAACCAATTAGAATTCCAAAAATAATATTATAACCAGCAATATGTTTAAAAAAATAACAGCTGTCATGTTAGCCAAAATCTGCGCAGATAGTTAAGACAGATGATTAAAACCTTATGTTAAATGTGTTTTATTCGTGCTTCTACCAAGAGGATATTTCATATTTACAATCACGGAAAACCCTGGGTAAACCGAAAAATAACCGAAAATTTGGTGTTGGGAAATTAGTACACACCCTGCAATTATATGCCATCAATTTTTTAAGCATTTAATAAAAGTTCTTCTATGAAAATTTATTTATCAAGTTTTTTTCTCATGATGTAATTGTAAATGTCTAAAAAAGGTGTTAATTCCAATTATAAAAAAGTTCAAATCGGGATGCTTTCAATTTGAAAAGAATTGGAAAGTGAGAGCAGCAAAACTTGAAAGTTCTCAATCTTGAATGTTTTCTGTGGTATACTTATAATAACATTGAAACTTTTCTCTTTAAATTTGTTGTATAATGATCTTTTAATTTCCTTAAATTTTGAAAGCATTGGAGCTTCCTTCTTTTCACAAAAAGAAAAACAGTCTAATTTTTGCTGCCAGCAGATGTTACCCTCAAATCGGGTTATAATTTACTCTTTGCTTTTTTTTCTCTGTAATAAGTGGTTTTCACAACCTTAAAAATGGTAAAACGATTACTAAAATTTTTCATAAAAATAACTGCTCATTTAAAATGAAAGAAAATTACCACAAGATATGAAAAAAATGTTAATCCATAATTTAGTTAATTACTTTCGCACGAGATAAAAGATACATATCTCGTTACACTGATAAGGATTTCTCCATGAAATTAAACCGAATTACTTCCCACAGCTTCGGGCTTATGATCAGTGATGTGCTTCAGGCAAGATGCTATCGTTCAAAGTCTATTACCAACAACTATTTCCTTCTGCCATCGGGGCTTTGTTCGAAGTCCTCTCGTCTGCTATAGATTTAAGCTGATTTTATCTGTTCTATTTTTTCCTCTCTCTTGAGTGTGCACGATACTAGTGCCGATTCGATGCTGTTTCCGTGTTCGGCAATCGTTACGAGCGTTCTCCATTTTACTGCTGCTGTTTGGGTCCAGCCGAGCAGAGAGTATAAGGGAGGAAAGAGTGTAAGAGAGTAAAGAGAGTAAAGAGAGTATAGAGAGTATAGAGAGGCATCACCTGAGGCGGCATCCTCTCTCGTGTTCGATTCCTTTCGAAGAACGGTGACGGAGAATAAAAGATTGTCTTTAATAACAGCCCGGGGCCTTCTAGGAGAGACGTTATCTCCTCGAGTGACCGTCTTTAACTTCGAGATGCAGCGCGTATTAAAACGTTAATCTCTGCTCTACTACTGGTTATACATACAGATCGAGACTCTCGGGACCCTGCCATCCTTCGATTATCAGCCTCCAATCACTTTTTCTTTCTTTACCGTTTACTGTCTGGTGTCTTCAATACAAGAATAACGTTATTATTAGAGGAATTTATATGCTTATGCATCCGTTTACTTTTTAGTCGAATACGCACAGCAAAAAGAAGACTTATGTGTTTGTGAATTTTTTGTCTGTTCTCCATGTTCCACTTCAACTTTTGGTGTGAAAGTATTAATTTGATCTGCAACATAGTGATCCAAGAATGTAACAGTCTTTTTTTCTTTATATTGATACAGATTTTCGTATCAATTGAATACACTAGGTGTTTACATACCTGGAAAATCTGGAATTATAGTTTTTTTTTTTTTTTTAATAATTTAAAGAACATTCGAGTTCCGGTTTATCGTGCATACAGACTACAGACTAGAGACAGACACCTTCGTAAAAATCGTTCTTTCTGACTCAGGGGATCTCAAAACGTGGAGATTTGATGAAAACAGACTAAGTGAAATTTTGCACAAAACCAATACCTTCTCATTATGAGAACTTAAAATAGCAAATGGTAAAATACCGCCCTTTTGGAAAAAATGCGTCACTGTTTTACTAAGATATCACAAAATGATTCTGGGACTTATTAAAATTATCATCTTATACAAACTAATACAAACTTTGAAAACTATCATCAGAAAACAGAAAAACCATAATCTTATAATTACGAAAATCGTTTTTTAATAAAATTTTGTTGATTTCATTTCTACGCATAAGAAGCACATATTTACACATAATTTAAAATAAAAGTTTCACCTTATTACAAAAACTTAGTACAGTAAAATATGCTATCCATTTTTTATATATTCATGTACTTTTGACTACAAACAGGAAGTCCATTAGTGTGAATTTGAACTGAAAGGTTGAAGAGCTTGTGACTGATTTTCGTCTTCAGTACAAAAAAAAATTTAATTAAAACAAAGCGAAATATTTGTGTGAAACCTCTTCAACGGGTGCGTTTTTAATTTTTGCAAGTGATTCTTTTAAATAAAGCTTTTCCCAGCTCTAGATAGTTAAGCAGATTTATTTAAAAATGTAAGTTTATCTTCAATCTAAATTTGACTCAGTGAGTTTCCACTGATTGTCAGTAAAAATACTTACTGATTGCAAGCAATGACCCATTTCTAGCTATTTGAATCAGTGAGATCGCATTATGTATCACTAAAAATTCATACTGACTTGATTCAGTGTCCCATTTTTCACTGATTCAAATTGAGAGAGTTTAGAGTTGAATCAAAAATAAAAAAATCAACAAAATATAACTTTATATTGTTTAAAGAGTATAGGTATTGCATACCATTTTTTAAACGTGATATAAGGGCCCAGAAACAGGAGTCCAATTTTCAAAAATTATTATTTAAAAACTATAAAATATTTGAGTAATATTTTTCACATTTTTGAACTTTGAAAAGGTCATTTTTTATCATTTTTACTGGTAAATCAATCAAAAATAACTAAAGTTTTATTGAATTTTTATGCTGCTTCCTAGTGAAATTTCATTGATTGAGTCCTTGAAGAAAATTCACGAAAAATTCAAATTCACCTCACTTCAGTTTTTTGTCAAAATTCACAGCGGATTTCAATTTTGTTGACAAAAAACTATAAAGTGGAGTGAATTTGAAATTCACGTGACTTCAGTTCTTTCGCAAATTTCACAGCGGATGTCAATTTTTTAAATAAAAAAAAAGTGAGGTGAATTTGGAATTCACGTTAAAGTAAAAAGAAAGTAAAATGAAATTACATAATCGCCTCCCAGATCTTTTCTAGTAGAAATGCATGTTTTTTTGCTGAAAATTCGTCTTTTTTCTTGAAACTTAATCTTCTTCGTTGAAAATTAATGTTTCTGGCTGATAATTCATCTCTTTGGTGAAAAATCAATCTATGTACTTTGAGGAAAAGTCAACAATTTTCTTGAAAAGTCATTTTTGGTTGAAAACTCAACGTTTTTGTTGAAAATTTGTCTTCTTTTTCTTTAAACTTAATCTTCTTCGTTGAAAATTCATGTTTCTGGCTGATAATTCAACTCTTTGCTGGAAAATTAATCTATGTACTTTCGATGAAAATTCAACAATTTTCTTGAAAAGTCATTTTTGGTTAAAAACTCCACGCTTTTATTGAAAATTCGTCTTTTTGAATTGAAAATCAAACTATTCTACCATACATTTTTTTTAGAAAACTTAAGTACATCCATGAAAATTCGTTTGTTTTTTTTTGGTTGGAAATTAATTCTTTTAACTGATAATTCAAGTATTCCGCTTTTAGTTGGAAATGTATCTTTTTTAGTTGAAAATTCTACTACTAGATTGAAAATTGAACTACTTTGCTATACATTCATATTTCTGATGGAAGACTCTTGATTTCAGTTGAAAATAATTTGGTTGAAAAATAAACTATTTTTTGAAAATGCGTTTGTTGTTGTTGAAAATTAATTTTTTTAACTGAAAATTCAACTTATACTTTTTTATTGCAAATTTATATTTTCTAGTTAGAAGTTCCACTAGTTGGATTATAATTCATTTATTTCTTCAAGAATTTATCGTTTTTGGCAAAAAATCAATTTTTTTGGTTGAAAAGTTAACTATTTTGTTAAAAAATCTTCGACTTTCGATTGAAAATTTATTTTTCAACCATAAATTCAACTAATTAAGTTGCACATTATTAATTTTAGTTTAAAATTTATCCCCTGGATTGAAAAATTGACAATTTTGGTGAGTGTTCGATTTTTTTGGTAAAAAATTAATTTTTTGAATTGAAAATGTAAGTTATTGACTTTTGGTTAAAATTGTACCTTTTTTCGTTAAAAATTCAATTGATTGGCTGAAAATACATGCATTTTTTGGAAAATTCGTTTTGTTGTAGAAAATTAATCTTCTCGGTTAAAAATTTATGTTTTTGGTTGAAAATTGAATCATTTGGTTAAAAATGTATCTACTTCCTAAAAAATTGATCTTCTCAGTTAAAACTTTATGTTTTATTGAAAATTCGACATTTTGGATTAAATACTCACCTAGTTTGTTAGAAAATTTAATTATTTGGTTGACAATTAACTTTTTTGTTGAAAATAAACAATTTTGTTGAAAAATATCCTTTCTGGTTGAAAAATTATCTGTTTTGTAGAAAATTCGTCTGTTTGGTTAAGGATTTTACTATTTTGTTAAAAATTTGTCATTTTGATTGACCTGAATTGTTTTTTATTCAAAATTAAAATCTATTTCGGTTGAAATATTAATTCATCTCATTTGGTTAAATATTAATCTGCTTTGTAGAAAATTCCACAATCTTGTTAACTGAAAATTCAGCTATTTGTTGCAAAATTGTATTTTTTTTTTTAGTTGAAGATTCAACTACTTCGCTGCAAATTCGTGTATTTTGTTGAAAATTCGTCTTTTTCGACAGAAAATTGATCTTCATGGTTATAAATTTCACTCTTTGGTTAGAAGTTTACCTACTTCGTTGAAACTTGAACCTCATTTTTAAGTGTCGTTTTCTACTCGCATTGATTCAACTGTCAAATTCAGAAAGTCCAACGCTGGAAATGTCAATTATTTTAAAATACATGCATTCGGAATAGCAGATTAAAATGTTTTGAAGTCTCATCAGATAAAAATGCCCAACTTGCAGCAATTGAAAACATATTTTCTCGAACCTAATCTCATTTCTCGCATCATTATAACCCAATCTTTCTCCTTTCTTCTCTTTCATGCTTGAGTACTTCTTGAACACGTGCCAATCGGTTCAGCGGCTATTGAAAAGCACTCACACTCACCTGACGACCGCAATAACGTTGTATCTGCACGATTTGCTCGATGACTTGGCTATGCCATAGTACTCGTATTAAAGCCGCTGGACCCAAACTAAAGTAAAGGCAAAAAGTCTTGGTCCTCACTTCTTTTGATTGCAACTCGCTCAAAAAAAATCTCGAAATTGCTCAATAAAAAGCATCTGAAGGCTTAAAGTCTTCCGAATTTAACGATATGGTCACTTTTAACCTAAAAAAATTGGTGCCAATATTTATAGGGCATAACATCCCAAAAAATAGGGGTTTTGGCTTCCTTTTTGAAGTGTCGATTTTCACCTGTTCCGAAAACGAGGTCGACGTTAGGAAAAATTTGAAAAAATGTACAGATATTCTTTCAAAATTCTTTGATGAAATACATTTTTCGAAATTCTGAAATATTCAATAATCAATAGTAAAGGAGTCGGCTTGCTTCTGGAGCAAGGGTACTTTTTTTTTCTACCACTTGTCGTGCTATGTTGCCCACGCGCCAACACTGATTAAAGTAAAAAATATTCAAATGTTTCTTGAGTACGAATCATTTTATCATCAATTTAAATATTGAACTGCACTCGCATCACAAACCTGCACATGTGGAGCCATTAAACGGCTTTCTATCTTCGATTTCTCTAGGTAAAGTATTTGTAAATAAATTTCCGTAAATAGTAAATCATTGAATATCTGTACATTTTTTCAGATTTTTCCTAACGTCGACCTCGTTCTGGGAACAGGTGAAAGTTGACGCTTGAAAAAGGAGGCCGAAAATCTCGGCTTTTTAGGTTCTTTTGCCCTCTAATTATTGACAACTATTTTGAGGTTAAAAGTGATCATATCGTTGAATTCGGAAGACTTTGAGCTTTCCTTTCTTTTTATTGAACAATTCGGCGATTTTTTTTAGCGAGTTGCAATTGAAAGAAGTAGGGGGCCACGACTTTTAGCCCCGACGTCAGACTCAGCGATCGACCGACGAGATAATAAATTGTCGATTTTTTTGACAGCGACCCTGTGTACGCTCTGAGGAACGTGTTACAAATTAGAATCGTAGAACCGAAATTAGGGCCTAAGGGCCCCATGATACGACTCTCTAATTAGAATATATAACTTTGCACAGTAAACCAATGAAGACTTAATACGCCTGTAGGATACCTCTGTGACTTTGACAACAGCGCCATCTGACACGCGAACTATTGGGTATCTGGAAGTTATTTGGGCAATGTTTACGGAAAAAAGCAGCGAATATCAATTCATTTCGATCAAAAATGTCAATCTTTGGTTTCAAATTAATTTTTTACTATAAGATTTTTCGTTAATATTGAATTGAAATTCAAATTCCTTCCCGATAGTTCCAAATTGGTGGCGCTATCGTAGCTACCCAACAGCCGTATAAGAAACGCAAGGCCCTTCGAAAAAATCGAAATTTTAATCAGCCAGTCCTCGAGGGGAAATAATGTTGAGTCGTTTTTCTTCGCATTGAAAGCATGCTCAATTGCTCAAGGATTATGCAAATTGTTGGAAAAAGGAAAAAGAAGTATATCGACAGGTAATGAGCAGAAGTCTAATTGGTCGCTTACGAGTTACAAATTACGATCGCAGTTCTCGTTTAATTATGATTTTTTATTTGGCTTTTAATTGCTTTTTTCAGTATTTTTCATCATGTCATTGCATTCTTAAATTAATTATATTTCGGTGGAATATCTGTAACGTTTCTGTTCATAGTCAATGAAATTAAAATTTGTCGAAAGGTTTTTTGAAAAAAGTTGCTTCATTCAGAAAGGTACGACAAATTTGCTTGAAAATATCCGCGTATGCTTCCTTCTTAATTATTCAATCTTAAATAATAAGAACTCCCAAATTTAAATATTCAAGAAATGCAATGCAATCTACTAATAAACAGTTAAAAATGTTAGATACTTAGATTTGCACTTGGATTAATGGCGCATCACGAAAATATTTCGAAACTATTATTGTCGGGACACCCGTGTTTATAATTAGTTGAAGGTGCCATTCTATTCCGTAAAAAAAAAATATATAATTTTTTGCAAACGCTTTTATTTTTGAATAATTCTCATAAATTTTTTTTCGCAAATCCAATTTTTAAAAGTACGCGGCGCCATTTTTGATAAATATCCGGAAGTTATTGTTGTCGAGAAACCCGTGTTCATGAATGCATAAAATATAAATCAAATTGTTTGAAATTGAAAATCTTAAATCAAATTGATTAAAATGAATAGTCTGAAAACTTCAGGTAAATGTAAGTTTGTCTAAATAATATATTCAATAATAATAATAATCAATGGAACAAATCTTTTCAGCACTTTAAAATACATCATTTAATATTTTCCGTTCAAGCAGCATAACATAGAATTCAAGTGGTCAAAGTTAGTTAAAATACATTTTTCAAACAATAATATGAAAAAATGAACCTTGACCACATTAAAGGTCCAAGTTTGGAAAATGCTGATTTTGTGAAATTCGCTCAGCTATGAATAATGTATTTTTCATAAACTTAATTACAATTTAAAAGTAGAGTTTCAATATTTAAATTAACCTATAAAGTTTATACTGTCTTTTATAAAGTTTATATTGTCAACGGCGATACCACGCTGAAAACACCAGTTCCCGTTAGATCACTGAAGTTAAGCAGCGTTGGGCGCGGTTAGTACTTGGATGGGTGACCGTTCGGGGAATACTGCGTGTTGTTGACCCGTCGTGGGTGTGGTGGACCCACACTGGTAGTATTTATCCACCTAGAAACACTACCCGAAGCGGGTAGTGAGGCAATGAACTTTCGAGTTCGAAATGCTAATCAATTAATTATAAAGTTTATACACAATCAAAATATGTTAGTTACGGCAGTAGTTTAAATGTTGAAAATGAAATATTTTAGCACATTAGCTATGAAGTCATCTTAATATTTATAGATTTTTAAAAACTAGAAAGTTTCAACTCAAAAGTTGATAAGTTTCTTTAAAACCTTTAAAATAAAAAATGTTAACTTTTTTTTATGTTCTGGCGAAATTTCAGGTCACTGTATAAACCATTCCAAATTTTCCACAAGGAATAATAAATTAAACATTTCAATACCCAAAATGTGTATAATTGTAAACAACTACATTTTTTATTTATTAAATGAAAACTTTTCTTCAAGATGAAATCTCAGCCTCAAATGAAGTAACCTAAACGTTATTTGTGGTTTTGTCAAAAATTTACTTTCCCTGCATGTAAAGATATTGGAAATTGAGAAAAGATATACTTTTACCATTAGCATGCAATAGTTCATCGTACTTACAATAAAGTCTACATAGTTCTTATAGCTTCTTTATGAATAAAATGTTCCCGGTTAAAAAATTTAAATAGTATTTTTTACAGGTCGAAAGATGTCTTATTTAATTTTAAGGATTTTATGAGAAAAAATGTTTTTCCAATCGCTTTCAATTTGTAAATTTTTATGAATTATTATTTTGTATGTGTGAGAAAATCATATTTTCAAAATAATTTTAGAAGCTCTATAAATTATCTTTAAAGTATTTCGGCAATTTGGAAACTTTTTCATTTTCAAAATGTAAAATCCATCCGCAAAAAAGGTACAAGCTTTCATAAATGACAATAGAGCAAGATACTGAATCTTTAAATTGTTAAAGTTTTTCCCATTTTTTTATCCATAAGTATTTTCAAAGCATTACAATTTTCAACAGTTTAGTAAAATTTTTACCTCTAATAAGTGGCAAGACTGTTGAAATTTATTTCGAATGTATAATCTCCATATAAATGAGTTATTCTCTTAAATAAACTTGAACTAAAAAAAAAACATCGAAATTTCTCAAACTTAGGATTATTATATAGATTACGATGAATTAAAATTTAAAATTTTCCAAAATTCTACAAATAATGAAGTTTTTAAACTTATTTCCGCTTCACGCAATCCCAGGCGTTTCTTATTTCCACAATTTTTTATTGCTCATACTGCTAATTGAACTTTTGATCTTTATTGTGGCACACTATCATTAAGATTTTAAAGATTTCTGAAAAATTCACAAAGTTTCAGAAGATATCTTTTGGTTTTGACAAGTTTACAAATATTTCAATGTTTTCGACGTATTTCCAGATATTGCAAGGGATTTACAATTATTGCAAGTAATTTTAAGACATTTCAAGAGATTTCGAGGGATAATTTTGAGAGATTTTAATAGATTCAAAGCGGTCTTATAATGGGTTTCAAAATATTTTAGGGCATATCGGATTTTTAAAGGGGATTTTAAGTTATTTTAAAAGATTTCGAGGTATTTCACAGGATTTCAAGTGATTTCAAAACATTTAAGGAATTTCAGAGGATTTTCAGGTATTGCGAAATGTTTTAAACGATTTCAATGGGACAAAGGATTTCAAGTAATTTCAACAGGTTTGAAAAATTATAGCGTTTCAACTGATTTCAAGAGATTACTGTAAAAATGATGGGCATTTACATACTTTCAAAGATTTTCAGTTAATTATGACGCATTTAAAAATAAAATTGGAAGGTTTTTTAAAGTATATGACATTATTTGAAGGAATTCTATGGTGTTTTTGAGAAACTTATAGGATTTCATGACGTTTCAGAAGATTTCAAGGTAGTTTAAGAAATTTGTAAAGCTTTTAAAAGATTTCAAGACTGGTCAAAATCCTGATTTAATACTAATACATAAGTATTTTAAAATAAACAAATATTTATTTTTATTATTTTTATAGGATTCGTAGTCATATTTTAAGTATGAGAACTTATAAGTGAAGTTCTTATTCAAATAAAAATACTAATTTTGAGTAATTTAGCGCTTTTCATAACAATACGACTTAGTACTTAAAATATGGAAATATTCAATAATTGCTAGTTCATTAAAAATGTTATGGAACAAATTTTTTTCGTAAAAATATTGGGAACAGTTTTTTATATTTAATGTTTTTTAAATAAAGTATGGACAAAGGTCAGGGAAAACTCGATAACCAGGGAAAAGTCAGAAATTTTAAAAACAAAAATGACAAAAGTCACATTTTTTTCTCAAATCACTTTATATTCACTTTTTAAAGATAAATTTAGAATATGGATTCTATTTCGTCAAGTAGTGTAATAAATTAATTTCTGTTGTTAAATTGTGCGAATTACTTGGGTTAATAATTTTTTGAGAAATGAGAAAAAATCTACGTTAGCCCGGATATGAACCGGAAACCACTGTAAATCGTTTCTTGTTTCTCCTATTTTCACAGGATGGCACTGGTGAAATTTTAGCGATTAATTCCAATCTGAATAAATTTACCGAATCTGAATATAATTTGGAATATTGATGTTATTTTGTCGAGCAGTGTCATTGATTAATGGCTGATGATAAATTGTGCGGAATACTTGGTCCAATATTTTTTGGAGAAACGTTTTTAATTTAAAACTATATTATTTGCTAGCTTTGATTAAATTGTTCGAAACGTGAAATTTTTAATTTAAATTCAATCAAACTTGAATGCTACCATGTATAAATCATTCGCAAAATTCTTTACAAAACCCATTAGATTTTGAGATTCAAAATTTGAGAATAATAAAAATTCTCGTTAGCTAAAACTACCAGAAACCAACCTGTCAGAAAGTTGTCGACCACAAAAATCAAGTTATTCCAGACATGTTACAACTAGAAGTCATAGAAAACCTGTAACGTAAATTGCATACTATTCTACGCGTAAAATACATAGCAATTTCCTTCAAGTATTTTATGTTCACAACCTTGAACATCATAAAATCGTCTGAAAGAAGTATTTCCAGCTTGTTAGCTCTTTGAATTCTATGCACGCTGGAAACGACCTTGCTCAATATGATATAACCATTTTTTAGTTTTTCACTACCTACCAAATATCATATTATAAATTTTAAAATAATTCTCTCAATCTGAAGAAGAATTTCCTCATGAAATAGTTTCACACATTAAATTTAATTAGCTTATTTCTACTCATAATATGTTTCCCTAAATCAAGGGTATCTCAAAACTAATTATGTCTTTTCTAATTGCTATGAAATAAAAAAAAATTACCATCTACATAGTTAAGTTAGAGAGATAAAAAAGAATCAATTTTATTATTTACATACCGCTAAAGTAGCGGGATCGATATTATAATTTTCTAGCACTCAGTTTAGATTATTTTCTATTGGTGGCTGTGGGTTCGGTTTATGTCAAAGAAACCGGAATGCAAACTATCGAACATTCCGGAATGGCCGCATGGTATTATAATAATAAAAAACATATGTACTCTCACATCTATGTGGGATGAAAAACTGAAGTCTTGCTAAGAAAATTTCATACATTATATATTCACTTTAATCTTACTTTGTAGCTTAAGAAAGTGTGGTCTTAAGTTCCAGATTGTTAGTGTGATAACATTTCGCTACAGTCATGCAGGAATTTATGAAGGAATGCAATTTTTTAATGAATATTACTGAATGGAATTCTATCTTCAAGTTTTTATAAAAATCCTCCAATTTGTTTAAATAAATGTATAATATATAATTTAAAAAATTTTTAAATGCATTTCAAAATGTCTTTTTACAAACTGAAAGGGATATGTTATTGGTTTTGAAACGTTTGTAAAATCTGAAGCATATATTTTTGGGTGCATAAAATACATTTTGACAAATTTCTTTGGAAATTTCGTGCCAAAATCTAAGCCGACTTTGGTGGCCGTTCTAGAGAACGGCTCAATTGAGATTTATTTAGGATCTTTTTTTTTGTCCAGTGAACTGTGAGTGATACTTTCGTAAAAGGATCTGCTCTCATGAGAAAAGAGGTGAGCTTTAGATTTTTTTTTTATTGTCTGACTCGGATTTGTCGACCATTTATCATTAAGGAATACTCGAGTGCTAGTTTTCTGTTACTCGAGTGCTTCATAAACTTTCCGTCATATGCAAAGCCATCTGTTGAGCGCTGGACATCTCGCATCTGTCCGCGACTTAACATCTCACAAAACACAAAACCACAAAATATTCTTAATTCTAATTACCTCCCCGCAAACTTATGTGCTTAAGTTGCCATTTCATAGTGGATTCTGTGACCTCAGTAATGAGTCAAGATTAGAAAGTTATAAAGTCTCTGAATAATTCAAAATCAAAACTATAATTTTTAAGTGTTCCAATTTTGTTTGGTAACTTTGAATATTAAGATAGTATAGCCCTTTTCCTTTTTTTCTTACACCGGAAAAGGTCTACACTAGCTCAGTATAATTGCTAAGTTCTGTTATTGTTTGGATTTCGTTGAGAATTATTTACAGGGTGTGAGCAAAGTTTCATTTTTAAAATTCTCTGATTTTGACCTGACTAATTTTTCATTCTTCCTGATCATCAGAGTGTCTAGCGTTTTGAAAATTCGTGAAAACCTAAAAAAATTCTTGATTTTTTTTGCTTGGAAAAACCTGGAAAAGTCGTTGAGTTTTGCTCATGATCCTGGAATTTTTATTCCCTTCAAGAAAAAATAGGGGTTTTAAGCTTGTCTCTGCTGAAAAAAAGACAAAAATACAATGTTTGAAAGTAGTAAATTGCACCTTTTTAACAATAGATTGTTCATTTCATCACTGTGAAAATCACAAAGCTATAATTGAAAATATTTCATCATATTTTTTTTATTCACGATTTTTTCCACTTTGACAACTATTTCGTTAAATTTGTATGAATCTAAAAATTTTCGGCTATAAATTTATTGAAAGTAAGCTCAATTCCGCGAGCTTTTTTTGATAAGAATTGGTTGAAATTTGACTGAGTTATTGTCAGGGAAAACCTGGATATCAGGGAAAAGTCAAGGAATTTTATTGGTCGGGGAAAGTCAGGCACTTTAAATAACTGTCAGGGATAATAAATTTAAAACTTTTCAAATTTAATTTAAAATTGTGTTACGAGATTAAGATTCTGGTCTTTGGATAATAAGTCAGGGCTAATTAAAATCTGGTCAGGGAAAAATGAAGTTTTGCTGTCACTCTGATATAATATTCTTCTTAGTAATTTATTTGTCTTGTATTTTTATTTCTTTTTCTCAGTTGCTTCCTCCTGACGAATATACTTTTAGATAAGAATGTTATTATTTGGATACAAATACAACAATTTTATTAAAAAGCCATACTGTTTCCTTGCAATATCTAATATTACATTATTCGTTGTGAATTCATCTTTTTTGGTAGAAAATTCAATTATTTGGTTGAAGGTTGAACAACTTTATTAAAAAATCTTTTTTTTTTGTATTGAAAATTCATCTCTGTGGTTGAAAATTTGTTTTTTTTTGTTGTTAAAAATTGTTTTTTTATTGAAAATTTAACTATTCCATTTCAAGAATAATAATTTTTCATGAAAGCATCTCGAGTGTAGAAAGTTTTACTGCTTGGTTGAAAACTCATTTTTTGAAATTGATATTTGAACTACTTGGGTAAAAGTTAAACCACTTTGTTAACTTTTGTTTTGTTTGAAGGTTCATCTTCGTTTTTGTATAAATATATGAAATTAATTTTTTACCTGAAAATGTAATTTTTCGTAACGGACGCACGAAATGTTTGCTTTTATGATTTGACGCTTGAGAGACTCATTGTGAGTAGTAGTGATTGGACGAACTCGAAGTGATAAGTGAAAATAAATTACTGATAAATTATCATAAATTACAGATTAATAACCGATAAATTACAGAAAATTCCGAAAATGTTACACATTTTTCAAAAAGGTTTGGATTCCTTAAATTTCCTGCATTTGTTACAAAAAATATAATGCGCAACAGGTGCTAAAGGTAGACCGTTGCAACTCTTTGGAAGTACTTTTAGCACAATATACTATTTTCAATCTTTGTTGAAAATTGATCTTTTTTGGTTAAAGCTGCAACTCATTTGTTGAAAATTAACCTTTGTGTTAAAAATACAACGGTTTTACAATCAATTAGTCTTTTCCTTGAAAGTTCAAGAATTTTCATGCAATTTTTTTTCTTTCTGGGCTGGAATATCTTCTTTTGTTGAAAATTCATCTTTTTGGTTGAAATTTTTTTACTGAAAATTTATCTTCTTTAGTTGAAAATTTAGCTATTTTTTCGACATTTATGTATTTTTTCTTTAAATTAATCTTCTTGGTTGAAAATTTGTCATTTTGATAAAGAATTCACATTTGTAGTTTGAAGATTTAACTATTTTGTTGAAAATTTAGTTATTTTGTTTCAAAATCAACTCTTTGTTTGAAAATTTAACAATTTTGTTGATTTTTTTTCGCTTGAAATATAAATTATTTAATTTTTCGTTGAGCATTCATTTTTTTTTTTTTTTTGAAATTCATCTCTGTTTTTGGTTAAAGCTCAATATTTTTGGTTAAAAATGCCACTGTTTGGTCGAAAATTGATTTTTGTAGTAGAAAATTCCAGTACTTGGCTAAAAATCAAACTTTTTGTTAAAAATTGAAACATTTTGTTAAAAACTAATTCTATTGGGTTGAAAATTCAACTGTTTGAGAGAAAATTCGTCTGTTTGGACAAAAAATTCGTTCTTTGGGATATAAAATTCACCTTTTTGGTTAAGATTTGAAGTGTCTCATAAATACAGCAATTATTTGGTTGAAAATGCAACTCTTCTCAGTTGGAATTTTTTTGTTTGTTTCTCTAGCTTCATTTTTGTAGGTTGAAAATTCAACAACTTAGTTAAAAATTCAATTATTTTATCAAAAATTCAATTTTTTTTATCTAAAATTAAACTTAAATTAGCTTAAAATTAGCGTTTTTCGCTAATTATCTTCCACTGATTTTTGTCATAAAAAAAATTTAAGTTCTAGAGGGGGGAAATAACGCCTTCATAAGGCCCAAAAAAGTATAATATAAAGGTTGACATTTGCAGTATTTTTTATTCAAATAGATGCCAATATATAGTGCTCATATAGGCTTGATGCGTACGAGGGCAATTTTTCCTCGTTTACCCTCCTAGACCATACAATTGAGGCACTTTTAAATTTGAGTTAGTGAACAATTATTTTAACTTAAAATAAAAGAGATAGTTGTCAATTGTTTTTAAGTTACAAAAAGCCGAGTAAATTGAAAAAGCTCAATGTCTTCGCTGTTGGAATAATTTATAAATATCTTTTTTAGTGCCCTTATGATTTATTTTCGCTACAGAAATCTACTTTGAAATTAACAAACACTGAACTTTAAACTGTCGGACTCTCAGTTCTAACTAGAAATTCATCTTGATCTATTTTCTTCAACAAAGAAGATGTCAAGGAATTCCGACTCTGATACAATTGTTAAAATATCTCGGATGCAGAGCATTAGAGAGCGGAAATCGCGTCCGTGACGCAAGCCGTCCGGAGCAACGCTTCTGACCTGTAATTACAAGGTAGAGGCTTCCACGAGAAAAGTAAAATAAAAAAGTACACCATTGACTTGATAAAAAATGGTTGAAGGTGACTCCCGAGATTCTGGGAAGAAGGCAATTGAGGTCATTATGTCCAGCATTGCCAAGAGAAGAAATACCTCGGTTTTCGGTTCCCGAAGATGGTGGTCAGGTGGTTGTTGGGCCACCAGAAGTCACCAGGAAGCTTATCTAAGGAAACTTTACTCCCGGAAGTATGCCACTGGTCCTGAAGGTTGTTCAGGTGAAAATATTACTGATTCTGGAAATTTACCCTGGAGACCAGCAGTTTACGATTTACCAACTACCGATGAACATTATTTGGATGATTTTTTGAGAGGAAGAAATGAAAATGGTGTGGGGTGTCCTGCTTTGTCAACTCCAAGGGCTAGTCCGACCGAAAAGTGCGTAGAATTTTTAAATCGAAATGACGCTGCTGGGGAAAGTTGTCCTCATCGAGATTCAGATTTTGAGCTGGAAGAAAATAAGGAACCTTTGAGGATCACGGAACGCAATCTTGATAGTCTTCTGCGAGCGGGATATGGTTCTCATGTAGAGTAAGTTTGTGATTTTTCTTGGTGGAGGGTATTTTATTCGTTTATTGTTATTTTTATTTATGTATGTATGTGAATTGAGAGCGGTGAAAAAATTTTTTTTTAATTGAAACACGTACATTAGCCGAAGGTGTACCTTTTTAGTCAAAAAGTTTCTCCAACAAAAAAAATCAGATATGATTGAGATGTCAGCTATTTGTATTTTCATTGTTTTTATTTTCCGAATGTCTTGAAAATGCATGTATTCATTTTTCATTCATCAACTCATTTTTAAAGATAATAATCATTTTTCTTGTTTCGCATTTTCCTATTATAAGTAAGTTTTTTTAATTTACTTATTTTGTTCGGTAACTGGTACACCCTATGTTAAATTCTCATGGGAAAATGTAAAACAAGCAAAATAAAATTATTATTTTGCTTCAAAATAAATTTAAAAAATGTAATTAAATAATGTACAATGATGGTAATATAAAAGGGGATACTTCTATATGTATACGAATTTGATAAATATATTTTTAAGATATTGAGAAAATAAAAACAACAAAAAAGCAATGAAAATGGACAAATATATGTTCAGTTTCGAAAATTCCTCTTTTTGCTTTATAAAATGAATCATCCTGATGTTGAAATGGATTGCTAATATATTTTACAAACAAAATAAAAAGCCACGTATTTCTCGTTGTTCGACAAAAGTTCTTTATGAAATTTCGACATTTTAAATATTTTAAAACAATTCAAACAATTCAGTCAATTCATAATGCAGTTTTTCGAAACGATGTATCTTTGGAAGAGATCGGCATACTTCAAATATCCTTTCTGATGTCTCTTATGAGCTTCAAATATTGTTCAGATTACTAAAATAATTATAGAGGGTTTCAAAATTCATGGTGATAAACCTGTTCAGAATTTTTCTCACATCTCCAACGGTTTTGGAGATATTAGAATGTTTTCACTAGTAAAACAGATACTATTTATTTTTATTAAAACCAAGCTTTTAATATTTAATAACTTCAATAACTTTCAATAAGTTCAATAATATTAACGATCTAATTATAAATCTAATTTGTTTAATACTGCTAATTTAATTTGTGATCGTTATGGTGGCAAAATATTCAATTACTCTTGCAAATGCAGTTCTTAAATTATTTACTCTGATAAGAGAATAAAACCTAATTTCATTTAGTAGCAAAATTATTCATCGCCCTTAATTATTTAATGGAGTGGGTTAATTATTCGAGTTCCGAGTGTACAGCAGATATTAAAATTACAAATATTTCTAAAGATTTGGAAAAAGTTCAACGTTTTCGAATTATTTCGAAATATTTTAAGGGATTTCTGATTATTTCAAGTGATAATTTAAGAGATTTTACAGATTTTCTAATAATTTCAGGTGATTCAAGAATTTTTCACGGCATTTTCAAAAATCTTTTAAGATTTCACGGCCTCTGTGAAAGGATTTTGAAGGATTCCACACAATTTTTATGGATTTAAACTAAAATTAATTTTGGAAGACTTCAAAGGAATTAATGATATTTTAACGATTTTCTAAACGTTTTTAATGGGTTTCAAAATATTACAAAACTTATAAACGTTTTAAGCGGTTTCAAAAGATTTCAAAGGATTTCGAGAGATTTCTAGAGATCCCAAAATATGTTTAAAAATTTTAAGTATTGTCGAAGTATTTTCAAATATTCCAAGGAATTTTATCAAATTTTAGGCTATTTATGAAGATTTCGAGGGGTTTCACAGGATTTCAAGTGACTGCTAACAATTTTATGGAATTTCAGAGCATGTTTAGGTATTGAAAAATATTTTAATAGATTTAAACGCGACAAGAAATTTCATCAGTTTAAAAAAAGATGAGGCATTTCAAATGATTTCAAAGGGATTCAAGAAAAATTTATGAGATTTTACATGATTTCAATATTTTTTCATTATTTATAGGTTTAAAAACATTTCGAAGTTCTTAAAAGTATGTTTTTTGAAAAATTTGAGGGACTCTATCGGTTTTTAGAGAAATCTATCGGATTTCATGAGTTTAGAAGATTTCAAGGCATTTCAAGAAATTTTAAAAGGTTTAAGATTTTTCAAAAGATTTCAAGAGCGGTCAAATACTCATTTAATACCAAGGCATTTAAGTATTTTCAATAGATATGTGATTACAGGTTGTATTTTAATTAAATAAAAAGTTGTTTCATATGAGTACAAAATTAATAACATTTCAATAATGGGGTGTAATAATGGAACTGTAAGCAAGTCAATTTTTTAAGGCCAGCAGGCTGAAAAATAAACGTTTATCTAATAGGGTGGCCGTAGATCAGAGAAACCCTGAAATCAGGAAAAGTCAGAGAATTTTATTGGTCAATGAATGTCAAGAAAAAATCAGAGATTTCGAAAAAATCTGGAAAAAGTCAGGGAATTACTATGAGAGACACTTTGAATAACTGTCAAGGGTAATAAATTTGAATTTCTTTTAATTTAATTTGATATTGTTCTTTGCATTTGTTTCCTTCTGACTATTGTATTTTTAGTTAAAAATCATACTATTTGGCTAAAAAGATAACTATTTTTTTCAGTGAATCTTCTTCGGCGCACGATTCAACTATTTGGTTGAAAATTCGTCTTTTTTTTTAATTCAACTGTTTTTGATTTGAAATTAAAATCTTTTTTTGTTGAAATATCTACTGTTACATTATTCGATAAATATTCATCTCTTTTTGTAGGCAGTTGAACAACTTGGTCGAAGGTTAAGCCACCTTGTTAAAAAAACATTTTTTTAATATTCATATTTTTAGTTAAAAATGTATCTCGTCGTTTGAAAATTTATTTTTCAAAATTGAGAATTTATTTTTTAATTAAAACTTAAACTACTTCAGATGAAGATTAATAATTTTATGTTATTAGTTGAAAATGTATCGGTTTCATTGAAAGTTTAATTGTTTTGTTGAAAAATGATTTTTTTCAATTGAAAATTCAACCACTCGTGTGAAAGTTAAACTATTTTGTTAAAAATTCGTTCTTTCGTCTCGTCTTCTTAATTTGAAATTCCATCTTTTCATGTAGAAAATTCAAGAACTTGGTTGAAAATTCAACTATTTTGTGGCAAATTTAATTATTTTGTTGAAAATTCAAGTATTTCGTTTAAAAATGATACTTTTGGTCATAAATTCAACTTTTATGTTGGACATTCATCTATTTGAGCCAAAAATCTTCCTTTTTTGGTTTTTGTGACGTTTAATCTTCTTTATTCTCTGTACTTATGGTGTTAACCAGATCTTGGTGAGTATTATAATTGATATTAGTTTTGCTTCCTCATAGAGGAAGCTTTGTAATGGTAACATTTTCCAACATTTTTAAATTCTTTTAATTAAACCCTCCTAAATTTAAAAATGTCTACAATGTTCCAAGTAATTGTTCAGATGTGTGTGGGGATGTGTGGATGTGGGGATGTCACGCTTTTTTTTGAATACGATAACTAAAAGTTTTCTTATTCTCATAATTTGAAGTTGATGCGAGAACAGAAAAGTTGTGTAAATTCAAGACGAATCGATTGACCTATAACTTTGATACATTTTATTGAAGAGTAAGGAAGCTATGGTAATGCATAATATTTGAAAACGCGTTTTTTATAGTAAAACTTTTTTCACTAACATAATTCAAAATTGATGCAAGAACGGAAAATTTTTCTTGATTCGAGACAAATCGATTTAGTCTTTGTGGTGCTTGGAGTGATTTTTAACGAATTTTCAGTCTTT
>CAKNXH010000163.1:193873-244851 GCA_932178445.1 Andricus quercusramuli | reverse complement strand
TTTGTATCACCCAGATTGCTATGGGCTAGAATGAAGGTAGGAATCAGAAGATTATTTATCATAGCGTGCTACGCACCAGTTGATAGCGATTCGAGGGAAGTTAAGGACGCCTTCTGGGACACTTTAAATGATACAATAAGTACTTGCGATCAAGGTGAAAGAATAATCTTGTTAGGAGATATGAACGGATGGGTCGGCGTCCAGCGTCAGGATACAGATACAGGAGGGGTGCTAGGTAATTTTGGGGACACAACAAGAAAAAATTATAACGGGGAAAAATTAGTTAGCTTATGCTTAGAAAAGAGCCTATTCATTACAAATACTTGGTTTAGACATAAAATGATCCACATGTACACCTGGTGTAAAGGAAATAGCCGCAGTATAATTGACTTCGTTATTGCAGATGAAAGACTAAGAGAACTAGTTACAGATACAAGAGTCATGAGGGGGGCCGAATGCAATACTGATCATTACCTTTTAGTCTGCAAAATAAACTTAGGGCGGGGATGGAGAACAAAGAAAACAAAGAAAACGAAACAAACACGAATAAAAATTGAAAATTTACAGAGACAAGAAGTGGAAACAGAGTTCCAAAAGAGGTTAACTGAACGCATAGATAGGGCAACGTGGGAAGCGCTTATAAGCAATAAAGATGTAGAGGGCGCGTGGACTTTATTACGGGATATCATTGTTAAAACTGCGACCGAAATATGTGGTACGGCGTTTGTAGGAAGAAAATCTGGTGATGCATGGTGGAATGAGGAAATTGCGGCAGCCCAAAAAGAAAAGAAAAAAGCGCGCAATAGAACGCTGAACATGACAGGTCTTAGCGATGAGGAGAAAACTAGACTTAAAAATGATTACAGACACAAAAATAGGAAAGTTAAACGACTAGTCAAAGAGAGTAAAGAGAAAATCAGAACAGAAGAAGAGAACAAAATAAAAAACTGCTTTGAAGGAATTATGAAACTATTATATAAACAGTTGAAGGAAAGTAAAAGTACAGAGTTTGCTAGCATGAGAAACAGTAAAGGCGAAATGCTATATGATATAGACGGGATAGTAGACGCTTTAAAAGATTCTTTTAAAGAACTATTAGGAGGTGAAGATATAGGGCAACAAAACTGCGACATAGAACATAATGCACTAGAAAACCCAATTGAAAAAGTCTGTGTCACTGAGGTCAGAGATATAATTAAGAACTTGAAAAACGGTAAGGCTGCGGGTATAGACAATATTAGCGCTGAAATGCTTAAATACGGTGGTGAGTACATACCTCACAGGTTGTGCGAATTAATAAATTTATGTATCGAAACGGGAGAAGTCCCAGACGATTGGAGAAAAGCGATTATCGTACCAATATACAAAAGAAAAGGAGATAAAAGCAACTGCAGTAATTACAGAGGTATCAGCCTACTAAGTACCGTAAGTAAAATATACTCAAAAATACTTATCCGTAGGGTAATGGAAATTACAGAAGAGAAGATATGGGAAGTCCAATGTGGATTTATGCCAGGAAGGTCATGTACAGATCAGATATTTAGCCTAAGACAGATCACAGAAAAAAGCTTGAGAGTAGGAAAGAAAGTTTTCTGTGCATTTATTGATCTAGAAAAAGCATTCGACAAGGTAAATAGAACTAAACTTTGGGAAATCCTTAAAGAGTATGGAGTAAATGGAGGGCTCCTACAAGCAATAAAAACAATTTATACAGGCAGTAAAGCGAGTGTAAGGGTAAATGGGAAACTGAGCGACTGGTTCGATATTATACAAGGGGTGAAGCAAGGATGCGTTATGTCCTCGTGGCTATTTATCATATTCATGGATAAATGTCTAAGAACTGCCCTCTTCGACGAAGAAGGTGTAAATCTCGAAACCGTCAAGGTACGTGGGTTAGCTTTCGCAGATGACAAGATTCTTATGGCAGAATCAATCGAGGACTTGCAAAGAATGTTGAATAAACTAAATACAAGCATGGAGAACATGGGCCTCAAAATTAACGTGAATAAAACGAAAATCATGGTGTTTGAGGGAAAAAGCGAGAAAACAATGTGCAACATTGTCCTAAATGATGTGAGATTAGAACAAGTTGACAAGTACGTATATCTAGGTAGCCTATTCACTAGCGACGGAAAAATAGATGGGGAGTTAGATAGGCGCATAAATAAGGGTAAGCAGATTATCGGTAGAGCAGGGTCCATCCTCAGAAATAAAAACATATCAAAAAAAGCTAAAATGGCCATACATAACTCTATCTTCGTACCAACTGTACTATACGGTAGCGAGACATGGACCTGTCAAGAAAAGGACAGGAGCAAAATCAACGCGATCGGCATGAAACCTCTCCGCATAATATGCGGGAAAACACTGATGGACAAAGTCAGAAATGAGACAATCCTCAAAGAATGTGGTACACAAGAGACACTAGTTGACATATGGGAAAGAAATCAGCTAAGGTGGTTCGGACATCTTGAAAGAATGAAAGATGAACGACTGACGAAGCAAGTGTATAAAGGTAAAGTAAATGGTAGAATGCCCAGAGGTAGACCGCCGAAAGAATGGTCAGAATCTGTGAATGAGACATTAATCCGAAGAGACGTAAGAAGCCATAGGAACAGAAGAGCTTGCGTGAAGAAATGCATGGACGTGAAGGAAGCTAGAGTAGTATGCCAGGACAGAAATGTGTGGCGACAAATAGTTTGTAAACAGAGTGACAATAGTGTGAATGGCGCCTGAAACAGAGACTTTGGATACTAATGGGCCCAAGTGGGGAACCATACATAACAATTTTGTGAGGTTCCTCACTTGGGGTGATCGCTAGAGAGATTGATCAGCAACCTGGGTCGGAGCAGTGTTGCGGAATGAACGTGTCATCTAAATAAATGACACGAGAATTCCAGATCGATCTAAAACACCTATCCCTAACACCTATAAAACTCCTATATACCTTATGCCCATATACCAACCTACTCTATACCTATTCACCTGTTTACTATTCCCCAACCGAGCAAGTCACGCCTACCCCGAAAGGGAAATGGCTTAATGGTATAATAATAATAATAATAATAATTATTATTATTATTATTATGTTATGCTCATTTATGATACCTGAATCATCTGTTTTAAACAGAAAAACTTTTTTTATTGACATAATTCAAAGTTGACGCATGAAAAGAAAAGACTTTCTGATCATAAATTTTCAAATAGAGTAATTCTGACAATTTTTGTAAAGAGATCATAAAGCTGGGAAAGGGATAGGGTGCGACAGAACTTTTCCTTTTCCTCTTCCAGCTCAAAAAATTATCATTTCGAATGCAAGATTTGATTTGTCTGATTTGTCTTTGTATTTAAAACATTTTTTGTATTATTTTGTAATTTTTTATCATTTGTAAATTTCTATTTTTAAATTGAGCAAAATGAAGACTTTGGTTTGTCTATTATTGAAAACAATAAATAATGCTTCCTCTATGAGGAAGCAAATACATTTGCTAACGGGAAGCAAAGTGCTCGTGAAATGAGCACCATATAATTATAAATACAAACAAAGTGGAAACACTCGAGAGCGAATTCACAGCTAGTTTTTCTCTGTATATGGCCATAAAAAAATATTTTTTTAATATCGATTTTCTATTTTTCACGACTTAAATGCAGAAAACTAAATATTTAAAAAAATATTAATTTAAGTCCCTGTAGAGAGAAAAAGCTAACATCAATTAAACTTATCTAATCTTTTTTGTTTAAAAATTCGTCCATATGGTAGTAAATTGATCAGGGGAAAATCAGGGAATTTTCGGAATGAAGTTTTTCGGCCACCCTGAATAAGTTTTCACTGAAAAGCAGTAGAAATGCACGACTTTAACCTAAGGAAACATGCCACCAATTTTCGATGAAAAATAACTGATTGAGATTAATGCATTTAGTAAAAAAGAAATATAATAATATAAATTTTCTTCATGCATGGGGATTGGGGATCAATAATCAATATGTGCAAATTGCACATTTACTGCATACTTATTAGAAGGCCAAAGTTGATCAATGATCATTAATCGTGATTGAATAATTCCGTTATAGGTCCTGAACATGAATGGTTGTACACGTGTATGTGAATAGGGTAGTTTCTATTTGAGCTTTGATTACTTGAATCGATTTACAAGAAATATTGATGCCCAGCAGGGAATCAATGACAGGAAACGTCCAGGCCGATTCGGTTACGATTAGTTTGAATCGTCGCGTCGTTCAAACATTTATTTATGGGGTAATTGACCACACGGTCAAACGACTCAAAGTGATTACATTTTACGATGAAATCCTTTTTCCTCTTTAACGTCCAACGTACTTAATAAGAAACGAGTGAAAGGTTCTATATAATGCTAATAAAAGTAGATCCATTTAATTGAGACACAAAGTACTTTTCTTGAAATATTTGAACACTAATTTACATTTTTGTACTCACATTAATGCTAGTCCTCCATATTCAATACAAGGAAAAACGGGGTATTCAGTATTTCCAATCTTCTTTTCATTATATTTCATATTTAGAAGCGAGCACTCGGAGAAAAGTTTCCTTGATTCTAAGAAAAATATTAATTTGCTCTCAGCCAATGAACAGTTTCTTTGATTCAAAGAAATATTTTTTGGTTCAGTTGACCTATTTCTTTAATCTGAAATGAATTTTTTTATTTTGAAGTCAATTTTGGTTAAATGACAAAATTACTTTAAAGAAACGGTTTCTTTAATCGAAAATATTTTTCTGAGTGAAGGGTGGGCCACTTTTAGTTTGCGTGTGCGAGAAATGCATTTTTAAAGAATACTGCAAAATATTTGAGAATACTTCGTAGTACTTGAGAATATTTCGAAATATATTTCAATGCAAATAAGGAATACTTGCAAAAAATCTGACTGCAGTTTGGTTGAGATAGAGACTGCAAGAAGAGCGAAAAAATACAGAATAAAAATTTTTGCATGACATTTGTGACCTAATTTTTATATTTGACATCAACAAAGTGAAATTCAGCCTGTAAATTTTAGCTATTATTTATTCATTCCAATTTATTCCTAAATTACTCTGTCATTAAGATAATTAGTAAAGCAGCTTGGAAATGTAAAGGATTATAATTGAGCCTTTGAGAAAGAGAATTTTCGAAAAGAATTATAATTCTGAGATTGAATCGGGAATTTGCGTGAAGAATTATAATTTTTATTTCCGGTTCATAAACTGAGATGAATTTTCAAAACAAAAAGACAAATTTTGAACAAAAGAGTTAAAGTTTCCACCAAACGAAAATTTTCTATCAAGAAAAAAAAAATTTCGACCTAGTTTAATTTTCAAGCCGAAAAGACGAATTTTCTACAAATCATTTGAGTTGAAAAAAAAAAAAAATTTTCGATCAAACATTTCAATTTTTAAGGAAATACTTGAATCTTCAACAAAAACAGTTTAATTTCCGGAAAAGGCCACTATGAATTTTCAAAAAAAGTTTATTTTTTAACTCACAAATATAAATTATCGGCAAAAAGTTAATTTTTAATAGAATAGCTGAATTTTCCAATTAAAAGTTGAATCGTCAATAAAAACGGTTCCAGAGAGAGTTTCTGTAAAGTATTATAATTTGACTTAGAACGGGGAATTTTTCAAAACAATTTTAGTTCTGGTTCGGAAGAAGGAAATTCAAAAAAGTTCCTGTTTCAAGTCAGAATTTGATAAGCATTCATTTTATTTGTTGAAAATTATTCTATTTTTTGAAAATTCTTCTTTTTGATTTTAAAAATTAATTTTTTTGAATGAATACATTTTTGAACTTGATTAAAACTGGAACTACTTTGTTGAAGATTCATTTTATTATTTGCAGATCCATCTCTTTGGTTAAAAATTCAACCATTTTGTTGGAAATTGGTTTACTTTATATTAAAAATCAATCAATCCAAAATATCTATACTTGACACCTATATACCCATCTACCTTATACCTATATACCCACCTACAAACTACTATTTTTCAACCGAGCAAGTCACGCCTTCCCTGAAAGGGAAATGGAAAAATGGTATAATAATAATGATACTAAATTAAATTTTTCAACTGAAGATTGAACTATTCCATTTTGGTTATAAATTGATCGCCTTTAGTCTAAAATTCAACTTGTTTAAAACATATATTTTCTGTTGAATATTCTCCTCGCTGGATTAAACATTTTATTATTTTGTTAGAAAATTCAACTATTTGGTTAAAAATTAACTTTCTGGTTGAAAATTTCACTTCTTTGTAGAGAATTTGACTTTTTTTGCATGAAAATTCAACAATTCTGTTGACATTTCTTTTCTCTCTTGAGTAAAAAAAAAAATACGTGTGGCAGTGGGGCCACACGGCAGAAGTGAAACTTTACGTGTGCTTGGCATCATGGAGTACACTAATACATTGAGAACGGGCATGAGTCAAAAGGAGCTTGCATAGCGGTGGAGCAGTTGGGAGATCTCATAGTAAGAGAGCGCAGAGAGAGAGAGAGAGAGAGAGAGAGAGAGAGTGAGAGAGAAAGAGCACATACGTACATGCTTGGCTTTGCGTGGGAATAGTGGGGATGTCGAAGAGGAGTCTTTAGAACAATTGCGAATTGCCGCACGAAAGGGAGATGCGATTATAGAGAGAAGGTATAGAAGAAGTTGCACTTCGAAAATCTCTCTTGGTTGAAAATTCACCTCTTTTAGTAGAAATGTAATCTTTTTTGGTTAGAAGTGCAACTGATTGGTTGAAAATGATTCTGTTATGGTTGGGGATTGAACTATTTTGCAAAAAATTAATTAATTATTCTTATTTAAAATCATTTTTTCCCACAATCATTCCCTTATTTTCGTGAAAAATTACCCTATTGCCCCTAATTTGAGAATTTTTGGTGTGTTTTATTTTACGCGTTTCACAAATTAAATCGAAGAAGAAATTTCGAATTAAAAAGGGGTGAGGAGTGTTTGCAATTGTGACATCACCCTGGGGGTTCAATGTTTGTGTGATGATTCATGATGAAGAAGGGAAGGGTTGGAAAAAATTTTCAAAATAACGGCCCCCTATGAATTGTCCACATGGGCCGCTGACGAGGGACCAACATTCCAGAGAGGGCTACGCGATGCTTTTTCCGCGCGGGCGCTCTTAATTTTATTCTGTCTGAAAAAAAAAGAAAAGAAAAGGAACTTGCTTTGTAGTTACGTGAGATTCTCCCTAGTGGAAAAAGTAATTCATCAAAAGACTGCCGCTCGTCTCGATTGCCAAGTAATCCTATCTGCTAATCATCTGCTAATCGTTTTTTCTTCTTAAATGGGCGGGAGCATTAAACACGGGAACACGAATACCAATTCAGTATTGAAAATGGATCTTAACTTCTCCATTTATTGGAACAAGTTGTACTTGTTTAATTGTGTGCTTTATCCACTAGCTGAAGAGGAGAACATGATGACGGTACACCTATGTCTTTTGACACGCTTTCGATCATCCTTAATCCTGGCTCGTCGACATATTCTGCCAATTAGACGTCTTATTAAATCCCTAATTGCCTCAAGTTTTCCACTCCAATTACGATAATTACCTTCGCAGTTAGTAATTGCTCCTGTTTTCACCACATTTCTCTGTTTGTTTCGATTAACTCAAACTCAAGGAGAATGAAAACCATTGAAGTACATTTTCACCGAGGCAGAAAATCCGTTTCATTATATGCTTGGGCTAATTAGAAGGAAAGACATTATTAACTGTAATGATTAAATGGTAATTAGAGAATAATAGGTGTATTCTGTTAATGGCATTGATTATGAGACGAAAACACTAGCAATTTGAAAGAAGCATTCCAAGCTAAAAAAATTTCAGTTGAAAACATTTCAAATTCTAAATCGCATAAATCTATATGTATATTTATCCATCTGAAATTAATAGTATACTCCTAAAGATAAAATATTTTAATAATCAACATTGCTTCAATGTTAACAGTTTGAAACGCTGAAATTATCATCTGTTGAAAGTTGATATTTTTTAAATTGAGGACATTCCTATAAAAGCGCAAAAAATTGTACAAATTAAATTCGAAATCTTTCAATAGGTGATAATCCGCTGTACCTATCGATTCTCCGAACTGGTCATTCAAGGTAATAAAAGTACTACGGAGTAATCCACTTACAATCCGCTGTAATCCGTTATGATCTGATGTAATCCATTTGAAATTCGCATTGATTCACTTGTAATCCAGAGTAATCCACTTAAGATCCAGATCATTCGGAGTAATTCAGGTCTTCGAAGTAATCCCATTACAGAGATATTATTATCCATGGTAATCCACTTATAATCCAGATTAATCTACTAGTAATCCAGATAATTCAAAGTAATTTAGGTAATCCACGTCATTAACTTGTAATCCCTAGTAATCCAGTTCATTCAGAGTAATGTATATGGGTAATCCAAATAGTTTTAAATTATTTTGTTGAAAATTCGTTGTTCTTTTTTGATGAAAATTAATTTTCTAAACTAAAACTGTAACTATTCCATTTTTGGTTTTCGGTTGAAAATTCAACTATTTAGTGAAAGATTGATTTACTTTGTAAGATACTCAGCATTTTCGTTAGAAAGTCAATTTTTTTTTGTTGAAAATTAAACAATATTCTTCAATTTTTTTAATCACTTTTTTTAACTGCAAATTCAACTTATCCATTGGTAGTTGAAAATTGATCTTTATAGTTGGAAATTCTACTACTTCCTTGGGTATTAAACTACTTTGTTGAAAATTAATTTTTTTGATTGAAGATTCTTGATTATAGTTGAAAATAGTTCCATTCAAAATTTAACTATATTGTTGAAAATTCACTTGTTTTATTATCAATTAATTTTCTTCACTGAAAATTTACCTTATCCATTTTCTATTGTAACTTTATATTTGTTGTTGTTAAAAATTGAACTATTTGGTTGAAAATTAATTTCATTTATTAAAAATTAGTCTCTTTTGGTAAAAAGAAAAATAACAAAATAATAATTTATAATTGAATTATATTGCAATATGAACGCAATCCCTTAGGTGAAATGGAATACTGAACTGGGAAGTTTTATAAAAAAAAAACGAGAATTGTGCAGCCTGAAAGTGAAATTTAATTGGAAGTGAAGAAATGAGCAATTATACATTTAGGTACAAACTTCCAACACTTTTATGACTCCAACTTCAAGCGCACTTAACGTCTATCTTCATTTACATGTTTTGTGCAAATCTGGCGTTTTAAGAAACGAAATTCCAAAGACCAGATTAAATATTTTATTCCAGTACATAAATGCCTTGGAGTGTAAACAACGTTAATGGCTCAGTAAGAGATAACGTGAATTTTTTACAGAATTGTAAATTTTGGGTTTTACTGATGGCACTTTCTTTTAATTCGTTAAAAAATTAATAGTTACCTTAAAGTAAATAAAAAACTCATTAGTCTGAATAAAAATCATGGTCGTTTTAACACATCACTCACAAGAGAAATATTCAATTTCATGATTGTCTGAAGCTTCGAATTAAAGGATTTTTTACTTTTTAAAGGTTCAATTTAATTTGTTTAATGAAATGTAAATAAAAAAATATTTCGAATCAAATAATTTTGAATTTAATTCTTTACTTCATAAGAACTTGTTATTATTCTCTGTGAGTTACAACAGTTTTTCCATTTTTTGAAACACTGTAACTTCGAAAAAAATTCTCGAAATTGATGACTTCAAAAATGTGTATATCATAGATAGTAATGAAGGTAAATTTCTGTAAAAAAAATAATTGTTTAAAGAAATGATTGAGTTTTTTAGTTTTTTTCCTTGCATCGAAATACTTAGTCATTTATTTTTAAGTTACTAAGTTCGCACTCTAGATTCAAATCATTCAATTTTGAAAATCGTGATAGCACAATTTTGATATTAATTATTTCTAACAAAAAACAAACATTTTTTTAACCATATCGATTACAGGCTTCACAGACCAACACACTTTAACAGGTCAACACTCCGGACAGGTATCAGTAGTCGGATGAATATTTATTTTCTCCTAAACAAATTGTTATAATGTTATAAAAGTGCAGTTATGTGAAAGAGAGTGACATTATTATTATTATTTACTTTCCAACCTATTTTTGACAATTTGTAAGCTTTAATACTTTTTCATATAACGAAAGACCTTGGATACTAGTGGGTCCGCGTGGAGAGCTTCAGTTAGTAGATGTGATTAGAGTAAAAAATATCCTACAATCAGATACACACTGTAAGAAAAATATGTGGCAAACTTCTCATAAGTAATTAACCCATACAAGGATGGCAATTTTCCCATACCTCAGTACCACACTTCCCATACTTCTATGGAAGTTTTACCATAAAGTATGGAAAATCTTCCAACAACCACCGGCAAATTTCTATACTGGTATGGGATATTCAAAAGTATGGAAAAAATTCCATATTTTTGTATGGGAAATCTACGATTATTTCTTACAGTGCATATCTGATTATGGGATTATAAGTAAGTTTGCGCACTTTTGTGTCGTCTGTGACACATTATGACTTTGTAAAGCTCTTTGTCTTGGAAGATTACTAGAGAGATTGATCAGCGACATGGGAATTCTAGATTGATCTAAAAATATATACCTTTTCCTACACTTACCCTTTTCACTTTTGTCATGTGAATTCCTTAATCCTCGGTTGTATAACGAGGCTAGAACCGAATGAGTTACGCTTACCTTGAAATGAATTTGGCTTTATGATATAATAAATAATAATATATAATTGTAATTTTTGGGTCTATAATTAAATTGTAATTGTTTAAACGTTTAACCGGTCGAAGGGCTCAGGGATCAAAAAAACTCCCGACTCACGATCGAGGTTATTAATTCTTGAGTTTACGGATGGCTCCTAGGCCCCCTTAATGAGTTCGGTTTGCGTCTGAGTATCTTATTCTTCTCGTGGAGGTTTACCCCTTGGTTGCATTGAGGCATCCTCGGGCATTATGATTTAATTTTATGTTACTGTATCTCCGGCTTGAAGGCTTCGGACTTGGTCTCTCTTCATTCCATTCGAACCTCTTCTTAACACGTCCTTTGTGTACAGACGGTGTTCAGCGCAATCGGAGGCGTATTCGGACTGACCTTAAGTTTAAGGCAGGTAGCTCGAAATAATAGCCATTGCCTCTGCAGAAGGTATCCCCCTTCATTTTTTTAATGGACGATGAAAACCGTCAGATTTTTTTGAAAAAGCTTCTCCTGGATCTTTACCTTTCATTTTTCATTCCAGTTTTATGATTTGATGTCGTTTTAATGGGCACTGGGCAGGTTTCAGAACTTTCCTGGGATTTCCTTTTTAGAGATTTGTGATTTGAGTCTTGATCAAAAATCTTTTTAAATTTAAAGAAAGTTTTCATTTAAGCCTTTCAATTTGTAAAGATTTTCAAAATACGTGACGAAAGACTTGATTTCAAGCTCTTCAAATTTTTTATTTGGCCTTGAACTGGTTAACTAAAAGTAATAATTTTATATTCAACAGAGCTCAAAAAATGAATTTATTTTTACTTGACTTTAAATTTTATGCATTGAAAAATAATCATGGGAACAGACTCGAACTTCTAGGAGATCGCTCATTGGAATGAAATAGAAAAATCTGCCCGCTTCGCGGGCACATTCTCATCGCGCGCTTCGCGCGCGGCTCGCTTCGCTCGCAAGTTTGAGCGCGCCTAGGGCGCGCGACTGTTGGATCTCGCGCTTCGCGCTCGATCATATATTTATCGCGCGCTTCGCGCTCGATTATGTATTCACCTCGCGCTACGCGCTCGGGCGTATTCACATCGCGCTTTACGCTCGATTCCTCTAGATCTTTGAACTTCGTGTTCGACTTCGATGAAAAGAAAAAGTTTATTTCTAAATATTAGAAAATTATCAAAACCTCTACATATGAAGTGATTGTTAAATTTGTTTTTATTTTAGACTGAAAAGGAAATTTATTTACTCAAGGTTCTATCGACCTTAAGGAACACATTCTCATCCAGATGCTCGCGCTTCGCGCTCGATATTTGATTTCAAATTCATTTGAACCTTGCGTTCCACGTTAGGTTCTGTGCACCGTATAATAGAAACAAAAAAGTTTTAGCGCACTTACGGCGCGCGATTTGGGCGTCGCGCTTCGCGATTTGTATTTGATTTCAAATCAAGAATAATTATATAAATTAAGCGACAAATCTTATTAGTTAAAATGTTATTTCAGATTTTCCGTTTTTCAAAGAAGTTATTTTTTTCATTTTGAATATATTCTTACAACGAAAATGGATTTTTCCAAAGTTTTCCAAAAATTTGATTTCTTTTCTGTCAATGTTATTTTCACGAATAAAATAAAAACTACGCGTCCTATCGAAACATGATGGATAACAAATTTGTACCTCTTCTTTGAATGAACAAATGTTGTCTTCGTCATGTTTTTCGTAGCTTGTGTTATTCGTCTAAAAATTTATTTTTTCTATTTTCAATGCTGTTTTTTATAAATAAAACAAAAACTACGCGTCATATCAAAAAGTAAATAATAACAAATTTGTAGATCTTTTTTAGGTGCATAATTTTGGTCCAGTCATCTTTTGTCGTATCCTGCATAGTTTCACAGCAAAATGGAATTTTTGATTTCTCATTATTTTGTTGTGCGATCAGAATTTAAATTTTTTATTTTTTGAAAAATTCAAAAAGTTATTATGAAAATATTGTAAGGTGTTCAAAAAGCAACGTTTTCCTTCTCTTGACTTTTTTTCATAACGTGCGTTTTTCGGCTTAAAAAGTTCATTTTCGTTTGTTTTTTGGAATTTTGAAAATGCTATAACTCTGGTAATTTTTTTTTTATCTGAAAAAGTCATTAGGATATTTTTTTTCTCTTTTTGCTTCCTACTAATAACCGTCCATAGAATTTCCAAAACTTCAAAAAAAGTGTTCTCAAAAATTTTCAAAATGTGCTCACTTTTTGAATTTTCATCCGAAATAGCTGGTTAACGAACTTGTTCTTTCTTTTTAGGCCCTAAAAAAGTGTGCCAAAGCACAACCCAATCTGATTATTTTTTCGAAAGTTATCGTGCCTACAGACAGACAGACAGACAGACACCTTGATAAAAACCTTTTTTTCTGGCTCAGGGGGTCTCAAAACGTGGAGATTTGATGAAAACCGACCAAGTCAAATTTTACATAAAACCAATACCTTCTCATTAGAATGAGAATGTAAAAATGAGTTTCAAAATAATTTTGAAGAGATTCATCTGGCCAGAATGAAAACTTTTCATTTTGTTTAAACTCTTATGTCAATGCAAATAAAGAAAAAAGTCAATTTTTCGTTTTTTTTTATTTTTTTAGAAGAAAATTTTGTTATGCTCTGTATCACTGGACATAATGCTCAAAGGTAGTTGGAAGGATTTAAGGACAGTTTTTTAGTTTTGCAGGATTCAACAAAATTATAGGAAAATTGAATTGTTTTAAAAGATATTTAGATCTTGTACAAATTTTGCAAATATTCGAAAATAATTTAATTTTGAGATGATTTCGAAACATTCGAAACAAAATTTAGATTTGCTTACATTTCGAAAAAAAGAATCTTTTTAATAATTTTGAAAAGTTCCAAGAGAATGAAAAAAAAATCCTGAAGATTCCTGGGGAAAATTCAAATGATTTTTTATAATTTTATTGAAGAAAAATTAATTTTATGAGAAAATTGAAAACAATTTCAAAACTAAAAGTAGGTATTTGAAGATTTGGAACAGAAGGTATAAAAACTTTTAAAGAATTTTTGAAAATTTCAAAATAATAACAACATTTTGCTGAGATTTCTGGTAAAATGTAAAAAGCGTTTTTTTTTTTGAAAAATTAATTTAAAGAGAATATTTTAAAAACATGTCAAAAAAAAATCCGGAAGATTTTACGGCAATTCTTTAATTTTGCAGGATTGTTTAATTTTAGGAAAAATTCGAATAATTTCAAAAGATATTTAGAAGAACTGAAAGTTTTGTAGAATTTTGAATGGTTGCAAAAGAATGAAAAAGTTCTTAAGATTCCTAGGGGAATTGCAAATTATATTTTATTTTGAACAATAAAGTTTCGTTCAAAATTGAAACAAATTTTAAAACATTTCGAATGGTTTTATAGAATTTCAAAACAAATGTGGAAGATTTTAAAGCAAAAAATTTTTATTCTGTAAGATTACTAAATTTTAGAAAAAATTCGGGTAAATTTAAGAGATACTTAGAAGTTTTGCAAAAATTCAAAAATAATTTCAAACTTGTAAAGATTTTCAAAAATGTCAAGCAAAATTGGTATTAGCGATTAATTATTAATTAATTATTATTGAATAGTTATTACAAAAAATGCATTCAAAAAATTGTATTTCAATGCTAAATGATTTTTACAATAAATATGTTATAAACACATGTAATTATAACTAAACTGTTACAATAAAAGATTAAAAATAGTTTTTCTTTCAATAACACTTCAATTATCAAAAATTAACTATTTGTTAATAACAAAGACATAAAAAATTATATCCAGGAATTATTTACCATTTAAAATACCAAAAATAATCACCAAAGATATGTTTATAAAAAATAACAACTGTCATGTCAGGCGGAAAAATTAGACATGGTCGGAAATATTATACAATAATTATTCATTATATAATTTATATTGGGTTTTAAAATCACGGTGAAACAGAGGTCTATATACGTGTCCTCCTCACTGTTTGACTAGGGGAGATGAAATCTGTAGAAAACCATCTCCCGAGTTCAACCGGGTTTCCGACTGTGCTACCCGCTCTCGAAAATGGCTTAACTAATTCAAAAACTTCAAAAAGCTTCAAAAGCTTCAAAAGCTTCAAAAGCTTCAAAACTAATTCGAGGAGATGCGTGTAAAGTTTCTTGTGATTTTAGAAGGGCGAGAAAATTAGGGCATTTAAGTGTAGATTTAGGTGGATGTATTGGTTTGATTCCTTCTCGTAGATGTCGCAGTATCGATTTCATTAAATCCGATGTAAACGCGTGCGTGCTTTCCAACGACCAATGTCATTGATTTACGAGCAGTGCACCGAGCCTAATTGGAATTCAAAGGTACTCGGTTTACGAATAAGTACCCGGTTGAAATTACCCCGCGATCCAGGTGGCACGACCAGGTTTCCTTTGCGCAGAAAGAACTCGTTCATCTTCCACTCGCTTTTTCCTTTTTATTTACTTCGCTCGTTATAATTCTTTTGTCGTGCCGAGAAAGCCGATCTTGTTATTAGTATCGGTGCCTTATCGAATTCGTCGATTCCAACTTCGATAGAACCCTTTCTTTGTCATTTTCCAGTACAAGTTTATTTAATGGCTCTTTAAATCTATACAAGAACGTTTTGAAATAACCCAGGTTATTATGTCAAACACGCTTTTTCGTATAATTGAAAGCCGTATTTGCAAAGAATTTTTCATATTTTCCAGATTTGAATTGAAAAATTGTCTAAATGGAAATACATGCACTCCCGCGGATAGTATCGGACTACTAAGCGGGTGACCTGATAAAAATTAGCCTTCACATTACCGCACGGTCGAACCACGTTGTGGTAGTGTATTTTAAATTTAGCATGTTCACACAAACAAAATTATTATTTCATGAACCTGTGAAGGTTTTTCAATATTTAATTGCTCAAATGAAAGGCAGAATCCTCAGTATCACTTTTGTGAAATATGAAATCAATCATTTTTCCTAGCTCCCGTCAAGAGTTGAAGTTGAAGTACGAAATTCCTTGAAAATCAGAAACTCATTTTTGTCTTTGTCACGTGATAATTCAAAACCCACAAGGCCAAATTACTTCAACTAGGAATCTTTTAACGCAGAATCGAATAAGCTTTTCAATAGTTGGTAGAAATATTTGTATCTTTATTCTGGACGGTCCTATCACCTTTCAAAATCAAGGCTAATTTTTCCTATCTAATCAATTTCAAACATCACTAAAATATCTCAATTGAAAGAGTATACTTTAAAAATTGTAAAGTTTTCACACTACCGACGGATAGTATCGGACCACTCACCGGGTGACATACTAAAAATTAGCCTTGTCTTTGAAAAAACGATAGCGCCGTCCAGAATATAAACATATTTAAAAAAAATCATTGTTAAGCTTATTAAACTCTGCGTTAAATGAGCTTCAGTTGAACTAATTCAGCCTTGCGTGTGTTGAATCGTCACGTGGGAAAGATAAAAATAAGATTCCCATTTTCAAGGAATTTTGCAATTCCACTTCAATTTTTAGTTGGAGCTAGAAAAATGAATTTATTAATTTGATATTTTGCAGCAGTGATATTTAGTTTTTCTTTTCAAACATTGAAAAATCTTCTTGAGCCCATTGAATAATAATTTTCATATGCGAGCATCCTAAATTGAAAATTTTAACGTGATAATTCCAAATCTACAAGGAAAGATTATTTCAACTAGGGCTCATTTAACGCAGAATTTAATAAGCTTTACAACCGTTAGAAAATATTTTTATCTGTATTCTGGACGGCCCTATCACCTTTCTAAGTCAAGACTAAACTTTAATCAAGGTCACCCGGTTAGTGGTCCCATGCTTTATATTTTGAAATAATATTAATTAAAATTCAGAACATTGTTCAATTTTTAATTTTAATTTCAAAAGTTATTTCATTTTGAAACTTTCAAATTGTGCTATCTTGAAAGATATAACACCCTTAATTATATATCTATGAATTCTGTAACTCTGCGCGCATTAAATTTTTAACTTTGCAATTTCGTCACGATAAAAATTTAAAAATTGTATGATTGTGAAAGATTCATTTTTAACTTTTTCAATAACGAACGCTTCAAAGATAAAATTCTATAACTCTGAACATTGAACATTTTTAATTTTCCTAAAAATAAGAACTATTCTTAATCCAGGAATTCGAGAGAGATAAACTTAACTGCTATTCACAAATTGCATTACGAAATATACAATATTGTAGATTGTTTGTTCTTAAAGTTTATTCAAGGATTAAAATCACTCGCTTTCTGGAAAAAAGTAATTTCTCTTTCCGAGAACCTCACAAAATAGGAAGGAGCCTTACCCTCTAAAAAAAAAGTTTTTTTGTACCACCTTCTTGATTGCCTTATCCTCCGGAGTGAATGAGGGCTTAAAGAATACTATGCAAAGAATAAAATTTTTCTGCAACTCAAAAAAGTTTTCAAAAACTTGAAACATGTTGGTAACATATTACCTAGGCAATATACCTAATTATTTATTGATATCTTATATTTATTATTCAATTTCCAAGAAACAGTGATTTACAAAACTGACAATGAGACTTATTGAGTGAACAATTACTAAGGAGTATTTTTTTTTGTTTTTGCAGAAAGGTGTGCAAAAGCTGCAGGTGCCCAAGAGAGGATCACCATCAGCCATCATCGGCGGAAGTTGGGGGCACTTCGAGCTTGGGCCTGGTCCCAGGTTCACGAATGGCGATGGCAATGGCCTTCCAGAGCAGCGGGGCAGTCGCCTCCGCTGGCTCTCACCGGGAACCCTTCGAAAGTCCTGTTCAACCTCCCCCAGTTGCACCACCTCTCCAAGATCCTCTGGTCCAGCATCACCATCATCAGAGGCACTCTCAGAGCGATGACGACAGCGGTTGTGCTCTCGAGGAGTATACCTGGGTACCTCCGGGCCTCAGGCCCGATCAGGTGAGCGATCATTTATTTATTTCAATCCTTACGTCCTTACGAGAATTACAGTGATTACATCGATCGCCCCAGAGAATATCGCTTAAAGGATGACGCGCTATGTCAAATCACCATTTTTTAAACCCTCGCCTCGCCTCGCTACTTGCCCTTTTATATTTTCAATTAATTTTCCTACCTGAGATATCAATTTCAATACTTCATCTTCCATAATATATTCCAATAAATACAAAATAGAAAATAGATCAATCTTTTTAAGGGTGTATTATAGTTTGAAAAGGCTTTTTTCAAAACTTTTTTCAAAACTTTTTTCAACACTTTTTTCAAAATTCAATAAAAAAAGATGCTGTACACTCTAAACTTGAATCAGTCAAAAGTGACTGGTTCGCAGTCAATTTTGACTGATTAAAATAATGCGGATTCGACGAATATCAATCTGACTCACTGACTCTGTGATTCATTTTTAACGATCCGATCTCTACTTTTCACTGCTGAAATCAGTCAGTTCCAATTCTCTAATTATTAATTTCCACAAACCGAATCAGTCATTTGGAATAATTTGAACTGTAACTTTCATTGATAGCATTAATCATTTCGAATCGTCTAATCAGTAAATTTCCCCAATTAAATCAGTCGTTTTGAATAATCTAACTATTAAATTTCACTAATTAATTGAGTTATTCTTTATAAGGTAAACTCTAAATTTCACTCATTATATATGAAATCAGTTTTGAATGGTCTGATCAGTAGCTTTTACTAAATATTTTAGAATAATAAAAATTTCAACAAATTAATAAAATTTTGAAGTTCAGAATATGTACAATTTTCAAGTCTAAAGGATGAATTTTTAACAAAGAAGTTGATTCCTCAACCAAAACAGAATAATTTTCAACCAAGAAGATTAATTTCCTACCAAAAAGACGAATTTTAAACAAACTGCAGGAATTTTCAACTGAAAAAGATCAATTTTCAATCAAAAATAGACTAGTTAAATTTACAGTTAATAAAATTAATTTGTAATCAAAGAGATGAATTTTCAACAACAAAAAATACATTCTTAAAAAAAAGTTCAACTCTATATCAAGTAATTGGAATTTCAATAAAAAAAATGAAATTTTAAATCAAAAACATTTGAACTCAAACAAAAGGGCCAATCTTCAACAAAATACTTGAATCCTGAACCAAAAAAGTTTAATTTTGAACCAAACAGGTGTATTTTTAACCAAAAAAGATTAAATTTCTAAAAAAAAAAAAATTTCAAATCAATCAAACAAAATTTCAATAGAAGATCCATGGGTCTTTTCGAGTTTGCTTCTCTTGTATTTCTATGCTCAAAAGCCCAAAAATTCTTGGACAAATTTTCAAAAGCACAAGTTATAAAGATAATTTAATTATTCACATAAATACAAATTTTTAAATTTGTTCCAATTTCACTTTCGATTCCTGGCATTCAACGACATTTTTCTAGTGCATTTTTATAACTGGAAAGTTTTCAAATACTCGAAAAAATTTTTCTTCTGTATACACAGGTGTTAAGAATTTTTTCCAAAAACAAGAATGAATTCATTAGGAATTATCTGTTCAAATTTGACAGATAAAACCCAAGAAAGAGTTGGGAAGACTTTGATCTCTCGGAATGCAAAAAGAAATCGAAACTCAAGAATATTTAAAAACTCTGCCAAAAAGATATTTTTTTCAACATTTTTTTCGAACGCAGGTAACTAAACTACATATCCATCGATACCAAATTACTTTTTGAGGATCCCAATAAGCTACTTTTACGCCTATTATACAAAAATATTTGGAGTGAGAATACATCTATAATTCTTTCATACATCTATAATTTATTAGATTGTAAAAAAGTAGAAAAAAGTTCCCCCATTCGTGTGAAGTTGAACGTATAAAGTGAGCAGCGAACGATGAATTTCACACGAAGAAGTACCAACGGCCAAAGAGGAAACTTAAGGCAGGTGTATCGTATCCCCTTACACCTGTATTTTATTTTTCCCTCGCTTCGAATCCGAAAGAAACACTCTAGAAACTGAAATATTATATCGGTAGATTCCCAGGAACCGTAACTTTCAGTGAAACAATTGTTCTAGCGGTTTCGATTTTGATAGATTTTACAGCTAATCCTATAAACTCTGCTGAAGAATTGTTGGGATTTAATAGCATTTTTCCGGCATTTGCGATAAAGGAAAAATTGCTGAATAGATTTTCGTTGAAGTCTTTCCTCAACCCTGACATAATAATAGTTCGAATAATAGTATTAGGACTGCAAATTAATTCGTTGCCTTTACTTTGATGGCTTGTAACTCTTGGTCATTCTTGATTTTTTTTCCATCCTGAGGTAGTTTTAAAGGGCGAACCTTACACAATCGTATAGGTGGCGGCCCTGCGGTATTGACCTCAAAAATCATTAGTTAATACGATCGCGTCCGAGAAGGAGCATTTAAGATACTGCATTCTTTTTGCATTCCAATTCAAAAATCACCATTGTAAAATCTCTTGAACTACTTTTTACGCATTTTATGTGTCACCGCATCTTCCCATAAGGCTTATAAAAATCATTTCGGTCGCTTCAGATACATTTTTTTCAATTGGAATGCAAAAACAATGTAATGTCTTACGTTTTCCTTGTCGGACACCTAATTCACTAATGATTTTTTAGGTTGAGTCCGCAGGGCCGCCACCTATTATATTGTGATTTCAAGCTGAGATTGTTAAGGTTCGCCCTTTAAAACGACATGAGAGTGGGAAATAATTTAAGTTTTACTAAGTGTTAAAAGACATCAAAGTGAAGGCACCGAATTAATTTGTAGACCTAATAATAAATTTATGTGGACGATTACAAGCTGTTAAATTATATCAGGAATCAAGATAGAGGGATCACTGTTCGTCTCCTTTTTTACCTAAACCCCCTTTTCCCCCTCAAATTTTAAAATTGCCCAAAACACCTAAAATAATCATTTTGACCTGATTTCCCCCTCTACACCATTTTTTAGAGGTTTTGATTCATTTTTTAAGAATCATAAAGATAAATTATTGATATTAGAAAACAAGATGCTTTTAAAGAGATTCTTTCTGATGAAACCAGTTTCATGTAAATCTTTTCATGTAAATCGGAGAATAAATTCTTTTAAATAAAATTAATACTTACGCTACATTAAACTAAATTTTAAACGCTTCAAGTTGAATTTGAAACCAAAAAGATGAAGTTTTAACCACGAAGATTAATTTTCTACCAAAAATGACTAATTTTATTCAAAAAAGATACATTTTTAATTTGAAATAATGAATCTTCAACCAAAAAACTAAATTTTTAACCAAGTGGATCAACTTTTATCCAAGTTGTAGAATTTTTAAGCAACAAAGGTGAATTCTCAACGAAAAATATAATAGTTGATATTTTAACCAAAAAATATTGTTAGTTCAAATGAAAAACAGTTGTATTTATCAAAAAATACGAATATTCAATAAAATAGTGGACAGTTGAATTTTCAACCCTAAGATATAAATTCTCAACAAAGAAATCAATTTTGAACAAAATAGTTAAAATTTTTACCAAAATAGTTAAATTTTCAACACAAAACAAAGAATTTTCTAAAAATATTTACATTTTTAACTAAACCGGTGAATTTTTATCTGAAATGATGAATCTTCAACAACAACAAAATGAATTTTTAACAATGTAGTTCAAGTGTTAACCAAGTAGTAGAATTTTCAACCATAAAAGATGAAGTCGTATCAAAAAATGTAGTAGTTGATATTTTAACTTGAAAATATTGTTATTTTTAATGAAAACAGTTGTATTGATCCAAAAAGACGAATATACAATGAATAAAATAGTTGATTTTTTAGCCATGTGGAATGCTCAAGCCAAAAATATGAATTATCCACAAAAAGTTGAGTTTTCAACCCTATAATATGAATTGTCAACAAAATAATTAATTTCCAACCAAATAGTTGAATTTGTATTACAAAACGATGAATTTTCTACAAAATATTTAGATTTGCAACGAAAGAGATGAATTTTTATCTGAAATGATGAATCTTCGAGAACAAAAATTTATTTTTCCAGCAAAGTAGTTCAACTATTAACCAAGAAGTTGAATGTTCAATCATAAAAGATTAACTTTTAACGAAAATTGTAAAAGTTGATATTTCAATTTGAAAATATTTTTATTTTAAATAACTAATACTTGAATTCATCTAAAAAAGCGAATCTTCAACAAATTGGTGACTTTTTAACAAAAAAAATTTTTCTGTCAAGAAAAAAAAGTAATTTCAATCAAATTGTGGAATTTTCAATTAAAAAGACGAATTTTCTACAAAACAGTTCTATTTTAAATCCGAAAGTATACATTTCAACAAACAAGTTAATTTCAAACCAAATTGTTGAATTTTCTACTGAATTAGTTGAATTTTTAATAAAAAAATACCATTTTCCTACGGAACTTCTTGAATTTTCAACAAAAAAGGATGATTTGTTAAACAAATCGTTGGATTTTCAAGAAACTAATTAAACTTTCAACCAAATAATTAAATTATCAATCAAATAATACAATTGTTAACCGAAAAATATAAACTCACAACCAAAAATATGATAGAAGACTTTTCAATCTACCCCCCCCCCCCCCCCCCCTTTTTTTTAATAGTATTTTGGACTGTAAATTCTGATATTGTAACTGAACTCACAAAAAGTGCAAAAAAATGCAGAAAAAACGTGAAGTCCTTGTAAGAAAAAACCACGGTTGCCAATGGAGGGGGGGGGGGGGCCCAAAAAAAGCTAAAAATTGGTAATGTGGTATATCGACGGCCCCTTACTGACTTTCTAATTTCCTTCTATGAAACAATTTTCCATCCCCTTCCTATAATTCCCACCATAAAAATAAAATTCCTCGGAATATCGAGACCAATATACCTAACTGTAGCATAACTGTACCAACTCTATTCAGGACTCAAGTATGATCAATCGCTCTTGAGTATGTTAGAATTCAGATTCAGATTCAGATTAGCAAACTCCCTGCCGTGAACATAAAATCCCGAATCCAATCCTCAACCGTTTCTCGAACTCGCATCGTGAACAGAACATGGTGCAACTGTACCCTGAAGAGGAGACTTTACGAGTATCTATTTGCCCCTCTAGGTTCACCTCTACTTTTCTGGACTCCCGGAAGACAAGATCCCCTATGTGGGGAGTGCTGGAGAACGAGAAAGAGTGAGGCAGTTGCTTCAGCAGCTACCACCTCACGACAACGAGGCTAGATATTGCAGTGGTTTGAGTGAAGAAGAAAAAAGAGAATTGAGGGTCTTCGCCGGTCAGAGGAAACGTGAGGCCCTGGGCCGGGGTCAGGCCAGCCAGGTGGAGCGGGCTCATGGAAGCGGATGTCGGGAATGCGGCAGAGCCATCGCTTCCGGGGAAATTGCTGTTGCTGCAAGTAGAGCAGGACCTGCAGCCCTTTGGCATCCGGCGTGCTTTGTCTGCTGTGTCTGCAGACAACTTCTCGTTGATCTCATTTATTTCTGGAGGGATGGAAGACTTTACTGTGGACGCCATCATGCAGAAACGCTTAAACCTAGATGTTGTGCCTGTGATGAAATTATCCTCGCTGATGAGTGCACTGAAGCTGAGGGTAGAGCATGGCATATGAGGCATTTTGCTTGTCTGGAGTGCGACCGACAGGTGAGTCTGAATTATTTTTATTACTTCCTTTTATGAGGTCTTACACCCTCCCCTGATGAAAAAAAGTATAGAAAATTTTAGAATTGGATACGCTTCATCCAGAGAAAACATATAATTGAATCAAATTTTATACTTTTAGGGAAAATTCAATAAAAATCTATCAAAAAGTGGAATTTACATACAATTCTATGTATAAGAGCGGTTGATAGAAATCCTATCTGATTTATTCAAATAAGTACAATAAATCATAATCTATCAGCACATTTGATAGACCTTTCTATCAAATTCTATCTACCTAGAGAACCTATACTCTTTTATCATCGGCATCTCATTGAAACTCTATCAAATCTTAACGGCACCAAGCTTGTATCAAATTCTATGTTCCAGGATCTTTGATATTTCTATCAAATTCTATATTATCGAAAAAAGACTTGCATCAAATTGTATTGAATCCATTGAAATTCTATCAGATCTTAAATACTTCAGACTTTTAAAAATCCTACATATCAGAGTCTCGGAAATTGATATCAAATTGTAGCCGTCAATAAATGTTATTCTTTCCTATCAATACTTTCACATTGCATAAGATTTGATAGAGTTTGAATGACAATAACTTGGTAGAAAAGTATAAGATTTTTCGACGAGTCGAACTCGATATAAATTTTCTAAGTTCTGGAAAATAGGATTTGACACATGGTTTGTTCGATTAAGATATTATAAAGTTTCAATGAGAAAATGTAGATAGGCAAGTATGAGATATGCCGATTTTTTAACAAAAAAATTAATTTTCTACCAAATAGTTAAATATTCATTGAATATCAATTTTTTTAGTTTTCAACCCCCCTCTAATTGGTAACGTAGTTTATGGACGGCCCCTCATTGGGGTCAATATGAAGTCGTTAACAGAGGGAAGAAATAAAACCTGGATGGATTTCCACCCATCTTCTTTTTCCTAATTGGCCGTCTATAAAATACGTATCGCATTTGAATGGGGAAGGGGCTAGCTTAGTGTGATGAAAACGTGAAAAACTACATAAAAAGTCGGAAAGCGTGTTACATAATGAGGGAGTGGGTATCAAAATTTGCAGGTAATTGCATTATCGAATTTATCGATTTCCCTGCTAAAATCTGACTGAAATCTATCTTGAAAAATTTCGAATGAAAGGTAGAGTTTCATGTAATAAAACACATTATAATCTGCCTTTCAGCTGGGAGGTCAACGATACGTGATGAGGGAGGGAAGACCCTACTGTCTCCACTGTTTCGATGCCTCATTTGCAGAATATTGTGACAGCTGTGGGGAGCCAATCGGAGTCGATCAGGGACAAATGTCACACGAGGGTCAACACTGGCACGCGACAGAGGTTTGCTTTTGCTGCGCCACCTGTCGAACGTCCCTCTTAGGAAGACCCTTCTTGCCCAGAAGAGGAGCCATTTACTGCAGCATAGCCTGCAGCAAAGGGGAGCCGCCAACAACACCCAGTGATTCTTCCGCTGGACCACCTCCACCTCCTGCCTATCCGAGGTCAGCTACTTACTTATGGAATTCTCCATCGACCCCTTGCCCTCTCATTCCTCCTTCAATCATATATCTCCCATCAATAATCTTCCTTCTGAGTTCTGACAGATGAGATCTTGATAATATCTTATGGCCACAGTCGAAAGTCTATAATGGCATGCTACATTTACTTCGGAGCATCTTTGATCCGCCATTGAATCTTAAACATTGCTCCTCACATCAAAGATTCCCAGATATCAAGCTATAATCTATCAATTCCCCTGGAAGTTATTTCCAGGTGATTGTAGGGATCGAATCTTGATTCTTCAGACATCTTCAGACATGCTCGGAAGTAATATCATGTTGTGTGCAACCGGAGACTGTGATGACTAAATCTTTTAGTAAAGGATTGATAAAGGTATCAGAATAATGAAAAGTGAATCCGTGATTGAAAGTCTTCTGTTTGTTTGATCTTTAAACTTCCCTGATGATTTAGACCCTGCTGAACAATTGAACTGATTTTCGTAATTATTTCCGTTCTCAGAACACCTAGAAGACAACCACCTCCTCCAAGTGAAGGATCTTCGAGTCCACCACCTCCTCCAGTGTCGAGGCACACTCTCAGTTCACCAAGGAATTCACCTCGAATGACCAGAAAGCAGCCTCGTCAGCCTGTCTCTGTTTCTCTCGTCACCACTCCAACTCAAGGAACAACTACCGTTGACTTTCCGGGTGAAGGGCTTCCTGGGACCGGATCCAGGTCGGGTGGACTCGACAGGGTACTTCTCGAGAGAAATCTCGAGAGGCTACTTCAGGAACGAGGATCCCATACTGAAGAAGCGGACAACGACTTGGGAAGGTTGTTGACTTTTCTCTACACTTATACAGAAAAAGAAAGATATCAGATTTCGAATTTAAATCAGTTTGTTTTGGGTTCTGTTTCTGTTTGACATCCTTTTGGTATCTTGGTATCTTGGCTCAATGTAATTGTTTGCAGGTTGATGCAAGCGAGAGATAGAGAGCCACTACGATGTGTTCCAAGTTGTCCTCCTTCTCATGCTTCAAGTATGCCAGAACTTCCACAACCAGTGTCATCTTTAGCTTCTTCGACTATAGCGGAATCACCTTGTGCTGTTGTGACAGCATCTTCTTCGACCTCACCAACAACACCACCTACGAATATTATGGCAAATGTTACTCTTAGTCCAGACCCTTCGACACCAACGTTAAGGAGGGTTCGGTTTCAAGGTGATGATCAAGCTGGATGTTCGACTTCTACACCATCAGCAGATGAACGAACACATCCTTGTTCGCCTTCAACCTCGAAAACTAATGTTCCTAGGTCGAGAAGTTTGCAGCCTGAAGAAGTCGCTGGAACTTCATGGGGTAAGATTGAAAATTTGTTGATATTGTAAACCCTAGTCACACTCATTTCTAATTATTTACCCTATTTCCCCTCACTTACATTCACTTCTCATTCTTCCCCTCCCGCACTTACCCTCGTCCTCATTTCCCCTCATTTCCTGAAAAGTTGAGAGAAGAATTAGAAACTTCATCTTAATATTTGAATATTTCATTTTTCTTAATTTTATTTACGTTTTTGGCAAAATAATAATTGAATAATTTATAAACATTTGTATGAAAAACTCAATAAATGATTTTCTGTCATGGCTAAATAGATTACTCTGCCCAAAAGTGATTCCTAATGTCTTAAAAGGCGTTTATGTCTTTGAGCTTTATTAAACATGAATAATATAAATTGTTACTAACAATTACATTAAATTAATGTCCCAATCGGCCGTTTCCTCATAGAAAAAAATTATTTTTTCTCCAATTAATGTCGGAATTATATTTTTTCTGATGATTAACTAACGAAATTGATTAAAAAATAATTTATGTGATTGTTATAAACATTTTTAAAAAAAGTCGAGATTCGACTTTTTTACTTGTAAAGGGACGTTTTTTTCACTAAAATTATCCGACAATAAACTAACAGTGTTTCAAAAACTGGATATGAGATACTAAATAATAATCTTCGTGATTTTTAATAATAATTTCTATAAAAAAATATCACAATCTGCCGTTTAGTCGTAGAAAAATATTAATTTATCTTTAATAATTGTTGTGACAAGCTTGATTGTGATATTATACCAAGTATATTGATAATTAATTTATAATTAATTAATCAATTTTGTTTGGTGGAAAAATAATCTTCTGGGTTGAAAATTTGACTTTTTGGTTAAACATTTGTATATTTTGTTGAAAATTTCTTTTTTGTGTTCAAAAGTAATTTTTTAATTTAAAAGATCCATTCGATCCAAAATGAACTTTTTTGTTGAAACATCATATTTTTAGGATCAAAATTCAACTGTATTGTACTGGAAATTCGTCTTTTTGCCTTGAAAATTTAATAGTTTTGTAGAAAATTATATTATGCTGTTGATGATTCATTTTTATATTAAAAATTAATTTTTTTTACTGCAAATTGAACTGTTTCACAGTTGGAAATTTATGTAGTTTGTTGAAAATTCGTCTTTTTCGCTGGGAAATTAATTTTCTTGGTTGAAAATTCAACTATTTGGTAAGAAATATATATATATATATTTTTTTAAATTTATCTTTTCTGGCATAACAAACAATCATCATGGTTGAAAATGCAACTGCCTGGTTAAAAATTTATATATTTTGTTGCGAATTTGTCTTTTTTAGAAGCAACTCAATCTTCTTGGTTGTAAAGTCATCTTGTTGGTTGAAAATGTAATTATTAGATTGAAAGTTCAACAATTTTGTAGAAAACTCGTCTTTTTAGCTTCAAAATTCCTCCACTTTTTATTTCAAAATGTATGTATTTTGATGAGAATTCGTCTTTTATAGTAGAAAATTAATCTTCGTGGTTAAAAATTCATCCTCTTTGACTTGACAATTCTGCATTCTACATTTCTTTCTTTGTTCTGGATTCAAGTATTCTGTTGAAAATTCTTTTTTTTTTGTTCAATTTAACTGTTTCTGATTCAAAATGAAAATATTTCCTTGGCTAAAATATTAACTATTATATTTTTTGTTGTGAGTTTATATTTTTTTTGTTGAAAATTCGCAACTACTTGTTTGAAAATTAGACTACTTTGTTAATTAATAAGAAACAGTATGATTTGACCAAACTCTCCTCCCCCAAATCCTCTTACGGTATTTTTAAATGACCCTTGAATAAATTCACGAATAAAATTTAGTCGGCAAAAATTACGTTAGATAGGGGGGGGGGGGACTCGCGGATCTCAACAAAGGGTAGTACGTGGTTTAAAATTTGAGCAAAAAAACCTAAAAATTAGGTCTCAAATAAGCTCAAAGTTGTCAACGAAATTGAGAGGCCTACACTGTATTTACCTAATATATAAATTTTCAAATTTTAAATTTGGTATTTCCCTCTGGATCAGCATTTGTTGGCGGCTTATTTCATTCTTTAAAAATGTTCCACTTATAAGTTGTAAGATCGATTCATTTCCAGTTTGAAATGCTTCGAATTCGGATTTATTCAATTATTTGAAGTTTTTAATTGCAACCAGTTAAATTTCAAGCGTCCATTCAGGGTAAAAAGCATGCTTTTAATTTTTTGTATGCGTTTGTAAACATCAAATAAGATAGATAAACGTTTATTTTTCAGCCTGCTGGCCTTAAAAAATTGACTTGCTTACACTTCCATTTTTACAGAATTTCCTTAAAACTAACCCTTAAAGACTAACATCCATCCGTTCCTTATCTCTAAGTCGCACGCTTTTATCGCCTTGCCTTCCTCGCTTCGCCTCGTCTCGCACGCATGTCCCTACTTTTTCGCATTGTCTCGCTTGCCAACCTCTGTTTTCGCTCTAATACCTATTACTTATCTACTATTTACAATATTTACATCTTACTTATATCTACTTTCTCTCCTATTTACAATCTTTCCTTCTCCACTCCTCTTCCTCCTTCCTTCTCTTCATCTCCATCTTACCCAACACTCCCTTCACCCATGCTACTGCCTTTTTTTCCCCCTTTTCATGCAACAATACCTCCATGCTTATCTCACTTCTTTCTACCTCCACGCACTCCTCCAACCAGTGCTCCACTCTTGCATCCCCCTTTCCACACAGTTCACACATCCTCTTCTCCCGTGAGAGCCAGAACCTATTGAAACCCCCATGCACCCGCACCTCATCCTCGCTATAAGCTCCTGACTTCCTTTCTCTCCTTTCTCACATAAATATTGCGCTCTTGTCCTTGGCATAATCCACACATAGTTCTCGTTAAACCTTGACTCTCTTATTCTCTCTCCCCCCTCTGTCTTCTGTCTCTCCATGCCATTTTGCTTAACCAAGTCATAAACCTTCCTTCCTTCCTCGTGCATCCTTCTCACTTCATCCATCTGCAGTCCATTCATTCTAAAATACCTTTCCCTCTCAGCCTCCATCTTCCCACCCCCTCCCCTGTTCTCCTTCACCCACCAACACTCCCTAACCAGCCTACTTCCCCCCTCTTCCAAGAATTTCTCCTCATATTTACACGCCCTGCTCCCTGCTAGAATCCCTACACTCGTTCTCCCCGTCTCCCTCCTGACAATATACTTAGGCGTGTTCCTTGCCAACCCCAGGGTCCACTTTACATACCTCTCCTGCGTTCTATTTACCTCTTCACTTTCCTTCCACCCCCACACCTCCACTCCATACAATAGCACACTCATCACTAGTGAATCAAACAGCTTCATTCTCAGTCCAAAATCATCTGCGAATAGCTTCTTTCCCAACCCCCTCACCTGCCTCATCACCACATTTGCTCTCCTCACTCTCTCTTTTATGTGACCATCCACTCCCCCATTCCTCCGAAACACGAAGCCCAAGTACACAAACTCTTTCACCTCCTGCACCTCCTTTCCCTTCCACTTCCACTCTCCTCCCTTATCCCTTCCCCCTCCTTTTCTGAACACCATAACCTTGGACTTTCCCGCATTCAACTCTAACCCCTTCTTATCCAGGTATCTTCTCAACCTCTTCATCATCTCCTTCAAGGCCTCCTCGCTATTTGCCAGCAACACTATGTCATCTGCATACGCTAGTGACCAAATTATAACCCCTTCTATCCTGACTCCTCCTACCACCCGAGCCTCCAGCTTACGTTCCATATCCGCAATTAAAATCGCAAACAGCGTTGGGCTCAGAGGACACCCCTGCCTTAACACCCTATCCATCCAGAATCCCTCCGAAATCCTCTCCCCTCCTCTTACCTTGTCTTTGGTCTCCTCATATATCTCCCTTACCCTCTCAATTAGGCCTTTTTCTACTCCCCTATCCTCCATCGCCTCCCACAACCTCCCCCTAGCCACCGACGGAAACGCGCCTTCGAGATCCACAAAAAACGCGTACACTCTCTTCCCCTTCTTCGCTAATTCTCTATCCACCACGTGCTGCAGAACGTAGATATTGTCGATAGTACTCCTACCCGCCCTAAATCCCGCCTGCGTCTCCGGCAATATTCCTTTCCCCTCGACATCCTTCCGCAGTGTCTCTGCCACCACCATCGCGTATACTTTATACGCCGTATTCATTAGCGTGATCCCTCTATAATTTTCCTGCCTATCTCTATCTCCTTTCTTATACAGTGGCACTATTAACCCTTCTCTCCACCCTCCTGGGAATCCCTCGCCCCTCCATACTTTTTTCACTACCTCATTCAGCCTCTCCCTAACCTCTTGTGTACTAAACAGCCACGCTTCGTTCTCCACCCCATCCAACCCTGCTGCTTTTGACCTTTTCAACTCCCTTATCTGCTTCTCTATCTCTTCGTCATTCAACTCCTCCATCTCTGCCTCCCCCGTTCTTCTACTTCCCCCGTCCGTATTCCTTGAATCTAAGCCCTGGAATGATTCTTTAAAAAATTCCCTCCATTCCTCACTTCCTATCTTCTTGCTGCCCCCCAACCTCCGCTTCCTAAACCTATTTATTATCTTCCAGACGTCCCCCTCTGTCTTAACATTTGCTAACTCCTCTTCCAGCTCTTTCTCCTTTTCCTGTTCTTTCTTCTTACACATCACTCTAAACCCCTTCCTCATTTCTACGTACTCCTTCCTCCTCGCACTCTTTCTACTTCTTGTACTTCCTCTTCACCTTCCTTTTCATCTTTTTACATTCCCTATCTCACCACGGCTTCACCATTCCTTTCTTCTTCTTTCTAAATAACCTTCTTTTGCAAACACCCTTTCACCTTCTCTTTCAGATCCTCCCATATCTCTTCCACCGACTACCCTCCAAAGCGTACCTTTCCTAGCTCCTCTTGATACTTCTCCACCGCCTCCCTCGTGCAGGTCACCCTCTCCCCTAACGAGACTTCTTCCCCGCCTTGTCTTCCGCCACCCTCACCTCTTATCCATAGACTCAATGGCTGATTGTCTGATTCCACCCTCCCCTCTACTGCTCCCATCCTTGCATATTCATAACCTCTTGGCAGCTTTGGCTCTATCCTATCCCATTCCTTTCTTACTACCCATGTCTCTACCAGTCCCACAACGTCGAATTCATGGATATAACGCCAGAACTCCTCGCCCTTCTTCTTTATCCCTGCTACATTCCAATACAGCACCTTCACTACTCCTCTACCCTGCCTCACCCCCGTAAACATCAAATAATAAACCGAGGCAATTAAAAAAACAAACATAATATTATCAGTACCGTTAAACGTGGTAATTTCGGGCATGTTAGGTAAATTCGGACACCCCTAAATTCCCTAAATTAAAGGGATAAATTACTCAAAATTCTTTCAAGAATCTGGAATCAGTTCAAGTGTTAACTAGCTCCAGATTCTGGTTAAAACCACCCAGCTTAAGTAATTTAAACCGTCAATTTATTAATGTCCGAATTTATCCCACATGTCCGAAATTATCCCGTTTGACGGTAATAAATTATAATTTCATATGATGAACTCTAGTGGTTTATGAGGATATTCGATTTTATAAATTAAAATTGATAACTAAGAATAGAATTTGTAATTTTCAGCTGGAATTGGAAACAGAGTGAGGACCGACGACGAAGAAAGTTGTTGTTCGACTTGCAGTACTTCTAGTAGTTCAGATGAGGCAACAGCTTACACGTTACCACCGAGACGTGCCTACGGAGGTGTGCGAATTTCTTATGTGCCAAATGATGCCGTCGCTTGTGCCCGAAGAAGAGCACCAACTGGGTCAACCGGGACAACGCCTTGCCACAGCCAAAAAGACGCTGAAAAATGCGTTGTATCCTGATCGGAAGTTCCTCTCGCCCATTCGCGGTCAACTCTTCAAGTTTCCCTGGAATGGGCGATCGTTTCTTTTTCCTCATCCGTCCCAGCTGCTGAATAAATTAACACCGCCTTGTAAATTGCATTTGATCAGTGCGAAATAAGAATAAGCAGCAGTGAGCAGAAGGAAACTGTTCGCTACGAGGTGTAATATTTCAATAGATAGTTTCATGATCCTGAATTAGTTCAAAATAGAAGAGAAAATAATTTTCAGTCGTGTGGGCATAGTCACGAATTTTTAAATTTTAATTTTATCAAGGGTGGAAAGCTTAATGGGCCTAAGCGGATTTTTAATTCAAAGAAAAAACTAGAGAGTACTAAAATGGGGCTAAGCGGCTCGTTTTCTTGGGTTTTTACAATAACGTGCAAAAAGGAACTTGAATTAGCTATTGATTCTTCAAATATATAATTTCTATCAGGCCCCCTTTTGTACCATAAAATACAAACGTACATTTAATTCATGAACAACCATTTATCATCCTTTGCATTGGGAGCGAATTTACTCGACAATGTGAAGCTAAGTCGTTAATTAACATTTTTTTTAAATTTTAAATCGAACTGAATGAATAGAACTTAATAACAAAATTCAACTATTTTTGGATGAAAGTTTTTTTGAAAAGTCTGCTATTATATTTTTCGTTGAAAATCATCTTCTTTGCTTAAGAATTCACTTATTTTGTTGAAAAATTAATTATTTTGTTGAAACCCCAACTATTCTGGAAGAAAATTCAACTTTTGGGTTGAAAATAATTTTTTTTTTAAATAAATATTTAACTGTTCCATTTTTGGATGAATTTTATTTTTTCATTTGAAAATTCAACTATTTGGTTGAAATTGTATGTATTTTGTTTAAAATTCGTCTTTTTTGTAAAAATATAAACTAAAAACTTGAAATTTCCTGCTGTGTTAAAAATTCATAATTCTGGGTTGAAAATACAACTACTCTGGTTGAGCCTTTGAACTATTTTAGTTTAAAATTCATCTATTTGATTGAAAATTAAACTATTTTGTTGAAAATAATTTTCTTTTGGCTGAAACTTGACCATTTTTTGTGAAGTATAATCTGTTTTGTTGAAGCAATAAACTGTTTATTTCAAAATTCATCTCTTTGGTTGGAAATTAAACTATTTTGTTGAAAATTAATTTTTTCAACTGAACATTTTTATATTCAATTTTTGGATGTAAATTAACTTTTTGGTGAAAAAATGATATTTTCAAGTTTGAGATTCGTATTTTTTGCTTGAAAATACACCAATTTGGTAGAAAATTATTTTTTTCTGTTTAAAAGTGCAACTGTTTGTTTGAAAATGGATCTGTTTTTGTTGAGAATTACACTATTTTAGTTTATAAGCTTATCTCTTTGGTTGAAAATTTAACTATTTTATTAAAAATTCTTTTTTAAGGGTTATAAATTAATTTTTTAAACTCAGAATTTGAATATTCCATTTTTGGATGTAAATTAACTTTGTTTTTAAAAATTCATATTTCAAGTTGGAGATTCGTCTTTTTCACTTGAAAATTCAACAATTTTGTAGAAAATTAATTTTTTTCTTGATAAAAGAGCAACTTTACGATTGAGAATGAACCTGTTTTGATTGAGAATTAATCTATTTTAGTTCAAAATTCATTTTTTTGGTTGGAAATTTAACTATTTGGTTGAAAATTCTTTTGTCCTTTGTTGAAAATAAATTTTTTTCAACTGAAAATTTTAGTATTCCATTTTTGAATGTAAATGAACTTTTTTCTGGAAAATTTAGTTTAATCTTGTCTTACAATAATTTGTATGACAATTTGTATGACAATATATTGCAAAATTTTGTCTGTAAAATCTTTCTTGGCTCAAAAGTCGTCTTTTTGGTTTGAAAATTCCTCTGTTTTGATATAAAATTAATATTTTTTTGTTAAAAACACGTAACCGTTGTGAGAGGTGTTTTTTGAACTTTTAAATGTTTAAATATTAAGGAAACCAATTATATATTTAGTTTATAATAAAATACTATGAGCCGCTTTCCCCCACAAAACGGAAAATTTTTACAAACAATCTACAAGAAAAAGAATACATCATATCCATGTAAAAATTTAGATAAATCATGTTTGGGTGCTAGATAATATGAACCAATGCAGAAATTTCCACAAAATTCTGCAAATTAAGTGAAAAAAATAATTTCTAATTTTTAAATTTGTTATTCAGGGAAAGATATAATTAACCATAAAGAATAAAGTTGCGGGAGAGCTGGTTTACCCCACACGCGCCGCTTGACCCCGTGTTACGAAAGTGATGATAGTCAAAATGAAAAACAGTTATATTCAAAATAACTGTTGACGCTTGAACCCTTTTTTTCGTTTAGGCCCTTTTGCTGTTCCATCCTTAATTTTAGATAATTTCACATACATACAATTTTCTTGTATTCGATCCTTTTGCAGTGAATATTTCATACTTGAACTTTGTCTTTTTAATATTTGGTATTTGAACTATTTGTATTTTTAACTTTAAGACTAACATTTTGTTTTATAATATTTGGAGAACCAAAATGACTAAAGACTAACGGGAGTATAATTTTTAGAGAAACTTTTTAATCCTTGCGTGTACAGCCAACTTCCATCTGTGAGTTCCAAAGGCACAAAACACTTAAATCATACAAAATACCAGAACATAAAAAATTCTAAATATGTACACCATTTGTTAAAAATTGAGCTAAATAACGACGATTCCGAGACCACAAGCGAAAATGTAATTATTTTTACTCCACTTAGAAGCGGCACCCCGTGTACCCGGGACGTGCACACAAAGGTTTAAAAAATTTCTTGGTATTGTTTTTTTTTCTGTGTAACTGAATTGCTGGATGTGTAAATTTTTATAGACAATGAGACAAGTTGAAGGCTTTTGAGTATGTAACAGTTTCCTAAAATTGTGCCAATTGTAGGGATTTGATTTCGAAATGTAACGAAATCGCAATATCGAATTGTTTCTAATTTGTAATATATATCAACAAAGAACTCCTTGTAAATACGTTTCCTGTGCTATTAATTATTACTGCCGTGTAAATAGTATATCGCTGTATGGATTTGTATCAATGCGCGACTTATTAATAAATCAATTATATTATTATTTTGAAAATATGTGTTTTTGTTTCAATACTTTGTTACTTCTCCTTAGCTTACTTACTACATTATTTTACAATTTTTTCCTAATTTATTATTTATGATGTATTTGAAAAAAGACTTACAAAGCCACTGAAATTTCAGTAACTTTATTAATATATGAACATTTTTCAATCGTCTATCAAAAATTGATTGCTTTTATATCTGTATTTTCAATTTCCATGTAAAAGATTATTGACAACAATTATTTTTCGAAAGCATGCAGAGTTGAGTGGATTTTATCTTAAGGTCGGTAAATCAGTATCCTGAAAAGTTGAGAGAAGAATTAGAAACTTCATCTCAATATTTGAAAATTTTATTTTTCTTCGGTTCATTTACGTTTTGGGCAAAATAATTATTAATAAATTATGAAAAATCAAAAGAAGGAGACACTATATTATCATTTTTTAATTTTTCTCAGCTTTGAAGTTTTGCCTCAAGATGGCAGGGCGATGTTGGTTCTAAAGAAATCTTTTTAAGCTCCACCTTGAATTTAATCAAACTCTGGTATTTTTTTTATCATTCTTGAAGTCAAATTATCTAATTTGCAGTTAAAAATTTTTGTTTATCAACTTTAATCCATTTCTTTTTAATTAAAAAAAAGTAGTCGAAATATTTGGAACTTTTAATTTAAACAAAACATTAAAGAATAATTTTATTGAAATTTTTATTGAGGAAAAACTGCGAATTTCATTTTAAAAACCGAGCCATTTTTTCAATTTTCTATATATTAGGCTAGGGTTTTCCTTGTTTCAGTCGATAGACTGAACTAGACTAGATAGACATAGACGCATTTTCGAAATTCACAAACGAAAAATAATTGAAAATGGCGAAATTCTTTAAATTTTTGAAACGAAGAACAGTTTTTTGAAAAAATTCCTCATTTGTTTTTGTTTTGTTTTTCGGGAGGACAAAATTATTTTGATTTTTTTCAATACTTTTGTAATTTTTGAGATTTTATGTTTTTTTTGTGCTAGTTTGTACAGTTTTTTTTCTTTTTTGAAACTGATGAAAAAACGAAGAAAGAATGAAAGATGGTATAGCTATTTTCGATAATTTGACAAATTAAAACACGAAATTTTCTGAAGTTTTTCGGAGTGATAGGTAATATATATTCTAGGCGGACTAAATTTTCATTCCGCGTAGAGATACAAAATGAGAAAAATGAAACAGAAAAATTCAAGCCTTCTTGAAAATTCGTATTTTTTTATTGAAAATTCATCTTTTTTTGTAGAAACATTGTATTTGAAGTTTATTCTTTGGTCAAAGACGAGTTTTTAACCACACGGTCGATTTTAAAACAAAAAATAATAATATTTAAATACGAAAAATTAAATTCTTTACAAAATTGAATCTTCAATAAAAAAATACGAGTTTTTGAGAAGATAGTTGAATTTCCAACGTTTTCACCAAAAAACATGAATTTTCAATCCAAAAAGACAAATTTTCTTCAAACTTCATTAAACTTAAACCAAAGCATCAGCAAACAGATAGTTAAATTTTTAAGCCAAAAAGTCGAATTTTTTAGAAGACAGTTTAATTTGCAATCCAAAGGACGAATGTTCAAAAAACAGTTAAGTTTTGAACACAATAATTAAACTTTCAACAAAATAGTTGAATTTCTGAGAAAATAATTATATTTTCAACAAAATAGTTGAACTTTCAACTAAAATGATGAACCTTCAACAAAAACAAAATCATTTGTAACAAAGATGTAGAAATTTCAATCAAGTAGCTGAATTTTCAATCAAAAAAGATAATTTGCAACAAAAAATGTGATAGTTGATATCTCAACTAAACCAGAGATTTTAATTTTTAATAAAAAAGTCGAATTGAATAAAAAGATGAATTCTGAACGAAAGAAGATATAGTTGATACACCAACCAAAAAATATCAATATTTTAAATCAGGAACAGTTGAATTCAACCACAAAAGAAAAATTTTCAACAAAATAGTTGAATCCTTAACCAATACAGGTTAATTTTTAACCAATAGTTGCATTTTTAAATGAAATATATAAAATTTCTACCCAAAGAGATGAATTATCAACGCAGCAGTTGGATTTTCAACCAGAAAGGATTTTGCAGTTAACAGAGAAAAAAATGTCAACCACATTGTTGAAATTTCAAGCCAGAAAAAAAATTCTACAAAACACTTGAATTTTCAATGAAAAACTGAAATTACAAACAAATAATTGATTTTTTCACCAATTAAGTTGAATTTTAACCAAGCAGGACGAATTTTAACCATAAAAGATGAATTCTCATATCAAATTTGTTGGATTTTCAATCAAAAAGATGAATTTTCAATTAAAATAATAGAATTTTCCAACCAGAAGATGAATTTTTAAGCCAAGAGACGAATTTACTACAGAACAGTTGAATTTCCTACCCGAAAAATATTAATTATCAACAAAAAAAGTTAGTTTTTAACGAAACAGTTAATTTCCAACAATAAAAATAATATTCAACCAAAAATTGAATAATTACATTTTCAGCTAGAAAAATTGATTTTCAACTGAAACAAACTAATTAAAAAAAAAATAGTTTTATTTGTAATCAAATAAATGGATCTTCAATCAAATAGTTGAACTTTGGAACAATTATTTGAATTTTCAAACAAGAATATTATTTTTATGCCAAAAAATACGAAGTTAAAAAAAACATAAATATGCAACCAAATTGTTGATTTTTGAACTAAAAAATTACTCGAAGTTGACACCGCCTACCTACAAAAAGGGTTTCCTATAAGCCTATCAAAACTTTTCTTCGCCTCCCCACATTTCCCCACTTTGGACAAAAGTACCGTGGATGGACGGATGGACGCACCCAACGAAAACTATAAGGGTCTGCCCTGTGGCTACGAAACCCTTAAACTATAAATCTTCGACTAATAATGGAATATTTAAATTTTTAACATAAAAAATTGATTAAAAAAAAAAAATTAAACAAGGAAACAGGAAACAGGGAAGTTTCATGAAAACAGAAGAAAAACAGGAATTCTTTTTAAAAAGGGGAAAAGAGTGTGCAGTCTGTATTTAAATGCTTCACTTTAAAAATAAAATCACTAATTTTCATTTTTTCAAGCATTTTCACGTTCTGCGTTAATCCCTCCCCCTCTACAAGTCATCACAAAACCTGTTTACCCCCACCCCTCTCGTAGTGGCCCACTCGTCTTAATTGCCGAATTTCCAGGAATACGATTTTTCGAATGTTAATAAAAATACAATTTCTTTAGGGAAAATTGCAGTAACTAACTGACTATCGCATAAAAAATAAAAAATTCAGAAAATGGGAAGAATGCGCTTACAGGATGCGGAACGAGAGTGAAAACAAGATATTCTAGTATACCAAATAACTGAAACGGCGAAAGTTGGCCCTATTAGGGACAGTATAACATTTATGGCATTATTTCTTGGCTGCCGGTCGCGAGATTTGCGCTTTCTCCAACGCCGCGCGATCGAACGCTCGACTTGGCACGTTTCGTTTTCTCGGGAGGAGCCAATGATCCACATATAAAAAACTTTTTTGTATCTCAAAAAAAAACGGTAATCGATATACGAGGTCGAAATTGCTGGCCTTTCTTTCAGGACTCAATCATCTCCAAAGTCACGTACCTTTCCTCTTTTTATTCAAATGCCTGATCGGTTTCTATACGTTTATTGTCAAAATTTCACTCTCGAAAAAGAAAAGTTTTCAAATTACTAAATTTATTTAGTTGGAAATAAAATTGCCATTGCATATTATTTTATTTTACTCGAAACAATACATTTTTTAGAATGCCTACAAGATTTAATTCATTAAAAAAAATTAACTTCTACAATTATCAGATTTTTCATGTCAAATATGCATTTTATTTAAAAATACTGAAACTGGAACTTCATTTTTTTCAACAATATTTACTTTTCTTTCAGACAAATTTGAGCCCCTAATTATCAGACCTTATTTTCAGTTTTTCTCTAAAATTTTGAACCACGTATCCTCACCCTTTCCCCCCACCTCTTGATAGCGTCCATAAGCTTGACTCCTCCCCCAACATCCTATCTAACGTAATTTTTCCGACTGAACTATTTTCGTGAATTTATTTAGGGGTCATCCAAAAGGTCACCAAGGAAAGATTTTTATTTGAAATTAAAAACAGTTAAATTGAACGAAAAAAGGCGAATTTTCAACAAAATACTTGAATCGTCAACACAGAAAGATTTTTCAGTCAATAAAGAAAAAAAATTCCATCAAAAATGTAAAATTTTCACACAAGAAGATTAATTTTCTACCAAAGAAGACGATTTTTTAACGAAATAGTTGATTTGTTAGTCTAAAAAAGATCAATGTGAACCAAACATGGAAAAAATATATTTTCATTGAAAAACAATAATTTTTAATTTATAAAAGCGAATTTGTTGCAAAATAGTCAAATTTTCAACTAAAAAATATGAATTTTCAACAACAAAATTGAATTTTCGACCAAAAAGTTTAACTTTCATTGCAAAAAGAGGAATTTGTACAAAACAGTTAGATTTTCAACTAAAATTATAAATCTTCAACAAACAAACAAAATTTTAATAAAGTAGTTCAATTTTCAATCGAAGAGATGAATTTTCAATACGTAATATAATAGTTGATATTTCAACAAAAAGTATTTGGATTTTAAATAAAACTCAACTGAATTTAACCAAAAGAAAAACGAATTTTCAAAAAAAACATTTTAGTCCTCAGCCAAAACAGTTTAATCCTTAACCAAAACAGATTAATTTTCAACGAAACAGTATTATATTGAACCAAAAAATTGAGTTCCTACCAAAAAGACAAATTTTCAACAAAATGCTGCAATTAAAACAAAATATTTTAATTTGTAACCAAAAAGAGTAATTCTTTACCAAATAAGGCGAATTTTCAACCATTTTTGTCAAAACAATTATTACAAATATTTATTACGAAAAAAAGATTTTTTTCTCTAATAAATATGTGTAATAATTGTCATTAGTGTTCTTATAAAAATAACGAATTGACTAGATGATCAAAATAAATTCAACATCTTGAAACATCTTGGCTTTTATTCTATCATTTTCTATCCTTTTTCCATTATTTTTTATCCCTCTATATCCCTTTCTATCCTTTCCTATCCTTTTCTATCCTGTTTCATTACTTTTCACCTTCTTCCAGAAAGAAATAGGTTTAGAGAATATAAGAGCAACATTCGCACAACTATTGTGTAACAAACTCATTTTATAGATCTTCTTAAATGTAGAAGCTGACAATTAATTAGCGCCTCAACCTTATGTTTCTCTTGGTTTTCTCCTTTTGCTCTGCGATTATATACCCAACCCACTGGAAATATTAAAGTCATAGAGTACGTACAAACGAGGCCAATTGCGCAACTAAGTTCCGAGCACGAGTTAGGAGCTCGTGACGAAGGTGCTGCAGGTTGCTGTTGCTGTTTCTACAGCCTATACATATATGTACATAAATGCTGTTTATATACCCACACTCGACATAATTTATTTTGCCGCGTGCGCAAACAAGAATCGCCTACCAATTCCAAAAGCAATGCCGTTTTCACCTAACATCGGATCAGGAAGGTCGCGAGTCCAAGCGAAAATTTATAATTTTTTTCAATCAAATAATAATTATAATAAAGTTCTTATAACATCAAGGAAAATAGGTCGCCAGTTCCAATTAGGCGAAGCCAATGATGCAAGTTTAAATTGCAAGTGAATTAATTGGATAAGTTGCATACAGAAAAAATACAATATAGAAAATATAAATTTTGTTCGCAGAATCAAGTTGGTTCGCAGAGATACTCTTGTTTTTTATTCCTGTTTCCTATCCTATCTAAAAAATTATCAAAAATCTCGAGCACATTGTTGTTGACTAACTGGTTAGTTGCATACTGCACGAAATTGCTTAAAGTGGCTATTTTCAGTTTGTTCTTTTGAATTTTCTGAGATTTTTTTAAAGCGAAATTTTTGGTTGAGGAATTTTAAGTGTCAAGATTTATTTTTTGAAGAGGAAATTCAAATTACAAATGATTCTTTAATAATAAAGGCAACAATTTTATTCCTAACCTCTTGACCATATTAACTGACGCTATATGTATTTGTCTATTAATAGTGATTAAGAATTTCCTGCACCATCAATTTAGTAAATTCAAATTTCCAAGTCATTTTATTTGATGATATAATTTATTTGTAAATGCTTCTCAACACTATTAACAAAGGAGAACATTTAAAAACTTAGAAATATTATCGAACATTTATAAAATATTTAAAAAAATGTTTAAATATCTTTTAAACTGACTCGGTTTTCAATAAAATAATAAAATTCATTCATCTTTTTGGTTGAAGATTCAACTATTTTGTTGAAATTTCGTTTTTCATCTATTCAATTTTTCAATCTAGTCAACTATTACATTTTTCGTTGATAATTCATATTTCTTGGTTGAAAATTCAACTGCTTGGTTAAAATATTGAATACTTAAAATAATGAATATTGAACTACTTTTTCAAATGTCATTTTTTTGTAAAATATTCATAATTTGAGAGAAAAATTGATCTTTTTTGGACTTTCAAAGAATATTTTAAGGTTTTTTTTGTTAAAAATAAAACCGTTTAAAATTATTCATTTTTGGTTGACCATTCTGGCATAATGGCTGTTTTCAGTTTGTTTATCTATTGAGAAAGATTACGAATTTCTGTACCATTCATTTTTAATATCAAAATTCGCAAATTAGTCATTTCATTTTATGATAAACTTTATTTATAAATGGCGGTAACAAAAAAATCACCGATACTGACAACAAGATTGCTACGAAACATTTAATGTATTAGGCTTTATTTTAGAAGAATTATTTTAAGTTTTCAAGATTTCAGAATATATCAGAAAAAAATCTGGAAGACTTTAAGACTTCTTAAATTTTTTAGGATTTTAAAAATGGAAGTAAAATTGAATTGTTTCAAAAAAATATAAAATTTTTTTAGAAGCTTTGAAAAGATGAAAAAATTGAAATATTGAAATGATTGACAAAAAAATTGAACAAAATGTACATTTTTTAAAATTTCAGAACAAAATTCAGCAGCATTTTAAGAGTTTGGAAAGGTTTCAAGAAAATAATAAAATTTTCTTAAGGTTCATGGGGAAAATTTGAATGATTTTGTATTCTGAAAAATATATTTTAAGAGAATATTTAAAAAGATTTTAAGACATTTCAAAAGATTTTCAAAGCTGAATCTGGAAAATTAAAACAGTTTTGTTATAAAAAAAAAAATAAGAAAAATCGGAATAATTCAAAAAGATATTTAAAAGCTTCAGAAGTTTCGGAAAGGTTCGAAATAATTCGTAAATTGATGATTTCAAAACATGTCGAAAAGAATGTAGATTTTTGAGAATTTCGAAAAAAAAGAAACTTTTCAAGAAATTTGAAAGATTTTAATGAGTCCATTTGAAAGATAATTAGGAATGTTAGAAGTTTTGAAGAGATTAACAATATTTTAAAACTTGAAAAGATTTCCGAAAACTTACAAAATATTTTTAAATTTCTTCCAAACCTGTAAATGAGCTTTCAAAATCAAATCAAAATCCTAAATGTTGAATAATACCAAAAATATAATTACCGAAATAGAAAATTTGCGAAAAATTAATAGTTCCTTAGTTTCAGATTTCCCAAGAAACTGAGCTCTCACATAAAATGTTTATTGAGGAAATTGAAATATTCCACAAGTAAAAGTTAACGAAACTAGAAGAATTAAGAAACTTCAAATTCTCTACAAAATTATTCAAATTTCCGAAATTTACTAAAATTGAGAATGTTCTAATTTTTGAAATGAAAAATGTAGTGTCTTAAAATTTCACGAATTTTTTATTTCTGAAGTTTTCTAGTTTTGTTAAGTTTTATTTTTGAATTATTTCAACGTAATTTCACGTTTAATTTGTAATTTAAAAAAATCGGTAATTATCTTTTCGGTATTTTTCAATATTCAGGATTTTTTTCGGCAAAATTATGTCATCCCCTAAATTGGACATTTCATAATTCATAATATTGCTAGTTATTACTAGTTTTTTTAAGTTTCATAATTGTTAAAAATTCATGAGATTCAAGTTTTAAGATTACCGAATCGAAAGCATGGCAATTTCTATAATTCTTCATTGAATTCTTCCTATCGCGATAATAAATTTGTATTCGATCCGAAAGTCTCTACGGAACCATTTTTCAGTAAAAAAGGAATAAATATTCAGAAGTAATTCCAGGCAAAAAAAAAAATTATTCAAATTTTTTAAGAAAATTTTCAAAGCCGTTAAATAAGTTAATTTTATATAGATTTAACTGCGCGATATTTCCGGAATATTTGACCACAGCAATTTACCGACTGGATTTATTCCAACAGTAACCAATTTTCAGTCATGAGAAAAGTTTATATAAATATTCGAGCAATGTGAATGGTCTTATTTCCTATTGTTACGTTATTACTATTTACATTTTATGGAATAATAGATGCAGTTCCACAAATTCCACTTCTCATTTCGGATGAAATTATTGCCCGGAACGAAGGTAATTTCTTTTCTATATTTAAAAGGTTTGATTGAGTGCGAATTGAACACAAAAGGCGAATTGAAAGACACATTAATAAAAATATTACCATTCATAATAAAAATCATTCATAAAAGAGTATTAGAAATATCAAGGAAAGTATTGTCCAACAATTTCATACGCTTATATATTTTTCGAGTTTCTTAATTTGAAGAGTCCAGACACTTCCTCTTTTTTACTCGACAAGTGCGCTTTCTCTTTACATGTCACATTCGTGCCATTCACACGTTTTGAATGAAATCAATCGTAGCTTTTCTCTGACAAAAAGATAAAAATATTTAATTCTTAAAATTTGTATCATAAAAAAATACTTTCATTATACCTACAATGAAAAGTTAATTATCTGACTTTATGATGATTTAAAATTAAATTTAGTCTTGGGGAAGTTCCTTCGAAAAAATAATTACTCTGTGAAAATAGTAACTTGTTACATTTCCAGCCACTGATTTAAGTCACTTGAAGTTCCTTTTTTGTATACGGAAACATATATATTACATATCTCAAAAATTATAAGAACTTTGAAAAAATAAAACAACGCTGTCATTTTAACTGTTCGGAATTGTAGAATTTGCAATTGCAAATCTATAAAATTGAACAAATTTCAATTTAAAATGTTCAAACTGAAAGTAATTTGAAAAAGGCAATTATAAATTGAATTATTTTCTTTTATAAACATTAAATATTGAAGAGTCTCGAATCACAAGTATTTAAATCTGAAGAATTTTAAACTGCAAATCGTAAAAATTGAAAAGTTTTCGATTGTAAATCTTCAAAATTGAACTATTAAAAACCATTTAAAAGTACATACCAGTTAGGTATATTCATGTCCATGTTCGTAATCAACGCATCGTAATACATCAGTAGACGAGGTTTTAAAAATATTGTAATAACGTTTTTCTTTTTAAAAACGTGATTTTTTAAAGTTTTGACCTTGAAATTTGTGTGTTTTTCTTAATTTTCATGGCCATATTCGTAATCAGTGCATAAAAATACATCGATACACGCTTTTCGGAACTTCACACCCAGAAGGAAAGAATAGTCGGCAACCAACAATCTCGCCGGTGCCGGCAAAGTTGTTAGTTGCCGATGCCGGCAGGCTAGCCACTTCGTATATTTTAATTTGATAATTAGGCATTCAAATGAAGAAACTTATAATAAGTGTGCGTATTGCGCTATTTTTTCTAGTATTACATAATTATTGAATATAAAATATATTTATTGATGGTTTATTGAGCTGTTACTTCAATAAGGGATATGAATTCTTCGTTAATATGAATTTAATCTTCTTATGTTGATTTTTTTACGCGTTCTTAACGATTTAATTCTCGCTGATTACGAAAGAAATGGAGGGATCGCAACACCTGTTCGTAAGGCGGGAATTTCGATCCACCATGTATCTTGGAATGAAACACTTGGGTTGTTTATCTTAGGTAAACGTAAGTCTCGTAAGAGGCTTTCTCCCGGTTTGGAATGTGCCTTTGCCACTACCACATATACGCGCTTACTTGACAACCGCAATCTTTCTCATTCTATTCCCTCTCGATCTCAGAGCCGGAGATTTTCTTCACAGATTTCGGAGGGGGGGGGGGGGGCCTCCAGCCCATTCACACGTCATAATAATTTTTCAATTTTAGTCTCATCATTATTTTAGCCAAAATTATTATTATTTTTTAATTTCTTAATTTCAAAGATTCAAATATTAAAGCCGAAAATTTTCAAATAATAATATATCAATGTCAATATTGAAATTAATTTAATGTAATAATAATAATATTATAATCTAAGAATGAAAATATAATAAAATGTTGCCAGGTCCGTCACACTCTGTGTAGTCCAAGTTTAAAAGTGTACAATCGGAAATAAAAGTGTGCAGTGGAAAATTAAATTTATTTTCTAAGCAGACTTTCCATATTTGTAACCTAATATTTCAAGAGTATTGGAAATTAACTTGAAAATTTTATTTTTCATTCTATACATTTTTTAAATGCCTGATTCATTGATTTAATCTCAATTTGGGTGGAAAATCAATTTCCGGTACAACACAAAGAAGAATTTAAATGGAGGCAAATTTGGTTTAAAATCCCATTTCCCATAAGAGAAATTTTTATTTTTAGATTTTTACATTCTCATTCTAATGAGAAGGTATTGGTTTTATGTAAAATTTGACTTGGTCGGTTTTCATCAAATCTCCACGTTTTGAGACCCCCTGAGCCAGAAAAAAAGGTTTTTACCAAGGTGTCTGTCAGTCTGTCTGTCTGTCTGTCTGTCTGTCTGTCTGTCTGTAGGCACGATAACTTTCGAAAAAATAATCAGATTGGGTTGTGCTTTGGCACACTTTTTTAGGGCCTAAAAAGAAAGAACAAGTTCGTTAACCAGCTATTTCGGATGAAAATTCAAAAAGTGAGCACATTTTGAAAATTTTTGAGAACACTTTTTTTGAAGATTTGGAAATTCTATGGACGGTTGTTAGTAGTAAGCAAAAAGAGGAAAAAAATATCCTAATGACTTTTTCAGATAAAAAAAAAATTACCAGAGTTATAGCATTTTCAAAATTCCAAAAAACAAACGAAAATGAACATTTTAAGCCGAAAAACGCACGTTATGAAAAAAAGTCAAGAGAAGAAAAACGTTGATTTTTGAATACCTTACAATATTTTCATAATAACTTTTTGAATTTTTCAAAAAATAAAAAATTTAAATTCTGATCGCACAACAAAATAATGAGAAATCAAAAATTCCATTTTGCTGTGAAACTATTCAAGATACGACAAAAGATGACTGGACCAAAATTATGCACCTAAAAAAGATCTACAAATTTGTTATTATTCACTTTTTGATATGACGCGTAGTTTTTGTTTTATTAATAAAAAACAGCATTGAAAATAGAAAAAATAAATTTTTAGACGAATAACACAAGCTACGAAAAACATGACCAAGACAACATTTGTTCATTCAAAGAAGAGGTACAAATTTGTTATTCATCATGTTTCGATAGGACGCGTAGTTTTTATTTTATTCGTGAAAATAACATTGACAGTAAAAGAAATCAAATTTTTGGAAAACTTTGGAAAAATCCATTTTCGTCGTAAGAATATATTCAAAATGAAAAAAATGACTTTTTTGAAAAACGGAAAATCTAAAATAACATTTTAACTAATAAAATTTGTCGCTTAATTTATATAATTATTCTTGATTTGAAATCAAATACAAATCGCGAAGCGCGACGCCCAAATCGCGCGCCGTAAGTGCGCTCAAACTTTTTTGTTTCTATTATACGGTGCACAGAACCGAGCGTGGAACGCCAGGTTAAAATGAATTTGAAATCAAATATCGAGCGCGAAGCGCGAGTATCTGGATGAGAATGTGTTCCTTAAGGTCGATAGAACCTTGAGTAAATAAATTTCCTTTTCAGTCTAAAATAAAAACAAATTTAACAATCACTTCATATGTAGAGGTTTTGATAATTTTCTAATATTCAGAAATAAACTTTTTCTTTTCATCGAAGTCGAACACGAAGTTCAAAGATCTAGAGGAATCGAGCGTAAAGCGCGATGTGAATACGCCCGAGCGCGTAGCGCGAGGTGAATACATAATCGAGCGCGAAGCGCGAGATAAATATATGATCGAGCGCGAAGCGCGAGATCCAACAGTCGCGCGCCCTAGGCGCGCTCAAACTTGCGAGCGAAGCGAGCCGCGCGCGAAGCGCGCGATGAGAATGTGCCCGCGAAGCGGGCAGATTTTTTTTTATTTTAGCTGAGAAAAGGTAACCAAAATTGATAAATTGTTAGAAATCCTCCGAAAATTTATGAAATATGCCAAAATGTATGAAACTTTATGGAAAGTTATGTAATTTTTGGGAATTTCTGAAAATGAAGGGAAATTTTCAAATTTATGTATGGTGGGCATTTTTGAAAACTTTCGGGGAAAACTTTCTCATCTATTGCTAAACTGCAGAAGGCAGAAGGTCTGTCCTCAGTATGCAATAAAAATCAACCATGACCATGAAACAATACACGTAAGGATGCTAGATATTTTATGTGTACCTAAAACACAGAAAACGCGTTGCGACAGTTGAGTGAAGGAAAAAGGGCAGTTCAATAACGGATTCGAACTATGGTCAGGAGTCGATAGTGAACTATATGGTAGCTAAGGAGTCGGTCTGATTATAAATGAGAGCACACAAAAGTACCAGGTATCAAGTTGATACGGCAAATGGATCAGAACGATGCAACATTTTGATACCTACATTCATGATCACTTGGATTCAAATTCCGAGATCAATTATCTGTCATTAAAATTCAACTACTCCACACATTATGGAATTAATGAAACCTCTTACCTGAATGATGAAAAATAAAAACGGTTTAAAATTAAAATGCTAATCAAATTTGGAGAAAAAAATCATTTACTTAGCTATTACGGACACAACTTCCCGAAGGAAGATTAATTTTAAACACCTGGACTACCGGTCTTACTTGTTAGAATGACTAGAGCTTCGAAAACCCACGAGGTTGACTAAAGTTTTAGTTATGAACACAACTTCCTTGAGGAAGATGTATTTTAAACACCTGGAATACCGGTCTTACTTCTTAAAATGACGAGACCTTCGAAAGCCCATGAGCTTGTCCGAAATTTTAGTTATGAACAAAACTTTCTCGTGGAAGATGCATTTTAAACATCTGGTCCACCAGGTTCAATTCTTAGAATGAAGAGACCTTCGAAAACCGATCAGTGTGTTTTAAATTTCAGTTACGAATGCAACTTCCCCGAGGAAGATGTATTTTAAACACCTGTACTTTCGACTTTACTTCTTAAAATGACGAGACAGTCAAAAAAACATCAGCGTGTCTTTCAATGCAGTTATGGACAATCACCCCTCGAGAAGGATGTTCTTTAAACACGTGGACTACCAGGTTTATTTCTTAGAGTGACGAGACCTTTGAAAAACGATCAGCGTGTTTCAAACTTCTATTACGAACACAACTTCCCTGAGGAAAATGTATTTTGAACATCTGGACTATCGGGTTTACTTTTTAGAATGGCGAGACCTTTGAAAACCGATCAGCGTGTTTTAAATGTCTGTTCCGAACACAAATTCCTCGAGGAAGATGTACTTGAAACACCTGAACTACCGGGTTTAATCCTTAGAATGACAAGACCTTGAAAACTTGATCAAGATGTTTTAAATTTCTGTTACGAACACAACTTCCCCGAGGAAGATGTATTTTCAATCACCTGAACTACCGAGTTTACTCCATAAAATGACGAGAGCTTCGAAAACCCATGAGGTTGTCTGAAATTTGCGTTATGAACACAACTTTCTCGAGAAAGGTGTATTTTGAACATCGGTACCATTATCAATGCCATCAATCACTTTATCATTCTTAGGGTTAGTTTTGAAAGTAACTCTAAGCTGTATCTCGCGCTTTGGGTTCTTATGTTAACTCTGACTGCCATGTACATATCCTTCTTGTTACGAACTGAATAATGATTTATTATTGTTTTTTGTTCCAACTTTTTCTCGGGTGAACCCGGTTTTTCGTCATAGCCACGGACTAAGTCAAGTGACTGATGAGATGAGGATGTTACAAGTTATTTCAATACGATGTTTGAGATCATTTGCGATGATGTTGTAAGTACAAAATTAGGAGCATGGTGTAGTTTGCAGTTTGTCTTTACCGCTGTTATCCTTGCACAGCGGCCGTAAGTGTTTGAGGTGACAACAGTCGCCTCTGGATGCTTTCTTAGAGCTACCATGTATCACACCATAGGTTCTTAGTCACTTGCTTCCTGATGGTCTAGGAACTTTCTTACAATGCGACAGGTGTTTAATAAAACCGCTTTCTGAACTTCCGCCAGTACCCTACTGACTCCTAAATGTTCAAGATGTTCAGTGCATCTTGCGTGCACATTGCCTGTAGCCGAAATAACAATAGGAGGAATAGGTGCATGTTTGACATTCCTCCATATTGTCTTTACTTCATGCCTTAGCTCGCTATACTAATGTATTTTGGTTGTATAGGTTGCCTGCAAATTTCGGTTAAGCGGACAAGCAATATCGATGATGTAAACTCTTCCACCTTCTTTCTCTCGTATCATGATGGATGTCAGGTCGATTGGCTCGGAAGTAATGATCCGTCTGGATAGTTACATCCCAATATAAGATGTAATCTTCATTTTCTAAAACGGGCATTGGAATGTATCTGTACAAAGGCATCCATTCTGTTAAGAGTCCTAGGTTTAGGGCAAGTTGTTGATGTATAATGGCCGCCACATCATTATGTCTATGCGTATATTCTCTTTGAGCCATTACGCGACAACCATCAATAATGTGCTCGATGGATTCGTTGGCATCTCCACATAATCGGCACCAGACAACCACGTCTTGATGTAACACGTGTTTGCGATATTTCCTGGTGCTGACAACCCTATCCTGAAACGCAATGACGAATCCATCCGTTTCTGGATACAGGACTCCCTTTCTCAGCCAAATATTGGATGCCTCACTATCCACTTCATATTGATCTAACGTTTTCGGGTGTTCGCCGTGGATGGCTTTCTGTATCCATTGCGTTTCTAATTCCTCTATGGTTTCTGCCCTGATATTCAAGGCCTCCTCTGAGGACAAATTCAAGGGCGTGTAGTCAAGATCTGCTTTACAGATCGTATTGTAAAGCGTATCATCTCGCTTGCTGTTAAAATAGCTCCGCAACTGTATAACTTGTGACTCACATAGTTTCCTGACATCTACAATGCTATGTCGTGGTAGAACTACCCTTTCAATCGCCGAATTACTGTGGTGCATTCGGTGTTTCATCATTTCTACGCGGATGATTCTGTTTAATCGTTCGAGGTCGGTGTTCGACCATTTGATGAGCCCAAAGGAGTACGTGAGAACAGGGATGGCGTAGGTGTTGATTGCCCTGATCTTGTGTTCTCTTCAGAACTCTTCAGAACCAATCTGAGTCTTGTAGTGAAGGCAGTCGTTAGGCTTTTCTTAACTATCGTATGCTGAATACCCTTAGATTCAAGAATACCCAGGTATTTATATGACTCGCCCTCAGCCATTGCCTCAATGTCATTCCCGAAATC
>CAKNXH010000163.1:154034-188873 GCA_932178445.1 Andricus quercusramuli | reverse complement strand
CCGCACCACACCACACCACACCACACCACACCACACCACACCGCACCGCACCGCACCGCACCGCACCGCACCGCACCGCACCGCACCGCACCGCACCGCACCGCACCACACCACACCACACCACACCACACCACACCACACCACACCATGGTATGGTATGGCCTTGTGTCAATTTTGTTATGAATTCCACGAGGAGTCCGTGATTTTTATACAAAAGTGAGAACAAAAATATGAGAAAGGTGTAAAAATGGCATTCAAGAGGTACCATGCGTGTATTTTATACGGTCATTGAACACCAGCTTTGTGTTTACTGTTCATGAGAACTAAATATCGCATTGTCATCTCATAATCTCCGATTTACAGTAAATCAAGATCTATATCCTTTTTCTCCTTTGATTTCATTTTCCAAAGGCGCATTGACTCATTGAGACGTGTGCGTACTCGCTGCATCGTCATCCTATTATCGTCAAAGGAGCGATTCATTCCTGAAAGGATCGAAAGAGGAACAAGAGTTAATATTATACTCCTTCATTATTATATTCTTCATACTTTTAATACCCGTTTTTTTTCTTCCTTTCTATCAAATATGTTACTCTAGCGCATTGAAACCATTCAAAAACTGAAAAAGTTCCTAATTTTCTAGGCGCTCCACTTGCAAAGTTTTCTAATATTGAGAAAACTTGATTCTGAATTTGAAAAACTTGCATATTGTAAATGTCAAAATTTGATGGAATAACTAGAGTGAAATAACAACCTATTCCCTTCTTACCTTTTCTAAGTGCTGTATTTCATCATCCTACCCCTTCCCGTCTTCACGCACCTTACTCTCGGCACTAGTCAACAAGCCAATTTTCAATGGATTCTGATGTTTTTTTAAAGACCCCAGGTATAACGAGTCGGTGCAGAAAATTCACTTTGACTAAACTTTTTTATTTATTGACAAAATAAACAATATTTTTTTCCTAACTTTTCAGATGTAGGGGAGCGTCGTATAGGTTGGGACACTGTATAGGTTGGGACAGCGCGTTTTTTCCACTTATTTGCCCTAGTGCAACCTGTTATTACTGTCAGGCATATTAGTATCAATAGTAGCTCACTTTCTATGTTAATCTGAGAAGATAGTTCATGCTTGATGCAGCTGTACCAAACAGTGTGTTTACAAGGTATAGCCAAATTACCGCATTGACATTATTCAACCTCCATTAACTGAATATATAATTGTGAGATAAATGAGTTCAATGTGTTACGAATTAAATAAATTCTCATTTCTCAAGTGGATTTAGCATTTAGTGCAGATCATTTTTTCCCCTAACAATGCAAACTAGCTGTGAATTCGATCTCGAGTGTTTTCTCTTTGTTTGTATCTATAATTATATGGTGCTCATTTCACGAGCACTTTGCTTCGCGTTAGAAAATATATTTGCTTCCTCATAGAGGAAGCATTAGTTATTTTATTCAATAATAGACAAACGAATGTCTTTATTTTGCTCAATTTAAAAATAGAAATTTACATAAAGTAAAAAATTACAAAATAATACAAAAAATGTTTTAAATACAAAGACAAATCAGACAAATCAAATTTTGTATTCGAAATGATAATTTTTTGAGCTGGAAAAGGGGAAGGAAAAGTTCTGTCGCACCCTTTCCCTTTCCCAGCTTTATGATTTCTTTACAAAAATTGTCAGAATTACTCTACTTGAAAATCATCAATCATCAATCATCATCAATAAAGTGTATAAAAAATGAGGAAATTCATTTTTCTCTCAGGCTTTAGATGGTCACAGCCCAATATGTCGAAGGCATTTTTGGCTAGAGTTGGATTTTTTCTTTGTTTTGTTTGAATATTATGCACGGGGTTGTCCCAGTATACATTATCAGTCACGGACGCATTATTATAATGTTATTATTATTATTATTATTATTATAGATCAATCCATTTGCCTTGAATCAAGAAAAATGTTCTGTTCTTCCATCAATTTTGAATGATGTTAGTGAAAGAAGTTTTACTATAAAATATAAATATATATTTATTTATAATTTTATATATATATAATTTATATATAATTTATATATATATATATATTAATAATAATATAAATATAAAAAACCGCGTTTTCAAACATTATGCATTACCATAGCTTCCTTACTCTTCAATAGAATGTATCAATGTTATAGGTCATTCGATTCGTCTTGAATCAACACAACTTTTCTTTTCTCGCATCAACTTTAAATTACGAGAATAAGAAAACTTTAACTATAAAAAACGAGTTTAAAAGTATATAAATTACCATAACTTCCCTGCCCTCCAATCAAATGTATTAATATTCTAGGTCAATTGATTCGTCTTGAAGCAATGAATCTTTCATATTCGTGCATCAACTTTGAATTATGTTGAAGAAAAAAGTTTTACTATAAAAAACCGATTTTCAAAATATATAAATTACCATAACTTCCATACTCTTCAATAAATGTATTAATATTATAGGTCAATCTATTCGTTTCGAACCAAGGAATCTTTTATATTCATGCATCAACTATGAATTATGTGCATTAAAAAAGTGTTACTATAAAAAAACCATTTTAAAAATATTATTGAGTGCTTTAAAAAAATGCAATAAATATTTGTGAAAATCCTTTGGTTAGTTTCAAGATATTAGTGAGAAAAATAAGCTCTCAAAATTTAATCAATTTATCTGCAACCGTTTTCTAGTTATCGTGTTCACAATAAAGCGTGACATCCACACATTCACACATCCACACACACAGCCGGACAATTACTTAGAACATTGTATAAGACATTTTTAAATTAGGAAGGGTTTAATTAAATGAATTTAAAAATGTTGGAAAATGTTACCATTAGAAAGCTTCCTCTATGAGGAAGCAAAATGCCGTTAAATGTATAGGTTGGGACACGTATACCGTATAGATTGGGACACGTTTTTTGACACCTATACGCAATTTTTTACTGCAACTAGTCTTTGGAGTAACTTCTGAGTATAAATAATCAAATAATTGTATTTTTAGTCATTGGTATGTAATTCATGCAACAGACCTGTGCACAAAATGTTTCAATATGCCTGCTAGTTTTTTCACCTGCAACAACTGTCAATCCGATTAAGTTGTCAAAATATTTGAAGCTGAGATTTCTGATTGCTAATTTTTATTTGAAAACCCAATGGAACAAATAAATATTTAATAAAAGGTTAACTGTGGCGTTTTGAAATTATTGTTTACACTTATTTTCCATTTTTAAGAGGTGTCTCAGCCTACACTACAAACATTTTTTGCTAGATTGGAGGACATTCAGAAAATCGGCTGCAAATTGGTTTCGCATCGTGAATATGTATGTTTCATTAACAAAAAATGAGCTATCCAATAGACTTCCAAAACGGTGTAATTGAAGCCCCAAAATATTATCGTGGAAAAAAATTTTGGGCCAAAACCAAAACCCATCCCAACCTTTGCTACATTCCCCTACCTTTTTTTTAAGATCTTCAAATTAACTGTAGAAAGCTTACGTCAGTGTAATAACTATCTAGGAACAATGTGCAGTAGGTCAGTGTAAGAAAAATTGTTTATAATGATGTAAACAAATTAATGAATATAGGCCATTTTCTCGTGATCCTCAAGGATTAGTTGTTTCAAATTCATAATTTTTCTATGAAATATGTGATAAATGTATGCCTAATTGTGATAAGTTAAAAATATCTGCTATTTGACAATTATTTCAACAATTTTTGTAAACAAATTCGCATGATCAACGTTATTCCATTAATAGGCCCAATGTTTCGCGGAACTAACTAAATATGTATTTCCAGTGACTCCTAGCTGCAATTTTATTGAAATTAATGAAAAATAATGATTATTTAAACCATTTTTATGTATAAATGTACATTTTGACAATTTTTCCAAGAATAGGCTACATTTTCTTAGCTAAATTAACTAGAAATATATTTTGCCAATAACTCTTTGCTATAATACATTGCCAATGGACAAGAATAGTTAATTACTCATACAATTTTTATAAACAAATGTACGTTTTGGCTATTTGTCTATCGTAAATATCATTTTTCTTTCGGAATCAACGAGAAATTTCTTGCCAAGTACTCCTTCTGGTTTTATTTTCCTAATTGAGAGAATGTGTTGGTTATTTTAAAAATGTTCATAAACAAATTCTAAGTTTCACCATTTTTAGATGATATTTTTTTGCAGAATAAAATAAAAACCATTGTCATTATGTATGTGTTAATCAAAGGTGTGATGGGTTCTTGATTATTGGGCTATTGATTTATCAAATTATTTATTTATTTATTCATCGTATCTTGATGACAACCATAAATGAGAATAATCTATTCCATAAAATATCTTGAGCGTTCCTAAAAAGTCGAATTGCTTTTGGTCCTGTGAATTCTATTCAAAAAATACTCAAAACATTTTGAAATTGTTGTCAATTTACAATGTATCGTAGAGGGAATTTCTAAAAAGAAAAAGACAGATATCTATGTATGGTAAACGTTCGGCAGCTTCATTTGATTTGGAAAAAAATATTTATAATGGAAAAATCCTCAAAATGTAAATTTGCTTATAAATATTGCGTGAATAATTGTTGTTTAAATAATCAACAATTGTTGGTGATTCGGAAAAAAATTATAGCTAGGAGTTATTATCAAAATATTTCTGGTTGATTTTGCAAAAAAATTGAGCCTGCTATTCATTGCGACATACGAAAACTGTGCATTTGTCTATAAAAATGCTTTGGATAATTTCTCAAACAGCAGCAATTTGAAACAACTTATAATTAAGAATCACGAAGAAATGGCTTTTGTTCATTCATTTGTTTAAAACATTATAAACAATTTTTTTCTTACTTATAGCCTACTGAAAATCATTCCTAGATAGTTATTACACTGGCTTAGGCTCTTCTTTAGTCAATTTGAAGATCTTGAGAAAAAGGTGCATTTTAAAACGTAAAAGAGAATATTGTTGACCCTGTTGCTAAATAAAAATGTGTTTTTTGATCAAAATACACCGAAAATTGGCTTGCAGACAGTCTTTTGTCAACAAAAAGTGATTTTTGTTACACTGTGCGACAGATTGCTCTACCGTATATTGCAAAAATCACCTCTGTCTTACATCCTTTGCAATTCAGATTGTTGTTACGTTAACCGATGCTAATGTCACGAGAAGTGTAAGCCAACCACACCGATTATGGTGATAGGCACTATAACACCTCAATTATCTCCCCACTTTTATATCATTCCGCGAATTTTCTTTCATTTTGTCTCAGGTAAGAGGTATGTAGTCTTGAGAGAATGAGTAAATCTGACGGAATAGAAAGCAAATATGAACTAAGCATTTTCAAGTTTAATAATAAGAAAAATAACAAGAAAATAATGAATTTATTTTCACTTTTGATAATCTAGTACCGAGGTCGTTCAAAAGTTACGTCATGTCAGAGCGGTGTGGGTTAACAGGTTATGTGACGACTTATGACGTAGGGGGGGAGGGGGTGGTAACGGAAAATGTGACATCAAACATCGAAAATATAAATATAAAGAAAGGTTTTTTGAAATACTTGAACATATAAAAATTAGTAATCTTATTTTACAAGTAAAGTATCTCGATTCTTCGCTTGAATGCGAACTGAATTAATAGAATCCAATAAGGAAATCCAACTATTTTCGTTGAAAGTTATTTCTTTTTAATTAAAAAGTCTACGATTACATTTTTGGTTCAAAATTCATCGCTTTTGGTTAAAAATTTTACTATTTGGTTGAGGATTGAACGATGTTCGTAGAAAATTTGTTTTTTCTTTCAATTGAATTATATTTTTTTAACTAAAAATTTTACTCTTCCATTTTGGGTTGAAAATTGATCGATTTTGGTGATAGATCAACTGTTTGGTAGACATTTTCTTGGCTTGAAAATTCAACTGTTTTGTTGAAACTTCGTCTTTTTGGATTGAAAATTCTATTTTTTTCGTGGAAAATTCAACTATTTGATAATTCATATTTTTTTGTTGGAAATCAATTTTTCTAATTGTAAATTTAACTATTCCGGTTGAAGATCCATCAATACGATCAAAAATTAATTTCTTAAGTTGCAACTCTAATTATTTTTGGTTGAGAGTTCATCTTTTTTGGTCAAAAATTTTATTATTTGGCTAAGAATTTAATTATTTTGTTTAAAATTCAACTGTTTTTTTTTTTATAAAATTGGCCTTTTAGCTTGAAATTTCAACAGTTTAGTTGACATTTTTTTTCTTATTCAACTGACAAATCTTTCCTAGTTGAAAGTTCAACTCTTTTGTTTTAAATTCACCTTTTTTGGTTGTAATATAATCTATTACTTTTTTTTGTTGGAAATTTATCTTTTTAATTGAAAGTTTAATGTTTGTGTTGAAAATGGATAGTTTTAAATTGAAAATTTAAGTACTTGGGTGGAAGTTCAACTCCTTTGTTAAGAATTAATCTTTTCTGTTGAAAATTAGTTTCTCCTGCTAGAAAGTTCAACTTTTTGGTTGTGAATACAACTGTTCGGTTTATACATTTTTTGTTTACTTCAATTATCTGGTTGAAAAATCATCTTTGTAGGACTATAATATGTGGTTATAAATTCAACTATTTTGTTGTAGATTCTACTGTTTGGTTGAAGATTGAACGATGTTTGTAGGAAATTTGTATTTTCTTTCAATTGAAAGTTATTTTTTTAACTGAAAATTTAACTCTTTCACTTTGGGTTGAAAATGGATCGTTTTTAATTGATAATAATTCAACTGTTTGGTAGAACGTTATTTTTTTTTTGGCTTGAAAATTCAACTGTTTTGTTGAAACTTCGTATTTTTGGGTTAAAAATTCTATTATTTTCATGGAAAATTTAACTATTCCGGTTGAAGATTCATCATTATAATTTAAAATCAATTTCTTAAGTTGCAAATCTATTTATTTTTGGTTGAGAGTTCATATTTTTTGGTCGACAATTTTATTATTCGCTGGGAATTCATTTTTTTTAAATTCAACAGTTTTTTTTATAAAATTGGCCTTTTAGCCTGAAATTTCAACAATTCAATTGACATTTTTTTTCTCATTTAACTGACAAATCTTTCCTAGTTGAAAATTCAACTCTTTTGTATAAAATTCACCTTCTTTAATTAAATTCAACTACTTTTAATTAAAAATTGAAATGTTTCGTTATAATATGATCTCTTATAACTTTTTTGTTGAAAATTTGTCTTTTGAATTGGAAGTTTAATATTTTTGTTGAAAATGGATCGTTTTAAATTAAAAATTCAACTACTTAGGTAAAAGTTCAACTTCTTCGTTAAGAATTCATCTTTTTTGTCGAAAATTAGTTGTTTCTGCTTGAAAGTTAAACTTTTTGGTTATAAATGCAACTGTTTGCTTTATGTATTTTTTTGTTTACTTCAATTATTTAGTTGAAAATTCATCTTTGTAGGACGATACTATGTGGTTACAAATTTAACTATTTTGTTGAAAATTTCATCATATTTTTTTTAAATTCTGATCTTTTATTGAAAAGTAATTTTTTTTGTTCGTTACTTTAACCGCTTTGTTGAAAATTCGTATTTTTTGATTATAAATTCATCTTTCTTGGTAGAAAATTTTTTGGTCGCATATTCAATTTTCTTCTAAAAAAAACCCGTTTTATTATTTGAAGATTCGAATATTTGGTTGAAAATGCAAAGGTTGAAAACTCAACTATTTGGTGAAAAATTCGTTTTGCTTGAAAATTCAACTATGCAGTTCAAAATACAACTCTTTTTTTGATTAATTTAATTATTTTGTTAAAAATTTCACTATTATGATAATAAATCATCTTTTTTCGATAATTCATTTTTTTCTCGAAAATTCAACTGCTTTGTTGAAAATTGGTCTATTTAGAAAGAAAATTCACCCGTCTGGATTGAGAATTCATCCTATTTAATTGGTAGACGAGTCTTTTTTACTTGAGTGATCAACTATTTGGTTGCAAATGCAACTGTTTGGTCTAAAGCATTTTTAGATTTTTTCATTTCTTAATTATTTCTTTTATAAAAAATTCAACTATTTGATTGAAAAATCATCTTTTTGATTTAAAATTCAACTATTGAGTCAGAATGCAATATATTTCGAATTGAAATTTTAAGCGTTTTATATTGAATTCAACATGGTACCTATACATAAATTTTACTATAAAGAATTTACTCCACTATTATTCCCATATTTTCGTAACAAATCACCATATTTCCCCTGTATTGATAGCATTTTTAGCTGTCATATCTGTTAAAATATTATGTTATTGTATGTTCTGCGTTTTGTTTTAATTGCTTATCAAATTGAATCGAAGAACACATGTTGACATAAAAGGGAGGGGGATCCAATTTTGTGTGATGATATGTGACCAGGAAGGGGAGGGGTGGAAAAAGTTTCCAGAATAACGTGACGTAGTTTTCGAAAGACCCCACAGTATAAGTGACGTAAATTTTAGTTTGATGTTCCAACGTATTTAAGAATAACCATGTTATCTTTCTAAGCTGCATATATTAGGAACTAAGCACATAAAATGTTTGTGCAATAGCCATAATTAACCCAAAGAGTTTAGTTTCTTTGGAAGAACTATGGACAAAAAACCAGAGTAGCCTACATAATTAATTGTATACTTTGAACGGCATAGTATTGGGAGAGCACAGATTAAATAATACAATCGTCACACATCATACAGGATGTGCAATATTCTTTTATGTTCTAAATTTGCAGGTTCGTGCAAAACATTTTTAACGTGATCATTACCATGGCTAGAGATTTTATGAAAGTACTTAGCTGATAATCTTTTTATGTATTCTTTAATATATTCTAGCCGTAGGCATATATGCATACCCTGTATCATGGTATATCTATTGAAATTATCTACAAGCATTAAGAATTTATTTCGGTTTATTCATAATTTTCCATAATTAGTATCACAGGTGAAGCTCCATGAATGGCTCGCGTATGTGATACATGATATCATTATCGTTTCATAAACAATTAGCTTGTTGCTGAAAGTTAAGCTAGAATTTCGATTTATTAAAGGACATAATGTTACTAATTTTCCTGTAGCTTTCTGAGACAATAGGTTCACATGCTTCGTGAAGGTCAGTTTTCTGTCTGGTGCACAACCCGGATGGATTACATTATATCTACCCAATTAATATACGTTTCCTGAATTTTGGTTTTCTTCTTTATGATAGGTATTCGCATTGTAAACATGATAACTTGAATTTTGTTTGGATTTATTTTTATTTTGCATTTATGCATGCGCGCATTGCGGATACGTTTTAGGTAAAGTCCGAAATACTGTGTGATTTTGAGCTTTGAGTAGAATGAATGCAAGGAAATCTAGGTTTGTCAAATGAGTTTTAGGCAAAGTTGGAAGTTAGCTTTTTTCCGAACTATGCCTGGCATGAATTTAGGCAAGCCTAGGTGTGCCGAATGTGTCATAGGCAAAGTTAGAAAACAAAACATTCGTTTCGAATTGTCCAAGCTACGAATCCTGCGACATTAAAAGTTTCAAAATACTAGAATGAAATTGTTTCTTTCCCACTACATTTCTCAAATCAAAGTTTCTATTGTTACCTTGAGGTGTGAATAATACATCAGAGAGTATGCTGCTACAGTCAACAAACAGTCCTCATGTAATAATATAATCAACGTTTGAAATGAACGAAACCGAAAAAGTAAATGGCTCTTCTCACAATGTGAGTGAGATGATTTCTAAAGGAAAATTTATGGTTAAGTTGAAAGACATGAAAAAATCATTTAATTCACATTTGATTTAATTCGCAAAAATTGTATAATTCTAATTGGCGTAGTTTTTAAGAGAACGCATGATGGTTTTCATAAAATAGGAATGGAAACTGGGATAATTTCTTCATTGTACACCAGAAATCAGAAACACGAATGTAAATTGAGTTTTTGAAAATTGGCGATTTACCAAATACTCACTTATAATTTGCTAAAAATTAGTGGTCAATAGTCTGTGTTTAGTGGGCAAGGTTTTTTAAGATTTAATTGTGTAAGAAAGTATACGCCAAAGTTGTGCAAGTGAAAAAAGGTGAAATTGTATTATAATTAAAAATGTCATATAATTCGACATCTTGCGTTGAGAATTAACCAGTATATTACAGCAATTTTCATTCAATGTTGCATCTTAAAACATAAGATATTGATACAATTCTGCATTCTTAATATGCCCACAACATATTTGGCATATCTTACATTGCCTAAACTCAAGCCAGGTGAAGTTGCTTCCAACTTTGCCTAAAGCACATTTGGCAGACCTAGGTTTGCCTGCATTCATTCCAGGCAAAACCTGAAATCTCGAAGTATTTCGGACTTTGCGTAAAACGCATCCGCAATACGCGCATTGCCTAGGCAAGCTTAGGTTTGCCGCAACTTCGGGCTTTATCGGTAACATATATAATGATATTAACAAGGTCTTATTATCAGAAAATAATGTTATATTAACAATAATCGTATGTTTGGTTTCAGAAACACCATTTAAATGAATTAAGGTAAATTATCATTATAAATAAATTCAGGTAAAAAATAAATAAAGAAAGAAATATCACAATAAACTAATTGAGGTCCAAGGGCAAACCTTTGTGGCATTCCTGCAAAAGTAGCTTTACATATAGAGTTTACGTTTTGGATTTCGATATACATTTCTCTATTTCTAATGTAGGAACTTATGAGAGCAATGAGATAAAGTGGACGACCATAATATATAAATTTAAATATTAAACCATTAATTCAAATCGTATCAGAAGCCTTTTCAACAACAAAAACAAGTGCTCCAGTATGCATTTTATGATCAAATTTACCAGTAATGTGATTCTTCAACCTAAAAAGTTGACCAACAAGACTATGTACTTTTATAAATCCGAAAATGTCTTTGATAATTACATTATTTGTTATTGAAATTTTATCAATTCTTTTCTCATAATAATTCTTCAAACTATTTCATTTAATTGAGAAAGGAAACTTATTGGTATGTAACTATTTACTAACTATTTAGCCTTTTTCCATGAATTAGGAGAATTACCCAATCTAAACGTTCTATTAGGAATACCAATCAACATAACAATAGATTTTCAAATAAAGTTTTACTAATTTCTATTTTTAATCAATTCCGTTAGAAATTATTTGTATATTTTTAAGATATTTGTTTACAGTACGAAATACTTTTTTGTTATGAATTTGAAAACCAAAATTTCCATGTACCCTAATCAGTGAAGTGAAACCATTTACGAGAGCCAAAGCTTTTTCTTCATTTTTATATAAGATTTTTTTATTCATAACAAGTGAGGGAATTTTTATTCTCTTTTATACGAAGGCTTTGATTAGTTTTCAAAATGATCCATCAGAGGGTTTACATTTCTTGAAAGTGTTACTCAATTATAGAGAATTCGAGGTTAGGATTAATTTATCAACTAACTTTTGCATTGATGACAAACTAGTTTTGTTTTGGATACTTCTGTTATGCTAAAACTTCCCCCTCAACTAATTTTTGAACTTAATGAACAATTTAATATTGTTTGGTAAAGGCGGGTTATAAAGCTGCATATGTTTGGCAGCTAGATGTTCAGGATAGCAGCTTCGTCGACAATTTCAATAAGTTCATTTACTATCCTCTCAATTGAAAATCTAGTTTTCGTCAAGAAATTTAATTTAATATTTTTATCGATTTGCTTTATGAAGCCATCCCAATAAGCATGATTATAATCGTATATTCTTGACGAAAAAGCTGAAGTTTAGAATAATAGTATCTAGTATTTAGAATAATAATACGAGGTATATGATCTGAATTGAGGATTTGTAGGGTTAAAGGTGTATTATGGTTCCTAATGTTTTTTAGTAAAAATAAGTCAAGAACACTAGGGCGTCCAATTTTAGGGAAATGGGTGGGAATTTCTTGAGCATCAATCTCAACCTTAAGGCTTAAACAAGCATAAATTAGTTGTTTTCCATTTGCAGTATTAGTGAAACTATTCCATTGTAGATGTCGTGCATTCAAATCGCCTATTGCAAGAACTTTACTTTTTGAATCGAATATTTTTATTAGGTGACTTTTACACACTTTATTTTTTTGCAGTATATAGCTTCATTTTATTGTTAACTAAGAGGGCAACTCCTCCTCCGGCACTATTCCTAAATCTCTAAGCTCTAAGCTTATACTTATGATCAATTTAAGTTTCACTTATACCAATTATATCAAATTTCAAATCACTGATGGTATTGTTTGATTAATGTTTTTTAAATATGATAGAATTGGCATTCCATGATAGAATTTTTATATTACTATTTGAATATTCCATTACTCAAGTGAAGCCAAATGTAAGTATTCTAATACTTATGTTTATTTTTCCTACGGCACTTTTCAAATCCTTAAACAAGTCCCTAAAAGAGTGACCTTGGCTGTCATTCAACTTCTCAGATCGGTTCGTATTTCCTTTGAATACATTGCATTTGAGTCGAATTTGAGTTCTGCTTGATTCCGCTGGGCTTAGTGTACCCCTGTGTAATCATTTAAATCCCACAATCCTAACATTTTTAAAAATCGGAATTAGCGATCAACGTTTCCGAATCTCTGATTGTGACCCGATGGATATCATAAGATCTCTCAAGGATCTTATTTTCAATGTGATATTGGTATCTTCTGAAATCTTTCAAATTTTAATCTGATTTTCGTTATTCCAAATCTTTGATTTTTTTACTCAAGAGCAAAGAAACTAGATCGAAGCATTGAAGTCTCCACAGTAGATATAAAACTGGGTCCCTCATTTCGTCTGTTCTGTTTCGTCCTGAACTTTTTCTTTTGCTACGAAACACTTCCTTTTCATCCTCGTCATTTCCGCCCACGAATCAAAATGCTTGAGGCACCATCCTTTAAGTCCATTGTTTCGTCTTTTCAATAGACAAAGAAACGACGTGTGAGAAAACGAAGTACCTAACACGTCAGACTTATGAGTGTACCATGTACTCTACGAGCTCAGGTAACCTTTTCTCGGGAGGGTTTTATTGAAACTTGAATTCAGTGCCTTGGTTCTGAATGGAGTCAATGGTAGGAGCAAATATTTTATGATTTTCTATGGTATATGGGTCATTTTCGCATAACTCAAGTCTTTCACATAGGTATAAGTTGGATTTTTTAAAGAAGATTTGGAACTGATTTGCTGAAAAGGATATCAGAGGACCATTTTAGATTGGCGATAATGATATAGTGGTTTCATATAATATCCAGTGATTATTCTTTTAGGATAATTTTTTGTCAATAGTCGGGACACGACTGATAAGCTTACTCAGGCGGGGGAGTAACATTATAAAAAAGGGCAATTATTCTATTTTAACATTTTTTTGCAAATTTCAATGTAGTTACTTTTCCTAAAAAACATTCAAATACTACGAATATTGAATATTAATTAAGGTTTGTTCAATTTATTAAACAATTGCACGACAATTCTTCATCATGTTTTTTTTCTTTATAATCTTTAAAAAAGCAACAAATTAGAGGTTAAATATGAATTATAGAATGATTATCACTGAATTTATTTTCATGGTAATTTTACCATGAAAAATTGGAACACGACTGTTACCGGACTCCACTGTGATCCAACCGTATTTAATAGAATCATACTCATAATTTACAAGTTTTTAATTGACTTATGGGAGAAATAAATGTCAATTAAGGTTATAAAAAATTTTTAATACTTATGATTTCGAAACATTCAATCTCTAGAGATTCAAGGCCAAGGAACATTGCCATTTGTTTCAAATTAGAAATACATTTTCTTGCATTTCAGTGTGTTCCAGCAAGCCAATTGAAAAATTAATGAATTGTTTTATTGGGAAATTTTGTTGGATGTCTCAAGACTTATGTTACCCGAAAAAGGGTAATTCGAATATAATTCAAAAAAATAGGTCTTGAAACTTTATTGGATACGACTATTACAATAGAGATTTTAGTTTCCTCTGTAAATCATAAAAATGTCATAGTTTTCAGTATTCATGACACAGGAAGTACATTTTGAGAATAATATTTTTCCATTAAGATATTTTTTCAATTCTTTAAATAATTTATATTTGTGTCAATTTTTGAGATATTTTTCCTTTCAGAAGTTAAAACTCAATTGTTCAAAGAATAATTATTTGCTTGGAAAAATTGTTGAATTATATTATGGATAGTCACCTCTTTCTTGTAGGATTGATGAGATAATTAATTTGTGTATTTATAATATACTGAAAGAAATTTAATAACTTCTTTATAATAAGCGACATGGTGTAAGAAATTTAAAAAACTAGACTTTTCTCCACATTTCAAATAAATAGTCAGTAGTGCATGAGTATTAATTGTTTGAACATTTAATAATGTTATTCAAACAAATGGAAATTGTTTTAATCATTTCAGAACGTCTTCAACCTAAAAATTACCTCTTAAAGTCATGCAGTCTGTCATTAATTCCATAGAATACGAAATTTTCATGATTTGGAATGAAATCAGAAATAAAAATAGATCTATTTCATATATATATATATATATATATATATATATATATATATATACATATACATATACACATAAATTGCTTCAACAATTGAAACCTTTCCTAAATGAAAAATATTATTCTCAACATTCACTCACTGTATTATTAATCCCGAAAGATACTAAATGAGCATGATTTACAGGAAAAATACGAATAATTTAAAATAAGTTGGAGAATACTTGATAACTTGTCACTTATAGAATACGAAAAATTGGTGTCGTGTTAATAAAAAAAAAATTCCGTCTTCATTATGAATTTTACATGAAACTGCTATTTTGCATTATTCGGGGCATTTTCCAGGCACGATACAAAGGGGTTGGCTGAAAAATTCTCATATTATGGAAACGTTATTTTGGGAAAGAAGAAAATAACTAGAAATGTTTTTGAATCGGTGCATATCTTCTGCTTTCCATTAGGATAGACATTTTCGACATTCAAAACGTGAAAAAAATTATTCATGTAAAAAATCTTGATTATTTGCTTATGTCTCAGTCCAATTCCCTTCTTCATTTTGTTATGAAAATTAAGAAAGTATATTTACGAAGCTTATAAGAATACTTGCAAATCCAAAAAATGGCCGAATCGAGAAAATAATTAAATAAATTACCTATTTAAAAACGTTTTTGAAACCTGAAGAAATTTTTGATCGCTTCAACAGCACTCACTTAAGAAATAAGCATACAGACAATTTATTGTTTTCTGTAAATAAATAGACAAACACGCAATGCGAAAAAAATAGCTCGTTTCAGTCATTTTCATAAAATCATAATTTAAAAAAGAATTTTTTCTCTCGTCTTTTTTTGCTTATTCACAGTCAAAAAAAAGTTCACAAAGAATTCCTTTTAATTTTTCCTTTGTACAACGAATAAATAAAATCCCATTATTGAGATTTTTATATGGATTGAATCTATTTCAAATCAGGCAGATTCTACACTTCAAGTCACAGAATCTCCCAGCGACGAAATATGTTGCTTTTAGAGAAAATTAGCCGACACGTATATTTCAATTTGAAAAAAAACGAACTTACGGATAATAAAACGGAAAATAAAACTTACGGATAACTTCTTGCAAAATGTGATTTGTATTTGACGTCAATTTTTCAAAAGTCACAAATCTTGTCCTTTTCCGTAATCTGTTGGGAAATTTTAATATCGATTAAAATTAACAACTCGGCGACGATTTGTTCAAAAATATAAAAAGTTGATTTTCACATAAAAAAATCTATACTTATATTTTAGCCAATTTTTTTAACTTGGCCTTCTATAAGGCAGACTTTTTTAAGTTTTAGGCGGAGTGAGTCATTTTTTAGGTTCAGGATGATTTTTCTTCATAAAATCAAATTATTGCATTTCTTGAAAACAAAACCTTTTTTATTTTTAGCAATGCTTTTTGAAATTTTGCTAATATAAGAAATGTAATAATATAAGTGGCATCCTGCCACTAAAATTCAAAAGAACCCGTAAATAGAATTTGGATATCTGAATTAGGTCAACAACTATAGAAAAGACAAAATTCATAATTTTTTGAAAAATGGATGTCAACATTCAAATATTCATAACTTTGTGGAATTTTTTTTTCTCAAAACGGAAACGTACGCATCATTAAATTTTCTCTGAAAACAACATATTTTGTCGCCGAGAGATTCTGCGACTTGAAGTTTATAAGTTCAAAAGTCTATAATTATTGTTCTGCATAGCAGGATCTATTCATACACAGAAAAACAGTGTGCTCATTTTTGTTGCAGCTTATTTATGATGGTCTCGAAATGAGATTTTTTTTCTCAAAATGTGAATACTTCAAGTGTAAACCTGTAACATAAACATAGCTGCATTCTCATTCTCCGGTGTCTCATTATTGTTGGAACTCTAAATAACAGCAAATTGGCGAACTTTTGAGGATCGAAGTTCTACTGCGTATTGGTCAAATATTTCGCTCTTTTTAAAAAACTAGTTTCGTTAAAAGAAAGAGAAATTAGGAATGTAAACTTCTTCAATATAATTTTTAGGTTTAAAAACACTTTCAAATAGATATAATAAAAAACTAGCTAAAGATTTTGGGAATTTAAAATGATATATTAAAAATGGTATGCAAAGAGTAATGGTAGCGATAACTTGTCACAAATTTTAAGGAATTAACGGTAACTTTAACGGGTTAGTTTTGACTGGTAACGTGTCAAACATCAATGAATGCATTACTTCCCATTTTAAAGATTTTTTTATTCTGTGCTGCCAAATTTAATTAAAGTCTTCCAACTTCAATGTTTATAGATTTAGAAGCTTTCATTCAAAACTACCAAATTCAACAATTATTTTAGCATCATCACTCAAGTAGCAGGCATGTGAGTAGCTTTTAAAAGTTAAAAATTTTCAAAACTTCGAATATTCTGAACTAAATATGACCATCTCCAAAATTCTCTGCCAAAGAATAATTACCTCCTGGATATTCCATAAACATTAGGAAAACACAAGGATTTTTTCACGTAGTTTTCGGTATAAGCAATTTTAGGAATTTCCTTCATATTTCTATCAAACGCGTTTAATAGAAAGTCCATTAAAATTAATAATCAATTAATAATATTTATCCGACGTGTCTCAGGTGTCACGATAAAAAGCAATCAATTTCTGTCAGAAGTTTGGATAGAATTGCTATCGATTTCTATCAAAACCAAATAGGACAGTGTCCCAGTAATTTCTATACATTCCTATAATTTTTTCAATAGAAATTCAATCCAATCCTATCAAATATGCTATTCCAAATTCCCAACCAAAAAAAAAATATTTTTCCATATAAATCCAATCCAATCCTATCGAATATGATATCCCACATTCATATCCACTTTAGTAAGCTTTTTTCATAGAAACTCTACTATTTAAATCCTATGTTCCAGAATCTCGAAAGTTTTTTTTCTAACTTCATCCGTCGCGGAATCTCACACTTTGTATTAACATTTTCCATTGAAACTCTATCAAATCTTATTCCACCACAGAGTTGTGTCTAATCCTATATCTCTAAATCTCAAAAATGTCATTTGTAATTCTATTTGTTGTAAAATCTTATACTTTTTCTATCGGCAGTTTTTTTATTGAAATTCTATCAAAACATATCTGCTCTTGACTTGTACTCAATCCTATTTTTCAGAACCTGGAAAATTTCCATCGAATTCTACTCCTTGAGAAATCTTATACATTTCTAGCAAAGTATTGTCATTAAAACTCTTTTAATCTGGATGAAAACTTCCAAGATCTTAGAACATATAGTATTTGAAACAATTCTTGTGCCAATAAGATTTGATAGAATTGTAATGAGAAGCTAATGGTAAAAAAAATAAGATTTTTCGATGGCTAGAATTTGATAGAAACTCCGAAATTTTGTAAGATAAGATTTGATCCATGTTTTGCGTGGATAGGATTTCCTGTAGGTTTGAGGAGAATCTGTTGGTAGAAAAGCAAAAGATTTTCGTACGAATGAAATTTCGTAGGAATTTACGGCATAAGGATACATAGGATTTGATACACGTTTAGTGTCGTTACGATTTGACAGAGTTTCCATGAGATGCTTTTGGTAGAAAAATTTAAGATTTATGTACGAATGGAATTTCATCAAAAATTCTGGCATTAGGAAACATAGGATTTAACATATGTCTTGTGCCGGTAATATTTGATAGAGTGTCAGCGAGAAACTGTTGAGAGAAAAGTAAAGGTCTATCACATGTGTCAATAGATTTTTATTAATGAAATACGTTTGATTCAATTAGATAGAATTTTTATCAAATCTGTTGACAGAATTTTATTCGTGAAATTCGCTTTATTCAATTTGATAGGGATTCTATCGAATGTGATTATAGAATTTTATTTAAATTCCACTTCTTAATAGATTGATTAAATTTTCCCTAACTGCACAGAATTTTATTAAATTCCATATTTTCTCTGGATGGAGATTCTATCAAATCCTATAGTTTCCTTTACATTTTTCCAGCAAGGAACACTGTAAAAAAAAAGTATCATTTGAAGGCTGGTTTTCGGTATTGAAACAGTCCTCCAAAAATATAGTCTCGGGTGGCTCCATTCTAATGCCACTTTATTTTGATGCCACTAAACGACGTTTTAGTACTACTTTTTTGGATCAAAACAGGACTGAAGTGAGAATCAAATGTCAATGACGTAACGTAGCACATGGGAATGTCAAACGTCCGTGAACTGTCACTGTACTTTGTTCGTGTTGTTTATTTATCACATTAATTATGCCGAAGTGTATCGATCCGGGGTGCTAATCAGGTATCAAAAGTGAACTCAGAGGACCTGATTATGAAAAAATTAATATTTTCGTTTTTCCGGAAGACCCAGCTACCAAAACTTCATGGAAAAAAGCTTCAATGCGGAAAAATTTTACGGTAGAAGCTGGTCAGTTTGTTAATTTTGTTAGGAAGACATTCTCCATACGAAAATCCTAAAAGGAACCGATGGCACTATTTTGTTAAAGGTAAATAATGATATCTTTATTGTAAAATCGAAATGAAAAGTTACAAATAAAACAAAAGTAAATTTTTTTCCATTCAATAAACTGTATTTATTAGGTATTTTCACTTAGTACTCATTCAAAAAAGTAACATTAATTTAAGATTTTGGTCGCATGAATTGTTAAGGAAGAAAAATTGAAGTTCGTATCTTACATTTTGTAGCCTTCTAATTTAATCCTGAAATTAACGTCACTTTTTCTGTATTCTACTCAAATAAGACATTGACTAGATTAACTTGGTACATATTTTTTATTCTGAAAATTACTAAAAATATGAATACATTGTGTTTGTTGTTGCACTTGCTGACGGGAAAACAAACCAAATTTTTTTTTTAATGAGTAGTAAGTGAAAATACTTAATAACAGAGTTTATTGAATAAAAAAGAATTTACTTTTGTTTTATTTGTAACTTTTCATTTCGATTTTACAGTAAATATATAAGTATTTACCTTCAACAAAATAGTGTCATCTGGTACTTTTAGGATTTTCTCGTGGAGAATGTCTTCCTTTAAAAATGTTTACTGTAAACGAACTGGCCAGCTTTTACAGTAAAATTTTTTAGAATTAAAGCTTTTTGCCATAAAGTTTTAATAGCCGGGTCTTTCGAAACGATGGAAAAATTAATTTTTTTTGTATATTCGGAATCTTCGTGTTCTCAGAGTTCACTTTTGTAAAATGATTTGCACCCCGGAGCGATACACATCGCCATAATCAATTCGATAAACATAAAAACACTAGTAGAAAACTCCTCCAGGCCATTTTCACAATCATTGTTTAATGTATGACATTACAGGTCAAATTTTGTCAAAAATTAAAAAAGAGGATCTGCGTTGATTGCAAATCTGCACTATTTTATTCTGCAAGCGACAAAAATGTAGGTCAAATCCAAACTAATCATCTAGTGGCAAAATTAATCACTTTAGATAAAAATTACATTCTCCAGTACCCGAATTTTAAACTCTTTGATTTTATAAAATCAATCGAAAACTCGTTTTCTCTGCATTACAAGCAAAGTCATGTTTTTGATTTAGTGATGAAAGAATTTTCTAAACTTAAGTTTTACTTTTCTTGTGCAGAACATGGGAAAGAAGTTTTGGCCTACACTTTTCACTTATATTCAAATAATAGAATGAGACTGTTTGCTAAAATTTCTTTAGCTGATTCCGAAAAAGATAATTTGCAGAAAAAGAAATGAGCAATATTGGCTGAAACCAAATTCTCAGTCGTAATTTATTATAAGACTTTGAAAAATAATTTTCGAATAATTTGATTGTGGCCAAAGATATACAAATAAGAGGTTGCAGTCGTTTAATCTAATTTGTAATACAAATTTAGACACGCCTGGAAAGTTGGATTTTTTGGAATAGAAAAGATTTCAATGTACATCAAACAGGTTTGATTTCCTTAAGCTATTGAAATTTCTAAATCAAAATAACTCCTTCTTTTGAAAAATGACTCCAAAACTCAAGACGAATATTCGATATTCGATTTATTCGAATATTCGAACAAGTCGAATTTCGAAGATTCGACTTGAATTTTTGATCCATTTTTTACAAAAAAAAGTTATTTTGATTTAAAAAATTGTAATAATTCAAAGAAATCAAGACGGTTTGATGTACAGTTAAATTTTTTTCTATTCCGAAAAATCCAATGTTCCAAGCGTTGTTGAATTTGTATTAAAAATTCAAATAAACTAGAATTATTCCTTAATAAAGTGAAAGAATGCAATTAAATTTTCACAAGTAAAAAGAAGTATTATAGAAAATATATATTAGATGTAAAAAAGTATTTTTATTTTTCATTAATTGAATAAAAAAGATTTTAACTTATTTCTTAAAATTAAAATGAATCAATTTTTGATTATTATATTTTAAAGACTAAAAATTAGGTAGAAAGAAAATTGCTTTGCTTTATTAATATAATAATATGATTATACGAAATTACGTATCAACCTTATAAAAACCATTAGAATCTTTTAAAATATCGTATAATCTTACAAGTCCTGTAAAATCCTTCTGTATCTTCCAAAATTCTTTAAAATAGCATGCAAATTGTTTGAATCCCTTAAAATAATTAAACCCATCGGAAATCCCTTGAAAATGTTTACATTTTTAGAAAATACGTTGAATTCTCTTAAAATACCCTAAAGTTATTCAAAGTCGTGGAAATTCCTATAAAATATTGAAATGAATAAAAAAGTTCTAGGAATCTTTTAAAATTTCCTGAAATACTTCAAATCCTTTGATATCTTTTTAAATCTCTTGGAAAAAAAAAAAAAATGTAAGTGTCTTTGCACATTATTTTTCATGTTCTAAAAGCTATTCAATTAAAATAATGGCACCTTTTTCCCCTTTTCTATTTTCTCTATCACATTTCAAATGTGGAAGAAAATTTAAACAATGAAGAATTCTCATAAGCATGAAGTTGCAAGAAATTAAAACAATACTCCCTGTTCGTTATTTCAGTTCTCTAGTACGTGCCACTTTTCAATCTGAAGTTAGCAAAGTAAAATAGTACGAACGGTGGGATCAAAATAAGACGATTTGGTATTATAACAGGACGCTAAAAAAGTGATGCTCAATTAAAATGGAACCATAGTTTTTACAGTGAATATACGAACAATTTGCACCTCAAATTTCCTAAAGTCGCTGAAGTCTCTTAAAGTTACTGAAATCCACTAAAGTCTTCTGAAGTCATTCAAGTCTCCGGAAGAAATTTGAAATCAAAAGTAGGCATACCCTCGATTGGTGGAGTTATCAACCCCTAAAAACGCCCAAAATTCAACAAAGTATAATACCAGCTAACAAAAAATTTCCCTAAAATTAAAATTCCTCGCTGCATGCATGTTTCATCTTCGGCTCGGAAGATTCTTTCTTATTCTTGTTGTGTGGAAAGTGGTATTGGGCCCGAGGATAGCATTAAAACCACGAAGAGGGGAGATAGCTCACGAGAGAGAGAGAGAGAGAGAGAGAGAGAGAGAGAGAGAGAGAGAGAGGGTCACATAAAAAAAAAGAGTGATATAGGTAAGAAGGTGGGAGGAAAGCAAGTCTTCGCTCCAGGTAACTTTGCAATGCCAGCAAGCCGAGTCGACCCGAGCCATACCGAGTCGTTTCGAATCTTGCTCAAAGTCTTCAATTCAGTATGGGACTGTTGCCCGTCACGTTTTAACCGCAGTCGTTCAAGTCGTGGAAAATCAGTGAAACGCGTGCAGAACCTTCGGCCAGCTGCTACCAAAATGGCCGCGTCTTGAGTTCTCCGGTTGCTACCAAATAATTAGGAAAAAAGACGTGTGTACTTTTCGCGAAACTCGGGCTGGTGATGGTGATACTTGTGAAGACCTAACAAGGATTACAAAAAACACGCAGACATCACTTCCTTCTCCTTTCGGTAATATCTTCACCATTCTGAAAAACTTCATTTTTTCCAAATTTTGCAAAATTCCGTACGCATATCATAAATAAATAAACTCAAACTGAAGAAGTCAGTAGCTTCTTCTTTTGAATCATTACTGAGTGAGGCAAGATTTCCTTGTAATACTTTTGTTATTGATAACATACATTTCCTTAAAACAATTATATTCGTAAACAAATTCTGTTGATGTCTGTATTATTTTCTCACTACTTCTTCACTGATTTAATGCACGTTATGATGAAGAAGTCTTTCTCTGATTAAAAGGTTATCTGATTCAAAGTGCAACCACTTAATACTGCATATTTGATTTTGACATACAAGTTTCATATGACATGAACTTGACAATTTGTTTTAATACAAAATCAGATTTTCTGGCATTTAGTTACATTACTGCAAAACCTCTTTCATGGTTGCCCACTGAGACAAATTAAATCACTATCATCTGACATTTCCTGTACATTTAGTATTCGCTGTTTTTCAAAGTCCACGTGTCCTCCAACAAGTGTATTACATGTAAACATACAGGAAATACTTAAATTACGAGTCTCATAATAATAAGCTTTTATTCTTATTACAGAGTCGATCTTTAAAAGTCATTAACATAGCTCACATATCACCTGAATTATCAATGTCAACAAAAAAGTTAATTTTCAATAAAAAAAGATGAATTTTCAACTAAAAAAAGATGACTCTTCAACTAAAAAAGATTACTTTTCGACCAAAAATGAAATCGTTACCTTCAACCAAAAAAGAAAATTTTGTGAAAAAATAGTTGAATCCTCAACCAAAACAGATTTATTTCCAATCAAACCACAAACGGAATAGGTACATTTTTATTTCAAAAAATTAATTCTTTAACAAACAAAAAAAAAGGAATTTTCAAGCAAAGAAGCTTAATTTTTTACGAAAAGACGATTTTTTTCAAAAATGCATGAATTTACAACAGAAAATGGAATAGTTACGTTTTCAGTTTAAAAAAATTAATTCTCTAACAAAATACATAAATGTTTCACTAAATGTATTGTAAAAAGTGCCTATAGTGACTTTATCTTTAAAAAGTGATTTGAGAAAGAAAAGTGACTAAAAGTGACTTTAAAGACTCTGTGGCAGCCCTTTCTCATATTTATATGTATTTCTAAAATACAAATGTAGATAAAAAAAATAACGATATTAACTTTTTCTGCAAAAGTTACTAAGAAAAAATTACATTTTGACACGGCAACGATAACGATCAGTAGTTACTTATTTCTTGATCTAACCGTAAGGATCACTAGTTCCTTTTAAATAATAACTTACCCATCACAATTTTTTTGGGACAAAAGTACTATGAAAGTCCTACTTCAATTTTTTTCAAATTTTACAAGTTCCAATTCATCTTCCAAAAATAGTTCAAGTATAGTCTTTCAGTCGAAAGCTTTTTTGGGACAGAAGTACTCGAAAAGTTTGACTTTACTTTTACCAACATTTTCACAAGTACTTATCTCTTTCATATTCCTAAAAGAATTTAGTTTTATTTCAGCAGTAATTTCCTGTGGCAAAAATCCTTGAAGTACTTGCAAAAATGTTGAAAACCATAAAATGGAGATTTCTAGTGCTTTCAGCATTATTTCGATTTCTTAACAATTTTCAAGAAAAGTTGGTACTTGGAACTGATTTTTCTCATACCCTGTACATTAATAGAACTTTATTCTTTATATTTTTATGTATTTATATTTCAATGAGAGTTTTTTAAATCAGGAATATAATGAGAGTGTAATGAAAATGTAATGAAAATCTAAAAACAGGAAAACATGTAAGATGAAAACTGAGTTACGAAAACAAATTTTATTATTCACTGCATTTTGATCGCTGAAGATAACGAGGAAAATTGTGCATCACAATAAAAAATGACTGCAATATATGTCAGCAGGTTTGCAATGATTCTCGCGAGGATGATCGTTACATAAATATTTCTCACGCGTGGATTCTCCTTTCACGATTGTGATCGATGCACATTACTGAAATAAAAAAAAAATCTTCAACGAAGAATGATAATCAGCCACAATAAAGAAGTCACTTGATAATTCCTTTTGCAATCAGACAATTCCGTCTTCATAATTAATATTCTCTTAGGAATTCAAGTAAACAATAATTTATTTCTTCAATAATAATTTATTTGTATTAGATTCTTATTTACTTTTGATTTATGTTTACCTCTAAATAGCAATTTCTATTAATTCAAGCTGTCCTACTAATTAGTCACCGTTCAGTGTTAAGTAATTTACTGTTTTTAGTAACTTTTCACAGTTACTAGATAAAGTAATCTCAAGTATCCTAAAAAGTTACTTGTTTCACTTCCTCAATTTTTCAATTTGAAAATCAAAATAACTAACGTGATAATTCATAAGAACTCAATTTAAAAAAGAAATAGGGAATAGTTAAAGTGAATGAAAAATACACATTATATTTCGACAAGTGAAGAACAATATATATTTAGAATAAAATTTGAATTGAGTGATAGATTTGAAACGCTTCAGATTCCTAAATTTTCAAGTAAAATATTGCATTTTCAATAAAATAGTTAAATTTCCAACAAAAAAGATGAATTCACAACAGGAGAGTTGAATTTCCAACCAAGAAAAATTTTTTATCAGATTTTTTAACAAACAAGTTTTATTTTTGACCAAAAAAGATACCTTTTTTACCGAAAAAAATTAGTTGTTAAACCAAAAGGAATACTTATGAATAAAAGAGTTGAATTTTCAATCCAAAAGGATGATTTTTCAACAAAAAAGTTACTTTTTAACCAAAAAGTTGGGCATTCTACTAAAATAGTTAAATTTTGAACAAAATACATGAATTTTCAACCAAATGGTTGAATTTTCATATCTTAAATATTTATTTCCAAAAACAAAAGTAATTTTCAACAAAATAGTTGAATTTTATACAAAAGTATTTTACTTTTCTACACAAAAAAACGAAAATAAAACAAAATGGTTACATTTTCAACCAAATATATGAATATTCAACAAAAATTATGAATAATCAACCGAACTTTTTGAAGGTTTTGAAGTACTAAAAAAACGAATTTGAAACAAAATGGTTAAATTTTAAACCAAAGAGATGAATTTTCAACTAAAATTATGAATCTTCAACCAAACAACTAAATTTTTAACAAAATATTTGTAACTTTCAACCAAGTAGTTAAAATTTTCACCGGAAAAGGCGAATTTTCAATTTAATGAACTTACCTTTAAAGAAATTATTTGCCAGAAGAGATGAATTATCAAACCAAAAACAATACTTTTCAATGAAGGAGTTGAATTTCCAAACCGAAAATATTAATTTTCAACAAAAACGTTCGTTATTTTTCGTTAAATCTTCAATTAAACAACTTATTTTTAACTAGGTAGTTCAACTTTCAACAAAGCAGTTAAATTTTCAACTAAAAACAAAAGACATTTCAACAAAAGTGTTCAATTTCCTACCCAGATATTTGCATTTTCTGACAAAAAAATAAAAAAATTGGAAAAAAAATAATTAAATTTGAAACCAAAGTGAAGAATTTGCAACTAAAATTATGAATCTTAAAACAAAACTGAATCTTCAACAAAGTAGTTCAAGAAAGAAAAAAGATATCCTATAAATTGTTGAATTTCTAATCCAATAAGACGAGTTTCCTACTAAACATTTGCATTTTCAAACCAAAAATATGAATTGCTGTCAAAAAAGTTACTTTTCAATCAAATAGTTGAATTCTCTACCAAAATGTTTGATTTTTTGACAAAATACATGAATTTTCAACCAAGTAGCTACATTTTCAAGCAAAATAGATGAACTCCCAAAAAAATAGCCCAGTGGACATACAAGTTCTAAAGTTGTCCTAAGGACGTCAAATCTAAGAACATTCTAAGGACGTTTTTAGAATATCCCGATATACGCTGGGAGTTGACATTATTTCAATAAAAAAAAATTATTTGAAATCAGTCACAGTTGAATTTAGCCAAAAGAGACGAATTTTCAGAAAAATAGCCGAATGCCCAATGAAAAGACTGAAATTAAAGTTTCAAATTACTGAAAAAATCGTCAATAAATTTCATTACAAGTCACTTTTGAAAATAGTAACAAAGTTACCCTAAAAGTGACAAATAATGTAACTTTTCAGTAACTTCGTTATCAGTTACAAGTTACTACCTAACTCTGTCACCGTTGCAGTTTCATCAAGCAAATCAATTTTCAGTTATTCTATCGGTAACAAACTAATTAACTTTGCAATATTCCCTCTCGTAATTATCAAACAAAAAAGTTTTTTTTAGAACTTCCCCTGGTTGTAAATGTTTTTCCAGCCCCACCGCCTCTTGCGTAACCTCCGCTTATGGTAATTCCGTGATTACATTAAAATGGAATACACCGAGTGCGGATTTATTGTTGGAAAACATTTCTGGTAAAATAATAATTGCTTTTCTATTTCTATACTACTTCCCGTCATAAAAAGCGCACAGCGTGCTTGCCGGACCCTCTTTTATTGTTTCGTGTCCAACAATCTTGTTTCTTAAGTGCCATTTATGATAATTAAAGAAAATACCAACGGAGAAGTTATAAGCATCCGTGTTATAAAATTAAGTATTAATTTCTGAATATTTTATTCCATATTATGGGAATTGAAACCCCGTATTTGCATATAGAAGAGGTATCAGGTAATACCGTGTATAAATTACGTAAAGTTTTTTCCGAAATTTTGAACTACGTAACCCCCTTCGTTGAGGGTCAGTCACTTTTGACCTGTTTTTACTGTCCAAATTTCTTTCCTCAATTTATTAAGGGGTTATCAAAAACAATGTAAGACGAATTGGATCGAGTGAGTTTTGTTAAAATCTTATTGTTTTTTATGAATCAACAAAGTAGTTTAACTTTCAACGAAGCAGTTAAATCTTCAATAAAAACAGACGAATTATCAACAAAAAAAGTGTAGTAGTTGATGTTTTGACCAAGAGAGGATTTTCATTTTAAATCAAGAACAGTTTAAACATTTTTAACCAACCAGTTGCATTTTTAGCCATAAAAGATGAAATTTCTACCAAAAGAGATGGCTTTTCAAATCAAATAGACGAAGTTCCAACAAGAGTTGAATTTTCAATTATGAAAGATTTTTCAGTCAATAAAGGAAAAAAAAATTCATATAAAATGTTAAATTTTCAATCCAGAAAGAGGAGCTTTCTACGAGCCAGTTAAATTTCCAAGCAAATAATTGAATTATCAACCAAAAAGGTTCATTTTCTACTAAAAATACGAATTTTGAACAAAATACATACATTTTTGGTCGTATCTAGTTTCACCGAAATTTAGTGAGCATAGAACAAACATTTTCGGCGAACTTCGTACATTTTAACCAGACAGTTGAATTTTCTACCAAATAGTTAAATTCGCAGTTAAAAAAATAATTTGAAATAAAAAAAAACAAATGTCTAACTAAGTAGTTCAATTTTCAAGCAACGAGATCTCGTTTGGTTAGACATTTTTTTTTTTATTTAAAATTCATCTCTTCGGTTAAAAATTTAACTATTCGGTTAGAAATTCGTTCAATTTTTGGTTGAATATTTATCTTTTTCTAGTTTAAGATTCAATTGATTAAGCTGTTTTGTAGATCATTCGTCTTTTAGGCTTAAAACTTCAACCGCTTTATTCAAAATTTATTCAATTGATGAAAATTGTTGAAAATTTAATTAATTGAAAATTGAATTACTTTGGCAGAAAATTGAACTATTTGGTTAAATATTAAACTATTTATTGGAAAATTCAACTATTTTGTCGAAAATCCTTAATGGCTACTTCCAAAACTACTTCAATAAAAATTCACATTCAATATGATCCATAAAGAAAATTTGAAGAATATTCTAAATATCTGTTTTATTTCAGAAAAATATATTCGCAAAAAAAGGGAGATTGTTTAAAAAATGATTCTCTCTAATATTTATTTTTTAATAAGTAAAAAGCCAAAGTAAAGTTGAAAATTTTAGAAAAAATCGCAGCTTTCTAGCATTAATATAGGAGAAAATACTTGTGAACAATAATATTTTTTAACAATTATATTTGCCAAATTACAATAGTAATGATAGCACTAAGTAAAAAGTGGCCAATAAGTTAAAAATTTCAGAAAAACCGCAACTATCTAGCATTTCTATAGGAGAAAATAGTCATGAACAATATAATTCGTTTAAACAATTATTTTTGTTGAATTGCATCAATTGTTACCAGGATCTAAGTGAAAAGTTGACAAAAAGTGGAAAATTTCATAGCATTACTATAGGAAAAAATAGTTATGACCGATAATAATTTGTTTAAACAATTATGTTTGTTAAATTGCATCAACTGATACCAGGCTCTGAATGGAAAGTGGACAAAATTTTGAATATTTTAGAAAACAACCGCAACCTTCTAGCATTATTTGAAGACAATATTATTAAAAATAATAGTAAATTGTTTAAAGAATCATGTCTGTTCTCTTAAATCAATTATTACCTTATCCTGATTGGGAAGTTGAAAGAATTTGAAAAATTCTGAGAAAAAACTGCTACTTTCTAACTCTATTCTAAGAGAAAGTTGCTAAAAACGATAATAAATTGTTTAAACATTTTGTAGAAAAATCTAATTATCAGTAAAAAGTAGCACTTGTTGGTATTTTCTGGAACCGTATAAAGCAGAATTATAGGGTTCATATTTTAAAAAAATATTTTTTGTTTCGTATTCTATGGTTATTTGCGAAGAGAAATATTGATGATTCTGAATGAAACGTACAAGAACATCTTTTTTCTCATGGGAAAAACGTGGTAATAAATAAATGAATTTATAAATTTATTTATAAATTTATATAAATGAAATTCCCGAGACTGTTGAATTCCCGAATAATAAAATTACCGCATTAGGAAATTTCCGAATAATAAAATTCCTGAATTATAACATTCCCGAATGATAAAATTTCAGAATAATTAAATTCCCGAACTGTGTATAAAATGAACGAATTGGAAAATTACGAGTGAAAAAATTTCCGACAGTATATAACATTATTGAATTTGAAAATTCCGGAATAATAAACTCCCTGACAGGGAATTGCCGAATTATAGAATATCCGAACTAAAAAATTCCCGAATTATAAAATTCTTGAATAATGAAATTCCTAAATTATAAAATTCCCTAATAGTAAAATTCCTGACTTATAAAATTCGCGAATAATGAAATTTCCGAATAATTAAATTTCCCAACCGTTTATAATATTACCGAATTGGAGAACTCCCGAATAATAAAATTTTCGACAGTTTATAATATTACTTAATTTCAAAATTCCCGACAGAAAATTTCCGAATTATAAAATATCCGTAATAGAAAATTGCCGAATTGAAAAAAGCGAAATATCTTTTTTTTAAATATTATTTATTTATTAAAGATACAATAATCAAATATTTTTATAACATCAAACATTTCTCAAATTTCTAAAATTATTCTTTGAATTTAAAATAGCAATAAATGAAAACGTATATATTTCTGGATGGAAATTTCTTTCAATTCTTGTTATTTTAAATTTGAGCGATGATTTCAGAAACTTTAAACATTAGGAATAATTTGTTTAGGAATACATTTGTTTATTTCCTTTTTAGTAAACAAATAATATTTACAAAAAAATTAATTGTTTAAATTCGGGAATTTTCTAGTTCGTATATCTTCTGTCGGGAATTTTATTATTCGAGTATTTTTCAATTCCTTAATATTATAGACAGTGTCAGGAATTTCATTTTCCGGGATTTTTCAGTCTTCCCTTTATGTGGCTTGCGGAACCTCTAAATATAATTTTTTTAACAATAAAAATGCATTTATTTTTGTGTGGATTTGAAAAAATTTCCGGGTGATATGTGGAAGTTCCCTATGTTGTTTGAAATGAATAATTTTAAGGAAATAGTTCATCCATTCAGAAAAAAATTGTTTTCATTATAGTAAAAGGATCTGAAGTGATAATCATGACTAGAATCTTCGATAGGATGAATGAAATCCGGGTTGTTTGATTCTTCCGAGTGATGTTGCATCTTCTTATTTCTATTATTAAAGATTTCGTCATTAGATTGCAAAATCGGACTTGTTTTCGTGAATCGACAGTCGCGATCCTGGCGGAATATTCGTCCTTGGGCTTGGCATCCTTGGCATCCGGGCGCGTCTATTGGCATTCACCAGTCCAAGCTCCCAGTCCACGAGAAGCATATTGTGGTGAAGCCGAAGGAAAAGTTGCGGTCAGGGACGGATGTTCGCATGAGAAAGCTAGGCAAACACTCGGTGCCCTGATTCGTCACGAAACTCCTATATTTATTCAATTGAAAATTTATTATTCTTTGCTATTTGCAATTTTCAGCAAAAGAATCCACTTTTTTCATGAAAAAACTGGAATTTCGTTTTGTTTTGGAAGTTCACAAATTTTATTAATTCTACTTTTCACTGTTTCCGAAGTTGGAAGCATTCAAACTTTAATTGTAATTTTGGTTTTGAATTTTTATTTAATTTCAAATACAATAAAGAAACCTTACACCTAGCAGATACAAAATGCAAATGCAAAGAAAATGTGTTTTCTACATTTATTTTCAAGACTTTTAGTGACAACAGTCATACAAAATTTTATATGGGAATTGAAATATTCCACGTAATAACATTTCTTACGGAAAAAAATATGCGAAATCGTCGATTTTTGAACACAGAAAGACGAATTTTCAACAAAATATAAGCTTCAAGTTAAAAAAATTATTTTGAACAAAAAAAAACAAATTTAGAACAAAATATTACATGAATTTTCAGGTAAATATTTGAGTTTACAACTAAAAAGATAAATTCTCAAACAGAAAAAAAAAATTGAATTTTCAGCCAAAACCATGATTATTTGATTGATATTTTCCATATGATATTTCCACCAAAAAATATTTAAGTTCCAATTAAAAGCAGTTGATTTCACCAAGAAATAAGAATTTCCGACAAACTAATTGAATCCTCGAACAAAGCAGACTAATTATTAGACCAAAAATGTTTAATTTTCAAGCCGAAACGACGAATTCTCTACAAAACAGTTGCGTTTTCTACCGAAAATATTTAAAAAAAAAAGAAAGAGAATTCATCCCTTTGGTTGAACTATACTGTTTTTCATTTAAAATTAGAATATTTTACTGTTCAAAATATCAATTATTACATTTTTTGTCCAGAATTAATCTTCTTAGTTGAAATTTCCATTATTTAGTCAAAATTTTAACTGTTTTGTTGAATATTAGTCTTTTTGGATAGAGAATTCATCCTTTCGAATGGAAAATTCAACGGTCTTCTAAATAATTTGTCTTTTGGCTTCAAAATTTAACAATTTAGTTGAAAATGCAACTGTTTGACTGATAATCAATTCTTGATTGTAAAATTTCAACTATTTGGTTGGAAATTCATCTTTGCAGGTAAGAAATTTAACTATGTGTTTAAAAAAGCAACTGTTTTGTGCAAAATTTAAATATTCTGTTGAAAATTCAGCTGCTTAGTTGAAAATTCGTCTTTTTGCATTGAAAATTCAGCTTGATTGGCAGAAGAGTTTTTGGTTGAAAATTCATCTTTCTTAGTTGAAAATTCAACTGTCTTCTCAAAAATTGCAACTTTCTGACTTAATTATTTTTTGTTGAAAAATTCGACTATTTGATTCAAAATTCGTCTATTTTGCTCGAACGTTCAACTATTTAGTTGTAAATGCAACTGTCTGGTCTAACTAAAAAATTTTTGTTTGTTGAAAAATCATATTTCTTTGATGAAAATTATTCTTTCCGGGTTTAAAAGTCAATGTTTTCTAAACAAATCCGACTTTTTAGATTGAAAATTCAACTCTTTCGTTAAAAATTCATCTCTTCTGGAAGAAAATTAGTCTTATTTGTTTGAAAATTCAACTATTTTGTTGAAAATGCAATATATTTCGACATAAAATCTCAATCGTTTTATATTGAATTCAATGTGTTATCTATACATTAATTCTATTCAAAAGAATTCATTCCCCTATTTTCCCCTGTTTTGAGAGCGAGCACCTTGGGCTGTGAATTCTGTTGAAATATTATTTTTGTATGTTTTGTGTTTTATTTTAGAAGTTTATTCAATCAAATCGAAGAAAAAAAATTTGACCATAAAGGGGGGCTAGGAAAGGATAATCTCCGAAAAGGTACCAGAATTCTAAACGAGAATGTAGAATTTAAGAATCCTCAGTTTGCAGCGTAGATTTAGTTTCGCCAAGCTTCAATTCTTCTCAATAATTGCTCCGATTACTGTAAATTTGATGGCAAGAAGAAGTGCTGAAGCACGATTTTTCTAATAAGCGGCATAATTATTTTGATTGTGTAATGACGAATAGCTATAAAGTCTAAACTATTATCTCAATTATCTGCTTGTTCAAGTTTTTTGGATTGAATACACTTATCTTTGAAAGTGAAATTCAAAATGTGAGGCCTAAAAATATTAGTCCCAAAAGTATAAGACCCAAAATATAAGGCCCAGAAATAATAATGTCCAAATATGATACCTGACCGAAAGTATAAGTGTTTCAACCCGCGACTACGAAACCATAAAATGTAAAACTTTTTGGAATGTTTCCAAAGTTCAATGGTTGTAAATTTAGAAAAGTTTCAACTACAATCTTAGAAAATTTCAAACATCAATCGTTCCCAGTTCGGAAAAGCGAGAACCTCAATGCTTTTCAAGGCTGGGTTTCGATTAAACTCAAACCAAACGGTCTAGTACCTGCAGTTTTTTTCTGTTCTCATTATTCTGATACCTCACGATCATTTTGAAACCGAAATGAAAAAGTATCGTTAGAACCCTTTTTAGAGAAATTCCATTTTTAATGTTTTAAGCGGGTGGAGGGGGGTCACACAGTTCCTAACCATTTCTCTCCATACATCCTTATTTTTACTTATAACTTTTGCTTTAACTACATCCATACATCTTTTCATGCAGGCTCTTGTGTTTCTGTGGCTCTTGATATCTTTTCAACTTAGGGTCTCATTCACACATTTCTACCACTCTTTCCTCGATCTACCTTTCGGTACGCTACCATTCACTTATACCTGAATAGACTCTATTCGTCAATCGTTCTCCTTTCATTCTCTCAAAATGACCAAATCATCACAACAATTTTTTTTCACTCTTGTCAAACAGTGTTTCCTCTACACCACATTCTTTGAGAATCCTGTCATTACTGACATTGTTCATGATCGTTTTACCACATATATTCTGCAGCAGTTTCATGCGAACCGCGCTAACTTCACTCTTATCCTTTTCTTGGTATGTCCAGGTCTCGCTAGCGCATAGCACAGTGGGTGGAAGTAAATTATTATTAAATTATACCATTAGGTCATTTCCCTTTCGGGGTAGTCGTGACTTGATCGGTTGGAAAATAGTAGTGTGTAAATGGGTATATGGTTATAAGGTAGGTAGGTATATATATGACATGTTCGTTACGCGACACTGCTCTGGACCAGGTTGCTGATCAATCTCTATAGCGATCACCCCAAGTGAAGAGCCTCACAAAATTGTTATGTGTGGTTCCCCCCTTAGGCCTATTAGTATCCAAGGTCTTTGTTTCAGGCGTCATTCACTCTATTTTCATTCTGTTTACAAACTATTTTTCGCCACGCTTTTCTGTCCTGACATACTACCCTAGCTTCCTTCACGTCCATGCATTTTCTCATGGAAGCTCTTGTGTTTCTATGTCTCCTTATGTCTCTTCGGATTAATGTCTCATTCACAGATTCTAACCATTCTTTCGGCGGTCTACCTCTAGGCATTCTGCCATTTACGTTTACACCTCATTCTTTGAAAATCCTGTCATTTCTGACATTGTTCCTTAGCGTTTTACCACATATATTCTGCAGCAATTGCACGCCAACAGCGTTAACTTTACTCTTATCCTTTTGTTGGTATGTCCAGGTCTCACTAGCGCATAGCACAATGGGTGCAAGTACATAATTATATATTGAAATTTTATTATACACGCCTGGCTATCTCTTCATCGATCTTTCTGTCAATGGTGTCATATAATCCCACCAAGTTGTATAATGTCTAATGTGGCTTTTAAAATTGTATTCAGAAATTTCTGTACGGCTCCTTATGGAAAAGTTTCTTTATGTATTTTATTCTGTATATTTTCTCCCAAATTACTTGATCAACTTTAATTTCACGAATTCATACAGTTGTACTTTGCAGATTTTTTGCATCGCAGATGTTTTTGGTGGGATTAAATGAGGTTTGAAAAAATACAACCAACATCTAAAACTGTAGAGAATCCGTGGTTGGTCGCGGTCCGTTCG
>CAKNXH010000163.1:5120-153634 GCA_932178445.1 Andricus quercusramuli | reverse complement strand
CTTATGCTTAGTATTTATTTAAACAATTATAACCAAGTGCGTATTTTCACCATTTCTTTATGAATAGGTGTAATTTTTACGGAATAAACTGGAAAGCCTTTTTGTGAAAAATATAAAAATGTGCTTTTGTGGATACAAATTGTTTATATAATTTACTTTTTTGGCAATTCGAAAAATATAACAGCAATGAGTCCCTGGCAAGACATTTTTAGTTGATTCCGCAAAAAATTAGGTCGATTCATGAAAAAATGTTCAAAATATGCATGTTTTTAATGTGAATTGTTTAAATAATTATCAATTTTCTGCGATTTGAAAAACATGGCAGCCATAAATCTTTGTAAAGACATATTAGCCAGTTATTACATTGATTTATGACCGGTCTTAATGAATTTAAAAGTCTTCAATTAAACATTTTCACTGAAAACTTAGAAATAAGAAGTTGAAAGTTTGTTATTAAATAACAAATATTGCTCTAATCGGAGTGAAATAACTGCGATTACTCGTTATATCTGGAAGACTAAAGGTAAAAAATGCTAACATATCCTATTATTGTTCAAATATCGTAAATATTCTTTGAAATCTCATTTTTAAGCTAATGTTTTCTTGTTAAAAATAACTGATTTCCGGTGAAAACTGTTTACATAAAATAAAATTGTTAAGAAATTGTAAATCTTCTTTCAAATCTTTACCCATTCCCGGTATAAAAGACCAACAAAACCAAAAATTGTGAATTTAATTACTCTGAATGATAATCTGAAAAATCTTATGATTTTTTAAAAATTAAAAATATTAATTTTGACTGAAAAACAGTAAAGAAATGCTTTTTTCGGAGAGCAACATGAAATAAAATTTTCTTTATCAATTCAATAAGATGAAATCAGATGTATTTTTGTTCTCTTTTGCGATTTTATTGAATTAATCATGTCAGATTATCTTCTTTCTATTTTTTCGCAAATCGTTGACAATTTGTTTTTTTCCTCTCTTTCTCTTTGGATCGTAGTTTTTCTAAGCTACTCATAATTTTTTTATTATTGGCCGCGTTTTTATTAAAGTTCTTCAAAAATTAATTGTAGCTTGAAATAAGGGAGAAAAATTCACCAAATTCTCAAATATAGGGATTATAGGGGATTTTGAGAAAAATAGGGAAAAGGGGAAATAGAGGGCTAACTGCGTGATATATAGGAAATGTGTTGATGAGAATGAGATTAATATAGAAAATGAAGATTCATCGGTGAAGGAAATTTTACATTTATTTTTTCGAGGCCAAAACTAATTTGCGAGAGAGTGACACGTTTCGCATAGTGGGCAACACATAATAGAAATAATTTGTTCGCAACTTGGCCGTTAAATTCTCATGGTCAGTTCTCAAAAACAAAATCTTCCGATCTCACCTTGCCTCGAAACACTCCTTTAAACGTAACTGCAATTTTCTTACAGACTCTATGCACTTCATGCCTTGGTACTTACACGATTTATTAACTCGTGGAATAAGTGCTTATTTTAAAAAATGGGTTCAATTTTCTGAAGGATAATGGAGACTTTTATTGCAAAGCTTATGCATGGGAAACATTTGCAAAATGTTTATGGTTAGCCCTTTGTTCTTGAACGAAAAAGGAATTCCAAAAAAACAAGAAAGAGAAAGGAAACAAAAGCTCATTGATATAAAAAAACAATTTTTATTAAAGTGTAGTAAAATTTGTTTGATTAAGAAATTGTAGATCAGTTAGATTCTAAATTACGAAGAAATTCAAACTTCCATCTTCTTTTAAAAACCATAAAACCTGGACATCCAAGTTTGTATTTCAAGTATGAAAATCTTCCGATTTGAATACTTCCAAATTGAAATTCGTTTCAGTTTTTATTTTTATAATTCCGGACTAAGGTAGATTTTTGACACGTTATTCTACAAAAACTGGAAAAGTAAATAAAAAAAATGGCGAATTTTGAATATTAAGTCCTCAAAGAGCACTTCCATCTTTGGAAACCACGAGGTTTATATATTCTCAACATTGAATGCTCTAAAGTTTGGACAAAATTCTATTTAGATATAGCCATAAACACGATTTTTTAAAGACAGTTGCATTTTCGTCCAAAAGAACAAATATTTAACAAAATTGTTAAGTCCTCAACCAAACAGATGAATTTTTAACAAAATAGTTATGTTTTCGAGTTAAAGAGTCGAATGTTTTACAAAACAGTTAAATTTAACAGAAAATACGAATTTATGAAAAGTAGTTGAATCCTGAATGAAAATGATGAATTTTCAACTAACAAGAATAATTTTCTACCCAAATAAACGAATGTTTGAAAAAGTACATGAGTTTTCTACCAAACAATTGAAAATTCAACTTATAAAGTATAAATCTAGGGGTTCACAACTCGACTGATGGATTGTACACTGACTTCAATTGATTTCAGTGACACCTGACTTCACGAGTTGTTAACCCGTCGGTATAAATTTTCAACCAAAAATGGAATAGTTACATTTTTAGATTTAAAAAAATATTTTATTAAGAAAAACGAATTTCCAACAGAATAGTTAAATTTTTCAATAAATATTTAATTTTCCACCAATAATATGAATTTTTAACAAAAAAGTTCATTTCCAAACGAATAGTCTAATTTTCTAACAAATTGTTGAATTTCCGGGCCAAAAAAACCAACTTTCTAGAAAAAACTTGATTTACAACCAAATAGTTGAACTTTTAACTGAAACGGTGAATCCTCAACAAAAAAATGCAGTTTTTCTTAAGTATTTCAACTTCAAACCAAGTAGTTATTAAAAAAAAAAACTAGTAATTCTCAACGAAACATATAATAGTTAAAATTTCAACTAAAAATTCATTCAAGAGTGAAAAACGAATTTTCAACAAAATAGTCGAATTTGCAACCAAACCAGATCATTTTCGACCACACATTTTAATTTTCAACCGAAAAGGATGATTTTTCAACGAAGAAGATTAATTTTCTGCCAGAAAAGACGAATTTTGAACAAAATACATGAATTGTCAACCAGCAAAGATACATTTTTAATTTTAAAAATTGATTTTCAAGCAAAAGTTAGACTAATTTTGAACAAAGTAGTTACATTTTTAACAAAACCATTACATTTTCAACCAAAAAGCCGAATTCTCAATTAAGCCAGATGAATTCCGAACGCAAAATATAATGATAGTTTTTCCACCCAAAAAATTATTTTTTAACCATAACAATAGTTGCATTTTCTTATTGGGTTCTATTACTAAAGTTCACATTCAAGAGAAAAGATCATAAAATAGAGAAGTTTCTTGAGAAGGAGGAAAAAAATAAAAATTCAAGTGTACTGTTGCAGGAAAATTCTTCGCGAATTTCCAAAATTTTTGTTAAAATTAATTATCAGAAAACATAGTAAACGATGTTCTCAAATGTAAAAAAAATGTCTAAAGAGTTTAATTAAAAGTAATCTTATACTAGTATCAAATAGTTTTAACTCATTCATTGTTATATTGACGGTTATATAGATATTCATTTATATTTCTTATTTAAAAATAAAGGGAGAGAGGCAAATAACTTTCTCCAAACGTTCTGTGGGGGGAGGGGGGGGTGGTCACCGAAAGATCACAAATTGTCACAAGAGAAAAAAACGCTCCCATGTTGGGGTTTCTGAAGTCGAATCATGTCATTATATCTCAAGAAATAAAATTCGAAAAATATAATCCTTACAAAGCTTCCTCTATGGGCAAGCAATTATGATTTAGTTTCTTGCTAAGAAGAGAAAAACCAAGTTTCGAAATCTGCGGAAGTTTCTCGAAGATCTAGATTTCATTTTTACCTTTTCCCGTTTTGCCACCGGAAATCCAGTGGGGTTCCCGTCTTCGGACAAAGACAGGCTACAGATCATACTTGGGTTTGCCAAGTGTATATTCACGTAATCGCGGCCTGTGTACCTACTTGCGTCAAAGAACGCTCTCCGGTTCTATGGGAAAACGACATTAAACATAGACAAGGTGGGGACTGAGATTCAAAGCGACTTTCACCATTGGGAGCGCGAAGAACCTCGGCACTTGGGTATTACCCTCCTTGGAGTGGCTTTCGTCAGGATCGTCTCATTACAAGGCCTTCTGGATTTATTCTTTCATCCACAATATCCCTTCAATAATCTTCCCATGTTCTTTAATCTGAATGATCCAAACTTTATTTATTCCAAATTGAAAGTTTCATGTTGAAAAGGACCCAGCACCACTCTCTTAAAATGAGCCAGTGAAATCTCACTGGTTGAAACAGCCAGACGTGTGTCACTGACAATCAGTTAGATTTCATTGGTTCACTTAGTGGAATTTCGTCACTGGCTTAATCAGTGAATTTCACTGGTTACTCAGTCCCAGTAGTCATCTGGTTGTAAGTGTTGTCGTCCCTCAGCTGGTTAGGTATGCCACTAACCATTCATCAGTTTTATGCTAACCTTTGCAAAATTATCTTTTAAAAAAACACAATTTGCACTGACAACATTAAAGGAGGACCGGGTTGTGATATAATAGGATATAATATATTGTGCTTAACTTACTAGTTTACCCAGTCAAAGTCGGATAATCACTGGTTCACCACTGATAATTCAAAATGCTGAATTAACCAATGACAATTTCACTGGTTGAGTAATAATTCTAAACCTGTAGATCAATAATTCAAGAGTCTCTCAAACTAATTGTTTGACCTAACTCATGTTTCTGTAGAAGATGATATTCCAGTTCGATTTAGAAATGGGTCAAAATCCATGTTTAGTAGTTTTTTTATAAAGTCATAACATCCTTTTGCCTGTTATGTTCACCATTAAAAAGAGCTAAGTAGTAGCTTGACAGTAATTTATATATTTTTTCTTATAAAAAAATACAAAAGTTATGCAATTCTTTGTATGTCAATATTTTCCTTTTTTGGCGATGCGCCGCATCATTGGCAAGTGTTTTTATCGGAGGTGGTTGCTTCGTTCAGGATGCTTCTTTTGTGGTTTGATAGAGTCCCGTGTGGAAAATGCCTTTTTTAGCCTTATTTAAAAAAAGGCCCGTGCCAGGTCCTGATAAGGTTACCTGATTTAAACATGTATAAAACGGCCCTGATCAGGTTCAAATAAGGCCCGGATAGGCTGCCCTTATTTTTAATTAAGGCGATCTGATAAAAGGCCGTATTTGCGGTCCTGATCAGGTTCAAATAAGGCCCGGATAGGCTGCCCTTATTTTTAATTAAAGCGATCTGATAAAAGGCCGTATTTACGGCCCTGATTAGGTACGAATAAGGTCCGGATAGATGGCCCTTTTTATTGACTAACGCAGTTTATTCAAACTTTTCATACTAATGATAATGATTAATAGTCGCTTTCGTAAAAAAGAGGAAATACATTAATTCATATAGATTTTTTTTATGTAGTATATGAGATTTTTTTTATGTAGTATATGAGATTTTTTTACAATAATTAAATAATAATCTACGGTGCTTAGCTACGTAAAATGCTTGAAATAATAATGATATTGCCATTTCATCGCCAACGGTCATACCACGCTGAAAAAACCAGTTCTCGTTAGATCACTGAAGTTAAGCAGTGTTGGGCGCGGTTAGTACTTGGATTACTACAAGAAACTATCCACCTAGAAACACTACCCGAATCGGGTAGTGTCACGCCTACCCCGAAAGGGAAATGGCTTAATGGTATACATACATACATTAATCACTATAAATAATAATTATTAAAATTCTGATATCGTGGATAAAAGATTTGACAGAAACAGATTTGATTTAAAATTTCAAGATTTGAATCTTGCCGCCTTGGGCAATAGTTCGTTTACTTTTTGAATTCATCGTACATATTTTCATATTTATTTCATTCTCATTTAAAAAAAAAATAAGTAAGGAATTCGATATGAAATAATCACGGCCCTGCAAAGGACCTTAATTATTTTAAAGGCACAAAAAAGGCTGCCTGACATGGACCGTTTAAGGTTGGCAACGTACGGCCCTTTCCATTCCGAGCGTGACGAAACACCATCAGGGCCCGATAGGATTTCCGTATCCGGGCCTTAAATAAAATAAGGCAACCTTACCAGGACCTGGTAGTGCCCTGATTTAAATTTCTACACGGGGTTAAGTAATATAGCTCGAAAGCACTTAATTGCTTTGTTTTTTTTTTTGTTTAAAGATAAAAAAGTTATGCAGCTTTCTCTGTGTCGGGTGGTGCGTTTTTTGGGATTCGATTATCCTTCTCAAAAAAATTTTGTTGAATTTGACTAGATGCTTCATCTTTTGTTGATCAGACCCACCAAAAAAAATTGTTGTACCCATAAACATGATAGATTCACGAATTTGCATATACAGGATCTTTTGGGGTTGTTTTAACATCCCCTAAACATTCAAACAAGGAAATCGACATTTCCTAAAAATCAAAAGCACTGGATATTTTTGTATTAAACTATTCATGTCAAAAATGACTTGAAATAAATGTGAGAAATATCGTGCTGGCGGAAAAATTTGTCAACTTATTTCGAGGGTTTTTTCATCATCCCTCAAAGATTCCTGCAAGGAAATAGACATTTCGAAAAGATCGAGACCACGCGATATTTTTTGATAAAACTAGGGGGTGAGAAAACACTTTAAAATATCAGGAAAAGTGTTTGAATTGATTTTAAGAGTTGTTGTGACATCCCTTGAACATGTTAGAACAACCTTCAAAATAAATTTATGAGCTTACCCTGCTAGAAGATGTTTTCCACATTCTCACCCCAATGATCTAATAAAAAAATTTCATATGGATTAAGTTTTTTGGAAACGTTGATTTCGTTGCTTGCATTTTCAAGGAATAACTAAACAACCGTAACCTAAATTGAAACAGTTTCCCTATTATAGGTGATATTTTTCATATTTATTGTGAAGTTATTCCTGACCTCGAAAGTTGAATCGAAAATACTCTTGTTACGGTATTTAGGAAATGTCGAGTTTTTACTTGAATATTTAAAGGATGTCGCAACAAACCTTAAAGTAAATGAAAACACTTTTCACATGAAATTCCTTTCAATCCCTGAATATCATTAAAGTCCTTTGAAATTCCTGGAAATTTGTTTAATCTCTGAAGATTTCTTGGAATCTGTTAAAATTCCCAAAAATCTTTAAAATCTATTTAAATCCTTGAAATCTATCGAAATACCCTTAAATCCTTAAATTCCGTTGAAGCCCCATCAAATCACTTCAAGTTCTTAAAATCTATAGAAATTTCCTTGAAATAATTTAAATTATCCTAAAATCTATAAAATTCTTTAAAGTCTTCAAAAATACATTGAAATATTTTTAAATTTCTCAAAGTCTTTGAAATACTTTGAAATCCCTCAATTCTTCTCAGTTAATATATTTTTAAAACTGCTACAATAGTCTAAAATCCCTTAGAATCTCTTTAAATGTTCTTAAACCCTATAGATCATATGAAGTCCTTCAAAATCTCCCGGAATGTTGCATGTAATTCTTTAAAACCACATGAATTTTTTGTTTAATCACTGAATATAATCAAAATCCTTCAAAATTCCTTACAATTTTTTTTGATCTCGTGAAGATTCCTTGGAATCCGTTAAAATACTCTCAAATATTTCAAATCCTTGAAATTTGTTGGAATAACTTGAAATTTTGTAAAGCTCTTGAAAATTCTTCGAAATCCTTGGAAAGGTTTCACGATCACTTTAATATCATTAAGTTGAGCTTCTATGATCATTATCCTAAAACTGTTTGTAGTACATTTGCAGTATTGAAATGTAACAGACTTATAAAATAATTTAAGTCTCCAAAAATGAAGGCGACTACCAGGTTTCTCTTTTATATTTTATTTGAAAACCTACTTTTCAAGTTAATAAATAAATAGTGTATGGGAATCTTGGTAAACAATGACTGTCAGTGGGCGGACTAAAGTTTCTTATTGCCTAAGACATATACATATTAATTATTTGCAATAATTATTTTCCAGTTCAATTTGAGTGAACTGAAATTAAATTACATATTCTCGTTCACTCAGAAGCAAAGATCTCTTTAATCGTCTAGATTATTCTGTAAGGTAGGTAAATTTAAAGACACCTGAATCACTTTTACAATATTTTGTAAAGTCAAATACAAATTACTATCTGAAACGTTCATGCGATAATTAATCGTCTAGAAAGTTTTTTTTTCATATGTGAGTGAAAATCAAATAGCTGACAGTATCATGTCCTTCAAATATTATACGCTTGTGTTTGCTGGAATAATGCCCTTCCTACCTAAAAAACACTTGATTCATAGATTAGTCCAGGCAACAAAAATTCTTTGAAATTCTTTAAAAATTCTATTGCAAAGCTTTGTCATTCCGTAACACAAAAGTTATGTGCAACTAATTATATTGGTTAAAAACGAAAAAATTCTATATTACCCTTATTTTTAAGTTTAAACATTATTCTAAATAAATTTTTCAGATAATGATGTTTTGCAACAGTAATAATAATTTTTAAACAAAATGTCGAAAATAGGTTAGAAAATCAATATCATTTCTAAAAATAAATACCCTAGAATATTTCGAATTCTTTGAAATAGCTTCAAATTTTGTAATCCTTCGAATTTATTGATATCTATTGGAAATTCTTTAGAATCTTTTGAAATCCCTCAAAATATTTCAAATCATTTGCAACCTTTTAGAATGCCTTGCAATTTTTCAATTACTTGGAGTTCTCAAAAATGCTTTAAAATCTGAGTTAAAATCTTTTTAAACCTTCAAAATCCTTCAGATCATTGAAATATATTACATCTTTTTTGGAATCGTTTTAAATATCCTAAAATTTAAAAAAATCTATTTTAATCTTTGTAAAAACCTTGAAATATTTGAAAATCTCTTCAAATCTTTGAAATCCTACGAAATCCCTCAATTCTTGTAAACAAATGATTTCTTTGAAATACATTAAAATATTATAAAATATTATAAAATCGTGTGAAATTACATGAAATCTAATCATATTCCTTGAAATCCCTTAAAATATTTGAAGTCCTATTGAATCCTTTATGATGCTGGGAGATTAATTAAAATAACTTATTGAGAGCCTTTAAAATCCCTTCAAATTACTGAAATCCTCGGAAATCTGATGAAGGCCCTTGAAATTCCTCAAAAATCCTTTAAAATATCCTTAAATCGCACGGAATTTTAGAATTCCTGTGAAATAATTGAAAATTTCTCCAAATATTTAAAATTCTACGACGACCCTTCATTCTCAAACTTATATCTATTAAAATCCCACAAAAATCCTTTGTCATTTTGTGAAGTCCCATGGAATTATTAAAAAATCCTATGAAATCCTTTAAAATCCTTAGAAAGTTTGAAAAATTCTTTGCAAGCCCATTAATTTTTTTTTACTTTCGTAAAATCCATTGAAACCTTTGAAATAATAATAAATCCTAGTCCGCTTCTTTAAATAGCATATTCAAACTAAGCGAGCGATAAAATCAATAAAAGAGTAATTTTATTCTGGCAATTATTTGCTTATTTAATTGTATTCTCTAATAATTGTAAAATCCCACAAATCATTGCTTTCACACATATTGTAAGTAATATGAGTAGAAAAATAATGTTTTTTTATCTGAAATAATTTTTCTTCACTCAATACAAAATCCAACTTTTTGATTTTCACCCATATGCTGCTAAAATTAAATATAGATTCTTACCTTTTCTAGTAGGTAAATAAAAGGACGACGCAATAACTAAGCATATAAAATCAATTCCTAAAATTGGAAAGTATCTTACAGACTAGAAACTTGATTTGTTGTCAATGTCGCTTAAACTCACTATCAGACTGAACACGTTCGAAACACTCATGCAAATATATTTTTTCTCAAAACTTCAACATTCTTCCATAATTAGTGGACAGCTCCAGGGCTTTGCAGACATGAAACGCAAATGAAACGTTTGCAGGCCTGAGACGTTTCTGGCCAGACCCTTAAGTATATTACTAGTTATGAATTTCATTGAAAAGGACTCGTTTACCCGCATTTAATGATCATTTATCCAAACTGAACATGCGAAATAAATTTTTCCCTACCCTGTAATGACTCTTAACTTAAGGGAATTAAAATCCAATTACAAGGGTTTTGCCAAAATGAAAGTTAAAATATAGTTCCAAAAAGTTTAAAAGGATTACATATAGCAAATTTAAATTCCTTCGAGTTCCTTAAGGAGCGTTCAAATATTACGTGACGCTCTAAAGTGTCCCATAGTAGGGGGGTCGCAAAACACTTTTCGGATCAAAAAATAAAATTCATATCTTTGCCGATACATTAAATATCAATATTATCGACATAAAAAATGTAGTAGTTACATTTTCAACCAAAAATTTGAATCTTAAAGCCAAAAAGACGAATTTTTTCAAGACAGTTGAATTTTCAACTCAAAAATTCAATCAAAAATTTGAATTTTTGACAAAAAAGTTCATTTATATCCAAAAGAGACGAAGTTTTAACCAAGAAAGATGAACTTTTCACCACAAAAGATGAATTTTGAATGAACCAATTTCAAGAATTATTAATCATTTAAATCTAACGAGAAAGACGAATTTTAATTAAGAAAGATAATTTTTAGTAGTTTAATTTTCAAATAAAAAAATATCATTTTTCAACAAAAAATTGGAATCCTTAAATTTTCAATTATAAAAACTAGTTTTCAACAACAACAACAAAATAAATCTACAACTAATATAATTTAACTAAAAAAAAAAACAAATTTCCAACAAACTAGTTGAATCCTTAAACGAAACTGTGAATTTTCGACAAATAAGTTTGATTTTCCACCCAAATAGACTAATTTCCAACAAAATACTTTAATTTTCTACCAAATAGTTAACTTTTCACATAAAAAATTAATTTTCCACGAACAAAAAAGAATTTCCCGAAAAATATTCAAATTTTAAAACAAATCATTTAATTTTCGACCAAGAATAGAAATTTTTAACAAAAAATTTCATTTTCAGCAGTATAGTTCAATTTCCTACAAAATTGTTGAATTTTCAACCAAAAAAAATGAATTTTCTACAAACAAGTTAATTTACGGCCAAATAGTTGAATTTTAAACCAAAGATAATTCATTCTAAACCAAACATGTAATAGTTAATATTTCGATCAAAAAAGATTTCAATTCGAATTCCAAAGACAGTTGAATTCAACCAAAAATGACGAATTTAAAGCAAAGTAGATGATTTTTTTCACTATAAAAGATCAATTTTCAGTTCAAAATATTAATATCTAAACACCAAGAAGGATAATTCTTGACCTATTCTCAACCAATTATTTGAACTTTTAACTAAAAGCGATTGATTTTCAACCAAATAGTTGAATTTTGAACCAAATAGTCAAATTTTTCATTAAACCAGATGAAATCCAATACCAAAATATAATGGTAGAATTTTCAACCAAAAAAATTAGCTTTTAGTCAAGAATAGTTAGGTTTTCTTATTGAGTTCTATTAATTCAGTTTAAATATAAGCAAAAAAAAACAAAGAAAACAATGTTCTAGAATGCTAAAAAATGTCTAAAGAAATAATTTAAAAGTACCTTTATACTAATGTCGCCGCAGAAAGTCCTGAACCCTTACTTTGAAAGACAGTAACACCGTAGGAAAAAATCTCCACAAATCCTTTTAGAAATCGTAGCAAAATCGTGCTTTTTTAGGTTTTGTGAAAAAAAATTATTAATTGCCATGCTATCAATGAAAACTGAATAAAAGTGGTCTTTCGAGGATAACAGTCACTCAAAAAAGTTTCGAGTTTAATGAGGTAAGGTGCGTGCCACAGTATTAGAAAAAAGTATAGAAAAAAGGGTCCAATCTGTTTCCAGTGTTGTCCGCATTTGGTGGATATCTTTCTACCGCTGGAAGATAGAATGGACCTCGGAATGGATCCTTTTTTCTAATACTTTGGCACGCTCCTTGCCTCATCAAACTCTGGATTATTCTGTATGCCTTTTATACCCGAAATATAATTCTTATTCAGTTTTCATTGATAGCATAGCAAACAGTTTACATTAATTTAAATATTGAGCAGTGTTGGGTAAGTTAGTTTTTTCGAGTTACTAGTTACAAGGTATGTTACTTAGCGAGAACATGTAACATTTTACTACCATACTCTGATTTTAAAATTAAAGCCATCAAACGGCGCGGTAGCTCAAATAAATTCTTAAATGAAGACCCTCAACATAAATGCTTGCAAAAGCGACATTTTCAAAGATTAAAAAAATTTTAAAACTGTACTGCATACCGAAAATGTTTTAGAACATACCAAAGTTTTTTCAAATTTTTTCCACTATATTATTAGCTCTAGGATAAAGTCAAAGTACAGGTACAGCTCTCAACAAAATTTTTTCACAAAACTTAAAAAAACAACATTTTATTCAGAAAACTCAGTAGATATTTCGTATTTAAAAATAGGAGGGGATCAGCTTCATTGTCACAGGACATTTTGAGGTGTGGGGTACGAAAATATCACAAATTGTCGCAAGATGATCGATCAAAAAATAACTGAAAATATCATCACGTAATATGTAGACGCTCCCTTAGTTACGTTATATAAAAATTCGGATTAATCTTGTAATACATTTTTTTAAATGAAAGTCTAAACTCTTAGCCCATATTTATGAGCTCAGAGGACTTTGGAAAGTTCAGCATTTGTTACACCTATGAGAATCTAAGTCGGAAATGATATACGTTAACATCAAAATTCGTGTTTCAAACCGAGCGAATGCTTTAGTTCACACGTGATAAGTAAGCGTGAAGAGAACATTTAAATAAGAACCAAGAGTGTAATTAATACAGCCAGTTGCGGATCAGATTTAATTCCAATTTTCCCATGAAATCAAAAAGTTGAACGTGGAATATTTAAAAAGAAACGTAAACACTTTTTGAATCTTAATAATGAAGCGTCCATTAATTACGTAAGGCTTCTGCATGGGAGGGGGGGAGGGGGGTCTCCAAAGCATTTCTTATGTACGTTCCCTCAATCTAATTTTTTTGAATTCTAATTTCCACCTCTTTTAAACTCGAATCTTTTCGGATCTCTTGATAGCCATTATAATTTCTAACCTTTTTCTTAAAATCCTTTGTAATACTCGGAAAGCCTTTGAAATTTCATTAAATCTTTTGAAATCTTAAACATTCCTCTAAAATCCGTTGATAGACTTTGAAATATTTTTATATATCTTGAAATCCTTTGAAATCCCGTGAAATCATCGAAACACCGTTATATTTCTCAAAATCCGTTAAAATCCTTCAAGGCCCTTTGAAATCTTTGCAATTCTTTTTAAATCCGCTGAAATTCCTTCAAATGTGCGAAATTTCATAAAAATTTCCACACATCATTCGAAATTCGTGAAATTACTTCGGCGCCACATGAAATCCTTTAAAATCCCTTGACTTCTCATTAAATCTTTCAAAGTCCTTTATAATATCCAATAATCCCTTGAAGTCTTCAAAATCTCATTGAAATCCACTGATATTTTTCAAAACTCGTGAAGAAACTTCGCTACCACATGCAATCCGTTCAAAACCTATGATTTTTTCAAATCTCTTAAAATCCTTCATAGTATTCAAAAATTCTTAAAAATTTTGTTGAATCTTCTTAAATCTCTTAAAATTCTTTGAAATCCCGTGTAATCATCGAGAGCCCCTTATATCTCTTAAAATCCTTTGAAATATTGGAAAAACTTTTGAAATCCCCTGCAATCTTTCGAAGCCCCTCAAAATCCTTTATGAAATTCGGAAATCCTTTGAAATTCCGTGAAATATTTTAACATCTTACGAAATCCTCTAAAATCCGTGGATACTCTTTGGAATCTTTTGAAATCTCTTAAAAGTTAAAATCATTTGAAATCCCGTGAAATCCTCCAAACCCCTTTAAATCACTTAAAATCTGTTAAAATCCTTTGTAATCTTTCCAAGCATTTGGAACCTCCTGAAGTCTTGCGAAATCTTATGAAATCTCTTTAAACCCCTTCAAGTCTTCGTAATCCCATTGAAACCCCCTGATATGCTTCAAAATTTGTAAAAAAGAATGCGGTATCGCATTGAATCTTTTAAAATGCTTTGAAATTTCGTGACTTATTCTGACCTATTTCGCAATCTCTTAAAATCCCTTAAAATCTCTTGAAATTCCCTGAAGTCTGTGGAAATCGTTTTAATTCCTTCAAATCCCGCAAAATCCTTTGAAATCGTTTGAAATCATTTGAAATCCTACCCTCAAACTTTTGTGATTCCTTGAAATCTTTTCGAATTCATAAAAATCAAAATCTTTCGAATCCTTACAATATGGGGGGGGGGGGGCGTGGGGAAATCTAAAATGTCAAAAATCATCCTAACGTAATTAATGGACGTTCCCTTAGTCTTTAGTGCTCTCGGCAAATTTTTGGCCTGACCTACTTGTCTGACTAAAACTGACTGTAACCACTCTTGGGTGGCATTTATCATCCCATTGAAAATGAATAAAGAGGAAAACTTATTATAAACTTTACATAAACTGTCTATTAAAATCAGCTTTCTCTAATCCTCACAGGTGCAGATGATGTGAATTTAATTCAATTTTCGTAATTAATTATTTCCTGAAAGAAGGGATTAAATAGAAAATTAAAACCAACGTCTTTATTTGCCTAAATTCTCGTACTTCAATTGATTTTGGTAATTGTTTACTTTCATGACTTTTCCAAATTTTTGAGTAAATAATAGTTTGAAACCTTTTGCAAAATCTTCTTTCTAGTATACAAGTAAAATATCAGTTGAACGAAAAACAAAAACATTGAAAAAAAGCAGTCGTTGAAAAAAAAAATTTGGATATTTTTATATTTTGGACGAAAATACAAATATTTTTGGATATTTTCGAATGATATTTTACTTTGATACTAGAAAGGCGGTTTGGAAAAAAGGTTGAAAACCACTCTGAGTAAACTGAGTGAACTGAGTTCAAATACAACAAAATCACTCGATTAAATTTCAGATATTTAATATTCAAAATTGATGAAATTTTTAATCGATTAAAATATCTTTTAATGTATCTTTTCAAAAAGCTTCCGATTTTTCGGTTTTTCGCAAAACGATTTTTCGTTATAAGTTAATTCTTTTTGTTTGAAAAGTCTACTATTATATTTTTGGTTCAGAATTCATCTCATTTGGTTAAAAATCCTACTATTAAGTTGAAATCTTTTTTTTTGTCAAATATTCGACTATTTTGTTAGAAAATCATTCTTTTTTGGTTACAAATGCAACTGTTTGGTTGATAATTAATCTGTTTTGGTTGAAGATTCAACTACTTTGGTTGAAAATTCAACTGCTTAGTTTAAAGTTGAACTACTTCGTAAAATTTTTGAAAATTCAACCATTCGGTTGTAAATTAACTTTTTGTTTTGTTTTATAGAAAATTCGTCTTTTTGGCTTCAACTTCAATTCAACTACTTTTCACGAAAATTAATATTTTTTAGAAAAAAAAAACTATTTGGCTGGAACTTTTTATATTTCGTTAAAGTTGCGCCTTTTGGTGAAAAGGTCATTTTTTTTTGTTGGAAATTCATATTTCTGGTTACAAAGTTCAACTGTTTTATAGAAAATTCGTCTGTTTGGCTTTAAAATTCAACAATTTCGTTTATTTTTTTTTATTTTTTGGTTGACAACTCAATTGCTTAAAAATTCTTTCTTTCATGTTCAAAATTAATTTTTTTCAACTGAAAATATGACTATTTAATTTTTCGTTGAAAATATATCTTTCAGTTAAAAATTTAACTATTTGGTTGCAAATTCATATATTTTTTTGAAAAGTCATTTTTCTTGGTTAAAAAAAAACGCTTTTGTTTCAATTGTGTTCTAAGAAATTCGTCTTTCTCGTTTGAAAATTAAACTATTTGATTGAAAATGTAACTGTTTCTGGTTGAAGTTTAATCTTTTTTGTTGGTTGGAAATTCATATTTTTATGTTGAAAATTGAACTATTTAGTTTGAAAATCAATTATTTCGTAGGAAATTCATCTTTTTGATAGAAAGTTCATCCCTTTGGATTGAAAAATTTACCTTTTTTGGTGGAAAAGTTATCTTTCTGTACTGAAAATTAATAATAAGATTCCCAAATCATGAAAACCACGAGGAGCTATTTCGTTGATTAAAAAAGACATAACATATATTCCTGATTGCCATAAAGAGAAAAGCGATAGTTCGATTAATATCGGTTATTGCTAGAAAGTACAGCAAATTGGCAAGACGAGGAAAATTGTTGTGATTTTTGTAAGACAGAATTTCAATTACGAAGCGGGGAATTGATTCTTTTAACAATCCCAGGGCATAATGAACACTCTTCTATGATGCTTATACTTTCTCCGTTTGCGTTGGCTTTGTGAATCCTTAAGTAAAAGTAAAGTAAATTTGATGATTATATTCAAATGAACTATTAAATGCATCAGTTTATGATTGAAGGTATTCATACACATAATTAAAATTTCAATCTCAAGAATTAATGTCGACATTATATGTGAAGATGTTACGAAGAAAATAGTTCACGTTATATTCTGAAAAGAATAGCATTATCTTAATTTTGAAATAGCCTAATACCTCAAATTGCGCCATGAGAAAAAATGAAATGTTTTCAGTTTAATGAGATAATTATTATAAAATAGTAATAATTACACCGATATATAAACAGTTTCGGTAAATTATTACTATTTCATTTACAATTTACAAATGGTGGTTTCTGGATTATATTTAACTAAAATTATATAATTCGGAGTTACCCGTATGTTTCTGATTCGAAAAGTAGATAATGATATGTTGAATAGTACTAATTAACGAGTGCTGGAAATTTACTGTGGGAAGATTAACTTTCTCGAAATTTTTCTCATTCTTTAGAAGATTTGTTTGGAACAAGCTTCTGCATTCAAAACACAATTTTATTCACTTTAGATTTTTAACTTATAAAATAGGCATACTGAGAGTTGAAGAGAGGCGTTTATTTTCGAAAGTATTGAAATTTAAAGTCTTCAAATTTGGATGCAGTGAAGTTTAAATTTTTTTATCGAAATATTTTTCAAGAAGTAATGTTTTGAATTCAGGAAAATATAAGTTTTAAATTTGTTTAATTTAAAGGAACACTTTTTAAAAATGGACTGAATCGAAAGCAAATTGAAAGCTCGGAAATCCTTTCCTTTTTTACAAATTCGTGTTCACCAGACATAGTTGTTGAAAACCTGATTAGTTGCATACTGCGTGAAGACGTCTTTTAAAGCGCTATTTTCAGGTTGTTCTTGTGAATTTTCTGGAATTTTGAAAATCATAATTTCCAAATGAGAAATTTTGATTCTAGGAATTTATTTCTCAGAGAGAAAATTCAAATTGTAAATGATTCTTTAATTGAAAGTAGAAATTGAATCTTCTATGGTTAATAATGCTACTGTTTAGTTTAAAATTAATCTGTTTCGGTTAAGAATTCGACTATTTTGTTCAAAATTTGTCTTCTTTGGATGAATTAAAATCTTTTTGATATAATATTAAAATCTTTTTTAGTTGAAATATCAACTATTACATTTTTCGTTAAGAATTCATCATTTTATTTAAAAATTTATCTTTTTGGTTGAAAATGTAACTATTTTATTGAGAATTTATCTATTTGGCAGAAAATAATTCTACTTGGTAGAAGATTTAACTATTTTGTTGAAAATTTCTCTTTTTTTTCTATGAATTTAACTGTTTTCTTATCTAAAATTAAAATATTTTCGAGAGAAATATCAACTATTACATTTTTCGTTGAGAATGAATCTTTTTGGCTTTTTTTCGAAAACCTTGGCTGAAAGTCCCTATTCTTTGGGGTATTTGCTCTTCGTAAGCCTTTTTGCTTTAAGATGCTTTTTATTAAAAAATTCGGAGAATTTTCTGTAGTGAGTTGCAATGAAAAAAAGTGAGATGCCCGGACATTAGCATCAACAATCGCGCGCGTGTAGTTGTCCGTTTTGAGGGGGAAATAATTTTTAATACAAAATAAAAATTCCGAAAAACCACTTATATTTTAACTTTATTTGTTTTTGAAATTATATAAATATAATTTCACCTAATTCTTTTAAGCAAATTTATAAAAACTCATGAAAATTGCAGATATGTTGAATCAAATTTTTAACAACAAAAAAACAACTTTTTTCAACTAAAAAAAATTCTGATTTTAAATCAAAAACAGTTGAAGTCATCAAAAAAAGACTAATTTTTAAGAAAACAGTTGAACCCTCAACCAAAAAAGATTCATTTCAACCAGTTGAATTTTCAAACAAAAAGATGAATTTTCTACCAAATAGACGAATTTTTAATAAAAAATGTAATACGACTAGTTGATATTTCTTTTTGAAAATACTTTCATTTTAAATAAAAAAACAGCAGAATTTATACAAAAGAATAACAAGTTTTTAACAAAATAGTTGAATCCTCAACCAAAAAAATAATAAGAATGAATTGTTTTCCAAAAAAGACGAACTCTCTACAAAAAAGTTAAATTTTTTAACCCAGAAATATGAACTTTACAACGAAAAGGTCCACTTTTCACCAAATAGTTGAATTTTCAGCCTGACAAATGAATTTCCTGACAAAAAAGATGAATTTTCAACAAAAAATTCTACTAGCTGATATTTCTATTAAAAATACTTTTCTTTTAACCCTTACAAGCACTATGGTGAGTATACTTACCACCTTGGTTTTTGCAGTTTTTCCAGTATAACAAAGTTATTTTTGTACGCGGGTTTTTGAATGAAAAATTATCATTAGTATCCGAGAAAAAAATTGTAAACGACCGAAAAATCTCAATTTTCTGATTTTGATTTTTGTTGCTTCTTTAAACACTAAAGTGGTGATTGGATGAAGAAAAAACTGTCTTTATACATACAAAAATGTATGTTAAAAAGGGTTAAAGCAAAACAAGTGAATTCATACAAAAAATACGAACTTTCAACAAAATGGTTACATTTTCAACTAAAGAAATGAAATTTGAACTACGATGAGGAAGTTCAATCAAAAAAATTAATTTTCAACAAGTAATTAAACTTTTAATCAAGCTATTTAATATTCGACAAAAAAAGACGAATTCTCAACGAAAATATAATGTTTGATATTTCTTCTGAAAAAAGATTTAAATTCTTTTAAATAAAAAAAGAGTTGAATTTATTCAAAAAATACGAATTTAATTTATTTCTTCGTTTGTTCGAAACTACCATTTTCGAACAAAAGAGTACAAATTTTGTTTTCTTTCATATTTTATATAAAATAGCATTTGTTTCACAAATTCCCTGTGAATTTCTCTAGAGTCCAAAAAATTGTCACAAATATCACAATTTAAAGAAAAATCGACCTTGAATGTCAAAATGGTATAGTTTTCAGAATTTTCAAAATTTTCGAAAGTCTTTGACCAAAAAATATTACTCATAAAGTACTACAACTTCACTGAGTTTAAATAAAATCGATAAGATGGCTGCCAGGTTTGACATTCCTGACCTGGAAAACGTCTGCTAAGAAATTTGAGTATGATTCTGATCATTGTAAGTTATAACGAAATGCCTATAAGTTACTTCAGAATCCGAAAAAAGTGTCGGAAATATTACAGTTCAAACAAAAGTCGACCAGAAAGTTCAAAATGGTTCAGCTCCCAGAAGTTTCAAAATTCAGATACTACCAATTATATGCATATTCAATCATATGAATGAAATACCTCATCATTTAGCAATATTACGTATTTTCCTCAAGATTTTGTACAAAGTATAACATTATAAAGTACAAAAATCATTGTTCAAAAACTATCGCGCAATAGTAAGTGAAAGTCTATCAAAAGGCAACAATTTCACGAATATACGTGTACCGGATTATAATCTATTTTCTTTTATATTATGTAAATCAACACAGATTTTTCCGTTATGCTCGCAGTGAAAAGTGCCATCTCCAAACTGTGCAATTTAGAGTTTAAAGATGCAATAACAGCCAATTCTTAAATTTTCAGAATGTGACTTGTCTTTTATTGTAAGTAGGCTATTACTTTATGTTTGAATAGATCTTTAAGTTTACAGGCACTCTACATATTTGAAATAATATGCATTCCAGAAATATTGGATTCAATTGTAAAAATTGTATACGGGGCCGTTGAAAAAATACGTAATGCCTTCAGGAGGGTGGGGGAGGAATATAGAGGAGAGTAGGGTAACACCGGGTTGCGGGTGAAACCGAGAACCCCCTATATCTCGCGATTCGTGCTGCCCCTGGGTCTAATTTGATATATTTTGTTTATGTAGATGCTCTGACCTTATTTTCGTAAAAAGTGTCTAGTTAGATGTGTTTGTTGTCCCAGGAGACAATACCAAATTTTTTATGGTTGAACGTTACAATTCTTGGTAACAAGTGCGTTACCGCGGTTCTTGCAGTCGTACAGAAACTGTACAGCTAAGTGGAATACTTAATTCCGTACCTATTATAGAGTATATAGCAATAGTTATCATCATTTGTTTATGTTCAGAACCATGTGGGCACCACGTTCCGTTATTTATTGCGTGTGGGGGGCGAAACCGGGTACTGATGGTAGGGGTAAGACCGGGTAGTATCAGGTCTTACCCAACGCGCCATAAAGTGGCAAAAAACTATCAACAAATGTAAAAATAGTTTATAATTTTATATAATCGATATCGTACTTTCTTATTGTATGCGAGCATTATGTCATTAACGATAATAACCCCCTTTCGAACAAAAAAAATTGGTTTTTGTCACACATGAGAAAATAATCATGGAAAATGTTGCATAGTATCTGGATTTTATAATTTATTCATACGTTTTCTAATAATTTCTAATAATTAACTTTTTTTCAATCCGACCATGCCACTAATGTACAGAAGTAAGTCTGATAGGCAAAGCTGGCCCGCAAGCACCGAAGACATCGAAGACAAAGAAGATTAAGATGGATGATTTTGCAACAGAAAAGGATCCGGAAGCATGCACTGATGAAGCTTGCATTTTTTGGAATGAACTTCAATTTGTAAATATTATTATTATTATTTTCATAGGTACCCGGTTTTACCTTACCCACGGTGCAAAATCGGGAATTGTGCGTTTTTTTTAAAGCATTTTTTCAAATATGAAGAACATTTTTCATTGCACATCTGACTTCACTTTCTTGTCATTAAAGAGTCACCGAATACTTCTCACTTCAAATAAAAGCTTTTTAGCTTTTCGCTTTTGCGCACGATGCCATCAAAGGCAAAGTACCCGGTTTTACCCTACTCTCCCCTACCTAGGATATCTCGGCAGGACATGTGGCATATCCTGGAAAATGTCCTGAAAATCTCCCAGGATATCCGTGGCATATTCCAGGGAAATCGACATTTCTGCCCCGTCCGATATCTACAAAATGTCCTATGTGGGATATACGCAATTTTGGGAATGGGATACCATATTTCTGGAATGCAACTCTCGAATATTCGGTTTCTTTCGCACCTATAACCTCTAAATTTCGCAGTTTGGAGATCGTACTTTTCACTATGACTATAACGCAAAAAACAGTTTTTACCACAACAAAAATCCAATTAATATGTACGCGGCGTTGGCTTAAACATTACTAATATAAAAAATTATAATCCGCTACGAATATTCGAAATATTGTTAGCTTTTGTTAGTGCACCACTTATTATTGCGAGATAGTCTTCTCGCACGATGGAATTTACCTGGAAGTGATTTTAGAGGGGACTTTACTATTATTGTACTTTATGATGTTATAATTTGTGCAAAATCTCCGGAAAAATAGATAATATTGTTAAATGATAAGTTATTTTATTTATAGGATTGAGAAGGGGAAGTGGGGTATGGTGTCAGTGCAGGGCATGGCAACTCTTGCAAATAATGCTCATGTTTGTTCATTTTCATATTAATTTTTTTACGTAACATAGCTTTCTTTGGTACCCAAGGAAGCTATTTTATGTCAAAAAAAGCTAATATAAAATTCAAGAAATACGAGCATTATTAGCAAGCCCCGCACTGGCACCATATCCTCCTTTCCCCTATACATATAATTGGCACTAGATATATCTGAATTCCCAAGAATATACCAAATTATAGAATTGAGATATCTTGGGGATATCCCTGGCATGTGGAATTGGGACATTATTATGATATCATCGGGATATTCTTCGATATCCTTGTGACATTTCAGGGATATCGAGATTTCCGCCCTATATAATTTCACTTTGTTTAATTAAAATCGATGAGATGGCTGTCAGGTTTGATATTCTTGACCTGGAAAGCACCTGCTGAGAGACTTCAGTACGATCATGATGATTGTATGTTATTACAACATCATGATATCGTGCGAGAAATAAGATGCGTATGGTTTTCATACTCAGGATACATAAGTTTTCTAGCCCAGGATGCGGTAATAATGCGAGCACGAGTTCGTGATGTTGTCGAATGCTTGAGAGAAAAATTCCGCAATGAAGAAAACAGAAGAGAAAGGAAGAGCGTGTGCAGGTGCGTCAAGTGCGTTAATGGGAGATCACATCATACAAACTTGTGGCGTTAAAGGAATCTTGTTGCACCACGTTCCGGTCATAGATCAATCAGCAGATCACTAAAGAAGACGCTAAATATTTTTGATTACTTACACCATATTACTCACATTATATTATCTATGTTACTTTAAAAGAAGGTCTTTTTATTAATTTATCAAAAAAAATCATAATAATTTCGAAGCCTCTAACTTTAAAAAATTTGGTTGTTCCAAACAGATTTTTCGGTTGTTATAGAAGCAACAAGACCATTTGGCTGGGCCAATCAAATTATTTTTTCGACATTTTGTTGATTGAACAAATATATTTTGCAGAACTAACCAAATTTTTGTAGAAGCAATAAAATAATTTGATGTCAGTAACAATATGGTTTTGTTGAAGGGAAATTTGTATTTTTGCAGATATAATAAAACACTTGAATTATATGCGAGAAAAATTTAAAGCAAGAAAAATTAATTTAGTCAATAAAATGCGTTCAATTTGCAAAAAATTTGTTGAATGAATGACAATTACATTCAAGCAGAATAAGCCGCCATTATAGATGGAATTGTGATTACTGAAAGACGCCACTTCAAGTCAAAGGCGTTTTACTGAATCAAAGCATGTTCTCTTCTTTATAAAAAATGTCTCTTGGAACTTTTCATTGAATGTATTTGAAAGTTTATTTCCGAGACGTAGGATAACGTTTCAATACCTTTCTGGTAGAAAATTTACCTTCCTTTCTTGAAATAGCAACTGCTTGTGTAAAAATTAATCGGTTTTGGTTGAGCATTCATCTCTTTGGTTGATAGTTTAACTAGTTTCTTCAACAATCGTTTTTTTTTTGGCAAAAAAATAATTTTTGTAACTGAGAATTTAATGACTTGGTTGATAATTGAACTCCCTTTCTAAAAATTAATTCTTTTGGTTGAAGATTCATCATTCTAGTTGAATATTCATCTTTGATTGAAAGTTTTAAAAGTTTTTGGTTCATAAGTCTACTGTTATATTTTGGGTTGAGAATTGATTTTTTTTTATTCAAAAATTTTGTGAAAATTCGTGTGGTTAAGAATTCTAATATTTGGTTGAAAAGCCCCTTTTTCTCGAAATTTCATATATGTGGGTGGAAAATTCAACTGTTTTATCGAAAATTCGTCTTTTTGGTTCGAGAATTCAACAACTTGGCTAAAAATTCATGTATTTAATTCAAAATTCATTTTTTGGGTTAAAAACTATTTTTTTACACAAAATTTAACTATGTGATTCGAAATTAATTTTTTTCTAACTTCATATTTTTGGGTTGAAAATTCAACTGTTTCATATAGAAAATTTTTCTTTTTTAAAAAATGCAACAGTTTGGTAGGAAATTTAACTGTTTCGCAGAACATTTTTTTACCAAATATTTGCTTGAAAATTCATGTAATTTTCTTGAAATTCGTCTTTTTTGGTAGAAAATTAATTTTCGTGATTGAAAAATTAATTATTCGCTTAGAAATTTATGTACACTGGAACATGGAATTAAGGAGTCCGAGTTTACGGCGTTCCTAGAACTGATGGCCTCCACGGTTTCGTGATGAGAATCTTCTCTTTCGGCCGCGGGGCTGAAAGAGAGGATCTCAGTCAAGCGTGACAAACAGCTCGAGGGCCGCACCCTCGGGGCGTTATTTGCATCAGGTTGCGTCATGCTTCCAAATCCAACATAAGTGATTCATGCGGTCCTGCCTGTGAAGTCTTGGATTGTCTGGGTTTTGGATGAAGGCTACTGCAAGCAATGCTCAAAACCGCACTTAATTCCAAGTTCCAGTGTATTTTGTTAAAAATTATTCGTCTTTTTGGGGGAAAAGAAATTTTCTTGGTAGAAAATTCAACTATTCGGTAAAAAATGGATGTATTTTGTTGAGAGCTTGTATATTTTAGTAGAAAATTAATCTCCTTGGTTGGAAACTCACCTTTTTTGGTTGAAAATTAAACTTTTTTGTAGTGAAATCGTCCTTTTTACTTGAAAATTCTACATTTTGGATAAAAATTTGTTTTTTTATTGACTTTATTTTCTCTATCCTTCTTTATTTATGATATTCCTTATTGAGGATCCAATTTTTTTGGTTGAAAATTCGTATTTTCTCATTCAATTTAACTGTTTTTGATTTAAAATGATCGCCATGATCGAGACATTAAAAATAAGGTCTGATAATTAGGAGACTCAAATTTTCCAAGGAAATCAATAGGTCTTAAGTACTTTGTGTGCTTGGTTTACAAATTTTTCAATTCGCAGAAAAATAATATTTCAGGATGACGATTTATCTTGATTCTTTGAAACTTGATCTCCCATCATCGTGATTACAATGAGGCGTGAATTCCCATCACTCTTAGATTCCTTTACAGTTGCATGAAACTATTTTTTTCTTTCGTGACTGCATTGTATCGAATTCTATGATATGCGAATATGCGAGTAAGAATCGGGTAATACCGAGAGCAGAAAGTGGAAAAAACAGTCGAATGGAACCAACAGCATCGAATGGTTGCGGTTCGCTGGCATCTTCCGGATCGCGTTACAACGCCTTCGGATAACGCTCTTTTCCAACAGACCGCACTTGACGTCCTCGACCTTTAGTTATTAATAACAAATAATGAATCCAAGCATTTGCATCACTATTTATTGTCACAAAAAACGAAAAAATTAAAAAACAAGCTTGCAAAAAATGAACGAACTCATGACTTTCAGACCTTCATGTGCAATTTAATGCCTTAATGAGTTTATGAGTCATATGAAGAATTTTTTAAATCTTTCATGCATTAGCCGTTCTTTCTCAAATAGCATGCAACGTGACTTTCAACAGATCTTCATGAAACACAAGAAAAAAATTCAATAAATGTATCTTTTCATATCAATTTTTTATGCATATTTTTCATACATTCATTCAAATGTTGCGAAGAAGGCTTTTTTATTACATAATTACAGGTCTTGTAATACGACAATATTATGTAAGTTCTTTTTTAAAATAAGATTTGCAATGTGGTAAATGATAACTGCTATAGTCCTCGACTTGTTTACGTGTTAGTTTACTTGTTGGAATAATTGATGTTCTTGCAAATTGTATTCACACTCTTTAAATACAAAATGATGAAAAATATTTATAATACACTGAAAATTACTATGTCACTCTTTTTTGAAAACTTTTTCCACCTCTCTTCTACGTAGGGTGATTTTTCACGAAAGTAGGGGAATAAATTCTTTTAAATAAAATTAGTGTATAGGTTCTATATGGATTTCGTCGAAATATATTGAATCTTAAACAAATTAATTGAATTTTCAACAAAATATTTAAATTTGTAACAACGTAGTTGAATTTTCAACCAAATAATTCAATTTTAAACCTGCAAAGATAAAGGTACAACAAAGTGGTCGAGTTTTTAAACCAAAAGAAATAAATTTCAAGAAAAAATAGTTGAATCCTCAACCAAATAGTTGCATTTTCAAGCTAAAAGACGATCTTTTCAGAAGACTTTTCAGAGATTTAAATTTTCAACCTTAGAGATTGATCCTCAACCAATTAAATCAATTTTGAGAAAAGTAGTCCAATTTTCAACCAAGCAGTCAAATTTTTCATCCAGAAGATTATTTTTCAAAAAAATACAAATTTACAACAAAATCTATACATTTTCAACAAAATTGATGAATTTAAGACTAAAGCGATCAATTTTTAATCAGTATAATGAAATATTTATACTTTGAGTTAAAAAAATTCATCAACCGCAAAACGATGAATTTTCAACAACATAGTTATATTTTCAACCAAGGAAATTTAACTTTTCAACCTAAGAGATAGATCTTCAACTGATGAAACTAATTTTTAGCAAAGTAGTTCAACTTTCAACCAAGTATTTGAATTTTCAATCATGAAAATAAATTTTTTACTGACTGTATCTTGTCGCACTGAAAAAAATAGGGAGCTGGAAAAGGGGATGGACTATAGATGTCTCGAACATTCGAGACGACTAGCCAAGTTCATGAAAAATATTTGAACTCTCATTCCTAATTTCGGGCCGACGAGACAGATCGTTTCAACCAAAAAATATGAATTCACAACAAAGTATATAAATTTTCAAGCAAAATCTTGAATTTTGGACTAAAAACTACTAATTTTCAACCAATAATGCAATGGTTATATTTTATTATTTTAACAAAGTAATTAAATCTTCTGTCAATAAAATAAATGTTTAACAAAGTATTTCAACTTTCAACGTATTAGTTGAAGTTTCAACCAAAAAAGATGAATTCTCGATGAAAAATTTCATAGTTGAATTTTCATCAAAAAACGATCAATTTTCAATTTTTTTGTTTGTTGAAGTTTTTTTATTTTAGTTATACATTCATTTCTTTCGTTAGAAATGTAATTATTTCGTGGAAAATTCCTTGCTTTTAATAAACTAATTTGACTCAGAATCTAGCTGTTCCATTTTTGCTAGAAAATTTATCTTTTTAGCTGAATAATTCATTTATTTTGGGGAAAACTGGTCTTTTTGGGTTAAAAATTCGATTCTTTTGGTATAAAATGCATGTTTTTGTGTTGAAAATTCAATTTTCCTCTCCAAAGTTTGTTTTGTTGGCTTTCAAACTCAACATTTTATATTAGATTATTTTTCTTTATTGACTGAAAAATCTTTCTTGGTTGAGAAGTCAACTCTGTTGTGGAATATTCCTCTTTTGGTTTGAAAATGAGTTTGTTTTGGTTAGGCATTAAAAAAATTCGTTCAAAATTCGTATTTTTTCATTTAATTCAACTGTCTTTGACTAATAATTTAAATATTTTTTGTTGGAAATATCAACTATTACACTTTTCGTTGAGAATTCATTTTTTTTCTCAAAGATTTATCAGTATGGTTGAAAATGTAGCTATTTTCTTAAAAATCCCTTTTTTCTTGGCTGAAAATCAATTATCTCAATTAAACATGTAATTCTTCCATTGTCACTAAAAGTTTTTAAAATATATTCGGAAATACACATTTTTTACACTCACATTATTGATCTCTCACGTATGTGAGGTTGCTTCTATATTTGAAAGAAAAATTTAGAACGGTCAGGAAAAATGAAAAATTGGCCATGGAAAAGTCAAGGAATTTCGAAATTCGGATTTTATAGCAAACCTGTTATTGCAGCTTTGATGAATTCGTAACGCTAAGTTTGGATTTTCAAATATTTGATTAATTTAATTTTCCTACCAAAAAATTACATTAATCGTGAACTTACAGATTTAATGGTGAATGAATTATTGAAAATTTCAGCATTTTGAGCATCAAAAATGTAAAAATAACAAGCTTTTATGAATTTCAACTCTTGAAAGTAACTTAATTTACAGAAAATTTGAATTCTTTTAAATTTTATTGAGTTTTTTTTAATTTTCTTGAATTATTCAAAAATGCCTTTGTATTTTTTTCAATTTCTTTTAAATACCCTCAAATCCCTTTGAAATTCTCCTGAAATCTTTTTTAATATTGTTAATAAATTGGCACAGTTGCAAAATTAATCATGATTTATTTCTTTGTAATTAAAATATTTGAAATTCCCTATGAGAAAATTGATAGAATACATCAAAATTATATAAAAACCTACACATCATTTGCATTTTAATAAAATTCACGAATTATCATGTAAAATCAGAAAGTTTTCATGGAAAGTTTTTATAATATATGCGAAGTGTTCAAAGACCATACTAACTTCCGGCTCTTAGTTGAAGATCACGGAAGAAGATTACAGATAATTTCGATTTTAACCACCTCATATAGAAAATCTCATGGAAGATGCTCGTTAACTTTTTAGGTTGCACCTTAGAGTGGTCCAGTTTTTTTAATTTTCATGCATATCCCAGAAAGTTGTGTGAATCAAAAAAAAATGTATTGCATTTTGGAAATGATATTTGCAGGTTCCAAAAACCCCATGAAGTTTAACACGTATTTCCCATAAGAAAAAGTGATGTCTTTGTAAATTTTATTCAGATTCATCAAAAATTGGGTTTTGGTGTTAATTATCATTTTTTTTAGTTTCATAATACAAATTGTTTATAATACATGACATTCTTATTAAATTAAATCTTAATAATGTTTATATTTATTATTTAGTTTGAACTTGCTTCACCTAATATTGACGTTTCTGAATAAAATTTACAAAAACGTCTTTTTTTCTTATGGGAAATACGTGTTAAACTTCATGAGGCTTACGCAACCTTTGAATATAATTTTTTTCAAACGTATTTTTTGTTTGTGTGTTCGCACAAATTTGCGGGCGATATGTTTGTAAATTCAAAAAAAAAACTCCAATCCATTTTTGGACCACTCTATTGCACATTATGGATGTAAAAGAGCGAAGAGATTTGAACTGAGGAGGCCTTGGCACAAATCGAAAGTGATCAAATGAGGAGCTATGTAGGCACAAATTGCTTTAATATGGGCAATCGTAGGAGACAATGGTGCTTGTAATTTACGTTAAAAAAATTTGTTGGTGCGTGGTCGCATGAGATATCGCGTAAAAGGATGATTACTGCTGCATTTATTTACATTTTCCTTCTCTATTTGGTTATTCTAATTGCTGTTTTTATTTATGGGAAATTAATTCTATCACAACTGGAAAATATAAATGTAAATCGAAATTTTTTTTTATTTCTCAAATAAATGAAGATTAGTGATTTTTACAAGGAAAACATAAATACAGACTTCACACACTTTTCCTTATTCACCTATTTGGCCCTTTTTGAAGAATTCCTCTTTTTTCCCCTATTTTCAAGAATATTCCACTCTTTCTCTTTTTTCGCTTAATACATCCAAGCTAAATTAATAGAACCCGAGAAAAAAAAACTATTGTTTGTTCAAAGTTAATTATTGTTGATTGTAAAGTTTACTGTTATATTTCTGGTTTGGAATTCATATACTTTGGTTAAAAAGTCTACTATTTGGATGGAAATTTAACTATTTTGTTGGAAAATTCATTCTTAGTCAAACATTTTTTTTCAAATGGAAATTTAACTATTGAATTTTGGGTTGAAAATTGACCGTTTTTAGTTGAAAATGCAACTATTAAATTTTTAATTGAGAATTCATTTTTGTTTCTGAAATATCAAATACTTGGTTGTAAGTAGAACTACTTTGTTAATCATTAATTTTATTGCTTGAAGATTCAACTATTTTGTTGTAAGTTCATATTTTCTGACAGAAAATTATTATTCTAGATTGAAAATTCAACTACCTGGTTGAGTGTTGAACCATCTCGTTAAAAAACAATTTTATCAGTTGAGGATTCATCTCTTTGGTTGAAAATAGTATTATTTTGGTAGAAAATTCAATTTTTTTTTGAAAATTAACTTTTTTGTTTGAAATTCGAATTTTAGGTAGCAAATTTCACTGTTTTGTATAGAGAATTCGCCTTTTAGATTTGAAAACTTGATATTTTGTTTGAAAATTCAACTAATTTGTTAATCATTCGTGTTTTTGGTATGAAAATTTACCTCATTTGGTACAAATTTTATCTTTTTTTTCGAAAGTGCAACTGTTTGGTTAAAAATTAATCTGTTTTGGTGAAAATTCAACTATTTTATTGCAAATTCATCTTTATGTTAATTTCAACTGTTTTTTTATTTAAAATTAAAATCTTTTTTGTTTAAAATGTCATCTATTACCTTTTTCGTTCAAAAATTATATTTTGGCTGATTTCAACTGTTTTATTTGAAATTCAAATATTTTTATTGTCGAAATATCAACTATTATAGTTTCCGTTGAAATTAATCTATTTTGGTTTAAAATTTAACTGTTTTGTTATACATGCGCTTCTTTGGATAGAAAATTCAACTGTCTTCTAAAAAGTTTGTCCTCTAGGCTTGAAAATTAAACTATTTGGTTGGAAAGGCAATTGTTTTTTTGTTGAATTATAATCTTTTTCCATAATGATTCTACCAATTGATTGGAAATTCAACTAATTTGTTGAAAATTCGTACCCTTCGCTCGAAATTTCAACTATTTGGTTGTAACTGCAATTGGTTAGTCGATAATTAATTTGTGCTTGCTGAAATTCAACTATTTAGTTAAAAATTCGACGAGTTTGTTCAAGAGTAATCTTTTTGCGAAAATTCAAGATTTTTGTTGAAATTTTTTTTTTTTTAATAAAAAATTTACTTTTTTGGCAGACAAGTTCTTGGTTGAAAATTCATCTTCCTTGGTTGAAAATTCAACTGTCATCTGAAAAAAATCGTCTTTTTGGCTTGAAGATTAAACTATTTGGTTGAAAATTGAAATTGAAAGTTGAATTTCGTTTTTTTTTCTCGAAAATTCAACTGTTTTATAGAAAATTCGTCTTTTTGTATGGAAAATTGAAAGTGTCTAGACGTACCGAAAACATCTAGCGATTTGTACCGAAATTTCGGTACCCGCAGCCGCGATCTAGAAAATTAATTATTCTCTTTGTCTCTTCATTGCAAATTAATTTTTTTTGTCGACTTCCTAGTTTGATATCTCAACTTTTTGATTGGAAATTCCTCTTTTTTGATAGAAAATTGATATTTTTTGTTGAAAATTCAACCATTTTATTTAAAATGCAATATATATTTTGAAGTTAATCCTCAAGCTTTTCATATTGAATTCAATATGGTACATAATGAATTAATTTTATTTAAAAGAATCCTTCATTCCACAATATTCACTAAAAATCCCCCTGTTTCCCCTGTTTTGAGAGAATTTCGGGCTGTATAGTATGTTAAAATCTTATGTTTTGTGTTTTATTTTAGAAATCGTTTCTGAGCTTTTCTAAACACGAACAGAAATTTCAGCAATGGTAACTGCATAAAGCCTTAGTCACATGTTTCAGAAAATTGTTTTACAATTTAGGAATTTTTAGTTACTGAAACTAAAAATGTCCAGGGATTAAAAAAATTTTTCGGTTCATTAATTTTAATATAAAATATGTAGTCTATATTTTTTCTGAAAATATAAATATTAATAAAATATGAGTGAAGTTAATGTGAACAAATTTGAGTCATTTACATATAAATTTCCCTCACATATAGTCTTACTATAATTTATATTTTCAAGACAAATATATACTGCAAATTTGTATTCAAAATAATAAACTAATAGAATGACTTAAAATTACAGATATAACTTATTTAGCCAAGAGGACGTCATTTGACGTAAACAGCGGACTCACCATTCAGTTTGAACCTGGATTAATTATTAATTTACGCAGCTGCTGCTAGTCACTTGTGGTCCTGATGTACCTTTTTTAGAAGTTCATTTACTAGGCAGATGATCGCAGTATCTTGTAACTATTTTATTGCAAAGATGATTTGCTAATCAACAGAGCTTCTAGGTCGTTGCCTTCACTCGCGATTTTGAGACTTTCTTATTTTCTCCTTCTCGTGCATATTTCGAATTCTTTTCACGCTTGAGCTCATTCAATATCGGAAGAAGTAGGTTTAATGCCTTGTTATAACTCAACACAACCTTTTGCAGTTCTTTGCCGCCCATGACCACAACCACCATGCGTTGTCCGCTTCGAACTCGATCAAGAAGCGAGGAGTGCGCAGTTGCTATCTGCGCACTTCTTTCGGGCATGATAACTTATATTTCTGTTACTTTTTAGGAATTTTCTGGAACTATTTGCAATTTTCAGATACCGTTTCAAAATTTTAATACAAATTTAGTGAATGTACTATGAAAGTTACGGCATTTCGTCTTCAGCAACCTATTGCAATTTCGTAAATTGCAGTTACTTCAATATCCTAAATATGTCGGAATTTTCCAAACATTTCTAATAGTGCAGAAAAAGTTTTCTAAATGGCGTGAGGTAGTTCCTGAGCGACTCCTCAAGGTTCTATTTTAATTAATTGTCAAGCTTTAATTTTTTAATTTCCAATGAGAAATTTAAAATTAGAAAATAAGTATTTCAAAGACATTACTGGAAAGGAGATTCTTGTCCTGGTGAACAAATCATCCTGTTGTTGCGTTTCTTCTTCTTACTTAAGCTTTCTTTTGCAGGTGACATCAAGACCTCGTTACTCTCTGGAAGTAGTTTTAACGTGACGTGGCACCTTGCGTATCCGCATAAGGTGAGTGATAATGTCTTTTTACTTCGATTACATCCTGATTGAATGTTTTCGTAATTTTTTATACTTTGAAGAGTGAACAATTTTATGATGACATCTTTACCTACTCAACATTCAAAGTTCCTCTTATAGAAATTTCAAATTTCAAACTCATAAATATCAAGTATGTCTAACTCAAAACATTAAATATTCAGAAAATATGCAAAAGTGTCAACACTTTATTTTAGTCATTTCCAAAATTCCTGTATATTTAGACTGACTAATTAGTTACCAAATTTAAAAACTTTCAAACTTGAAGAGCTCGAAAATTAAAAACGTGTTTCGATCTTAATAAGAAGATTACAAATAAAATTATTTATATGATTGAGATTGTTCATTTTGAGAGCATTTTGAATTCTTCTCTTACAAATGTATCCAAACTTTGAAACTTTTAGACTTTTAGAGCGACAAACGTTAAACTGAGCCAACTATCATATGACCAAAATTTAAAACGTCAAAACTTCAAACTTCAAAATTTGAAAATCTACCAACTTCGGATTAATTATCGGCAATGCTTCTATACTTGAATGAATAAAATCTTCAAGAATTGAAAATGTGTATTCAAAATAAAAAAATGTGTACTTCAATTGTCCAACTTCAGTGCTTCAAAATTTTTAAGATTATTATATCTTCAATTATCCCAATTTAAATGCATTTGAATTCAATGCATCCAAATGTTAAAATATTGACCTGCCAGTCTTCCAATATTAAATTTTTCGACATCCATAATAAACTTGAATGCTTCCTAACTTGAAAACCTTGAAACCATGCTTTCGAATACACGCGAAACCCGAGGCGTCAAATTTTGATCCAAAATTCAATTAATTCCTTGTAGTTGGAAAAACAATTCACATCCAAGTAGGAAAATGTAAATATATGGTAGATGTAACTTTCGATGCACTAAGAACAGGGAAAATAGGCTGATTCTTCATAAAAATATAGGAATAATAAGGGAATAATAGCATAATAATTTTTATCAAATAAAATTAATGTAGGTACCAGGTTCCTAAGATTTAAAGACGAAATGTATTGCATTTTCAACAAAACAGTATCATTTTTAATGAAAAAATATGAATTTTCTGCAAAATGAAATTAATTTTAAACCCAAAAAGACGAAATTTCACAAAAGAGTTCAGTTTTCAACGAATAACATGAATTCTCAACAAAAAATGTAATATTTGATACTTCAACCAAAAAGATTTCCATTTTTAGTAAAAAAAACAGTTGAACTCAACCAAAAAAGACATATTTTTAAAAAACTAGTCGTATTTTTAACCCAAACAGATTAAATTTGAAGCCATCAGTTACATATTTGATTTAAAAAAAATAATTTTTCAAAACCAGAAAGGCAAATTTACAACTAAGAAAGATTTTTCAGTCAAAAACGAAAACAAAATTGCAACTAAATTGAGAAATTTTTAAGTCAAAATTTTTTTTTCAACAAAGTAGTTAAATTTTTAATCGAACAGATGGATTTTTACCTAGATAATTAAACTTTCAAGAAAGTAGTTGAATTTTCAACAAAATGAACAGATGAATTTTTACCTAGATAATTAAACTTTCAACAAAGTAGTTGAATTTTCAACAAAATGACTAAATTTTTAATCAAAAGAGATGAATTCTGCTCTAAAACTATAATAGAAGATATTTCAACTGAAAAGAATTAACTATCAATGAAAACATTACTTTTTTACCAAGAGATGAGTTTTCAATCCGAGGAAACGAATTTTCTGTTTAAAATAAAGAATATTCAACAAAACAGTTGAGTTTCCCACTAATACAGATGACTTTTTAACTAGATAGATGAATTTTTAACAAAATAATGAAATAGTCAATATCAAAAGAGATGAATTCTGAACCAAAAGTATAATAGTAGACTTTTCAATTAAAGAGGATTAACTTTTATCCAACTGAGATAACTTTTTTACGAAAATATGAATTTTTTTCTAGAAAGACGAATGTTCAACAAAACAGTTGAATTTTAAATAATTGAAATCAAATTCAAATAATTAAATTTTTTCAATAATTTTAAGCTATTGAAATTAAATTTAAAAAATTGTAATTCATCATTTGAGTTTCACATAATAATAAAAAAAGCCTGAAAAAGGTAGGCTACTCTTACCCTGGAAATGAAGTAACTAGTCCAATTGCTGCCCTGAAGAATTCAGCAAAACTGAAGAATTTTAAGTTCAGTTTTTTTCTAACCAAGCTAGTTTATCCAAGCGAGTACGCAAACCGAACAACCTACGCGCATTTTCTGCCCGAGGGAACTCGTATTGAATTATTCAGAAAAGAAGACATTGGTATTTAACGGACGTACGTAGTAGGCATGCCGGATACCGTAAGCTGGCACCTACGCGAAAGGTGCCAATGACTTTCGAAATAGAGTTCTTCGTTAGTTCATACGACTCCACCCTTATTATTTTTCAACTGTTGAACATTATTCCATTCTTATTATTTATTATTTTATTATAATTGCAATTATACTTGCTCTACAGCCCGCGGGACATATTGTATTGCGAATTATTAATATAAAAATATAAAACAAGACTACTATGATTCCAATTTTTAATTTTACAGTTTAATCACTTTTAAAAAAATCTGAAATTTGTTTTCGTATAGAATTGGTTCAATTAATTTTAATTTTCAATTAATTATTATTTAATATAATGTGCAATTGAATTTATTCTATTTTCATGCAATTTTTTTCAATTTTTTCACAAAATAATATGGAAAGGGACTTGAAAAATTGGAAAGCTACCATAAAGCATTTCTCAATTGTAGAGAATTTAAATTTGAAGTATTGATTAAGTGACATAATTAAATTTCAAATATTTATTGATATTAAATAAGAAATATTGATGGTTCCGTTTCTTTGAATTCTATTTCATTCTTTGAACTTCTTTTAAATCGCTCGGAATGTTTGAAAACTATTTGAAATCCTTTTGAATTCTTTTACATTTTTTGAAATCTTCTTAATTTCTGCGAATACCCTGATATATCTAAATCCAACTAAATTCTCTGAATCATCTGAATTCCTTGATTTCGTCTCAATTCCTTGTAATATTCTGAAATCCTTGGAATTCCCTGGATCCTCGAAATTCCTTTAAGCCTTTGAACCCTTTGAATTTCTGTAATACCCTGGATGTGTGAAATATCCTAGATTCCGGGAACTCCCTAGATTACAAGGACTTCAAAATAATGAAAAGAATTCAGGAGAATTGAAGGAATTCAGGAATTTCAGAGAATACAGAGTGTTACAGAAATTCACATGAATTGCAGAAATTTAGAGATTCCAAAGAATTCAGAATATTTAAAGAATTTAGGGAATTCAGATAATTTCAGGAATTTAATGAATACCTTAAATATTTTTAATAAAGAAAATCAGAAAATTAAGAGAAATTCAGGAATTTACTTCAAAGAATTGAATGAATTCAGATAATTCCGGGAATTTTGGAAATTTCAGCGAATTTAAGAAATTCAATAAATGATGAAATTCAGAAATCAAGAGAAGTAACAAAATTCCGGGATTTCCAAATATTCTAAAATTTAAGGAATTTTGAATATTCAAGAAGTTCAGGGAATTGACTATGTTCAAGGAATTCAGAGAATTTAGAATGTTAAAGAAATTCAAGGATTTTATAGAATTAAGAGAATTTCAGGGATTTCAGACTATTTAGTGAATTTAGTGAATTTAGTGAATTTAGAAAATTCTAGGAATGCAGAATATTCAAGGAATTCAGATAATTTCAAGGGTTTCAGAGAATTGAAGGAGTCCAGAGAATTCAGGGAATTGAAGAAATGAAGAGAAGTCTAGGAATATCAGGAATTCATTATATTCAAGGAATTCAGCAAATTCAGTATATTCAAGGAATTCAGAGAATGCGTAAAATTTCAAAGCATGAAGAGAATTCAAGGAGATTATGAAATTGAAACAATGAAAGTAGTTCAGAGAATTAAGAGAAATCAAAGAATTCAACTCATTCAGGGAATTCAGAGAATTTCCAAAATTTGAGGAATTCAGAGTATTCAAGGAATTGAGGAGATTCAGAGAATTGAAGGGATTTCAGAGCATTGAGGAAATTCAAGGAATTTAGAGAATTTCTGAAATTTTACACTATTCAAGGAATTCAGAGGATTCAGAGAACTCAAAAGTTTTCAGGAATTCAGAATATTGAAGTATTTCTGAAAATTCATAATATTTTAGGAATCCAAGATATTCAAGCAATTTAAGGATTTGAAAGGATTTAGTGATTTTCAGGGATTTCAGAGCATCTAAGCAATTCAAGAAATGCAGAGAATTTTAGGAATTCATAACATTAAAAGAATTCAGGAAATTCAGAATATTCAAGGAATTCATAGATTTTAAGTAATTTAGGGAATCTGCCAACTCTTCATTGCTCTGAGTATAAAACTGTTTATTTTAAAGAAAAAATGGCTCATTTTTAATTTCTTATATAATAAACTAAGAATGTTAAAGACTCCAATTCTTCCGGAAATTGATAAATTGTTAACTAAAAATAAAAATGAAAGAAAAGTAGCAAGTAAATTCAAAAATATTTGGTAAGAAATTTCTTAACTGTTCGAAATTTTCAATTTCACAATGTTGTAGTTTCAAATTCAGAAATTAAAAATATTAGGATAATTTCCCTATCAAATATTTCGAAATTGCAAATATTTCATATTGACAGTCTTGATAGTCAGTTTTATGTACAAGAATTTTAGAATTAAATATTCTAAATTTTTCTGGCCTAAAATGTTAGTAGATTTTAAATTCATTATCCTAAGATTTGAATATTCTAAATTATTTAGTTTTGATTTTGACCGTACAAAATTGTTTTATCTTTCATTTTGAGCTTTGAATTAAATTTCTACAAAATAAACTAAAGGAAATGAAAAATTAAGCAAGTAATTTGTCAAATTTGAGCCTTAAAAATTTGAAGATTTCAGAACTAGGCATTGGAAATTGAATTATTTTTTTATTTGAAAATATTCCAGCATATCTTAAATTTCAAACACAACTTAACAAAATTTTTTGAATTGAAATACTTAAACTTGTATAATTTCAAAGCTTAGAAGCATAGCGATCTTGCTTTGTATTCCTTTATATTTTTAATTTTCAACGTAATTCCTCAAATTTGACCGATTTTCAGTATTTTAAATAATCCAATATTAAATTTTCTAAGCTGAAATTATCCAATTTTGAACATTTTGAAATTGTCCTATTTTCGAAATTAAAATTTGAAACAATTCAATTTCGAGATGCATCAATTCAAAATAAAAGTATTAAATCTTGAACGCATTGAATTAGAAATTGTACAATTTAATTTCCTTTCTAATTAATTTGTCCAATTTTCAACATTTAGGTCTGAAATTGCTCAATTTTGAGATCTTCTTATTACAAATTGTTCAATCTCACAATATTCAGTTCCAAGCACTTTCATTCAGAAATTATACAAACTCAATTTCTTTTCATTCCATTTGAAATATTTGCCTTTTTTCAAAATTTCTCTAATGTGAAATTGTTTGATTTAGAACGTTTTCAATTCAAAATTGTTCAATATATTTCATTTTTTATTTGAAAAAACTTTTTATTTTGAATTATTAATTATTGTTCTTTATTGTGCATTTTCAAACTGTTTATATTTTTAGTGTTAGGAAATAAAAATCCAAGGATGTAAATGCGCGCTGCTTGTGCGTATCTATACTGCTAGTGTTAAATAAATAGATAAAAGCTAAATATATAGAAACTTATTATCCCGAATAGTTCTTTAGTTAATTCAAATCAGGAGTTAAATCTTAATTATTCCACTCATTTCCATAACTATTGGATTTTAGAAACCAGTTAGAGGATTAAAATGCCAGTCAAGTTTATCTTCCAGTTCGGTAGTTCGTTCATTCAAATCTTGGAATTTTCATTTAAAGATTTTAAGAATATTCTAGTCAAGGAGATATTAATATAAGAACAAGCATCAAATCTAGTTATTATGCCTTAGACCAAGTTATTAATCAACTTTTTTTTTCAAGAAACACAAAATTGAGAAGTTTTTGATATGGCCAAACTGAGTTTTTAACCAAACACTTAACTTTTTAGTCTTAAAAAAGATCACTTTTTATCCAAAACTGGAAAAGTTAAAGTTTGGTTGAAAGAAAAATAATTTTTGATGTAGAAGAACAATTTTTGTTGACAATACAGTCGAATTTTGAACAAAAAAAAATTGAAGTTCCGAACAAATAGTTGAATTTTCAAAAAGACGAATTTTCTACAAATTAGTTCACTTTTCAACTAAAAAATAAGCATTTCTAACTAAAAAGATGAATTCTCAACAAAAAATGTAATATTTGATATTTCAATCAAAAAAAATTCAATTTCAAATAAACAACAATTGAATTTAACAAAAAAGACGCCTTTTAATCAAATAGTTGAATTCTCAACCAAAAAAGAATAATTTCCAACCAAACAGTTGCATTTTAACCAAAATGATGAATTTTAAACTAAGATTAATTTTCTACCAAAAGAGACGAATTTTCAACAAAAAAATTGAATTTTCAATCAAAACGATGAATTTGCAATTAAAATTATGAATCTGAAACAAAAAATTTTAACAGAAAAGTTTAACATTCAATCCGAAAAATGATTTTCTATCCAATAGATTAATTTTCTAAAAATGGAATAGTTAAATTTTCAACTCGAGAGATTAATCTTCAACCTTCAATCTTCAATTATTAATGTTCAATAAAAATATTAATTTTTAATATAGAGGTTCAACTTTCAACCAAGGAGTTGAATTGAGAACGTAAAAAGATGAATTTTTAACAAAAATTTCTTACAAAATTTATACAAATTTATTTACAAAATTTACCAAATTTTTAACGCGACTTACGAACGGCCTCAAATATGCACGTGCATTCAGGTTTTTTATAAATTTAATTTAAATCATTGGGTAGTTTCTTATAATTTTTGCTTCCCCATAGAGGGAGCTTTGTAATGACCTAAATTTTCAAATATAATTTTTTGACATATTTCGATATAATTCGGTTTCAGGAGTTCGAAAATACAATTTTTATAAATTTCCATATGTGTGTGTGTAACTTTTTTCTGCTCAACATATCTTGAAAAGCGAAAGAGCTATGATCAAGAAATTTGGACGAGTTGTAGTTCTGACTGATATCCAGTTCTGATAGGATTTTGAGCAGGATCGGCAATTCAGAAGTCATTTTATTTTGCGTGGAGAGGTTTCAAACAAAAAATGTTACCTTGCTTATATAAAAAAACGTATTTAATATTCAGAGTACAACAATTTGATATCCAGCATATTTTTTTGCATCTTTGAGACATATTGATTGACATATTGACGAACCTTCTATGATATTTTATCATCTAGCAATACCGATTTATAAATTGAAAAAATATTTTCTTCATCTTCTCGATATGAGACAAACTTTTTTAATATTGGGAATACCATAGTAATGTATATGATATATTTGTTCGTGTCTTCGAGACGCATCGATTGTCTAAATTAAGAACCTTTCATGATCTACCATAACCTTAAAAAATTGTTTTCAAATTTGTTAACAAAATTATTTTCCTTGTGTAAAATAGGATTTTTTGTTACTGTTGGGCGTATAACAGTACTGCATTGGATTTCATTGTTCGGGTCTTCGAGACGCGTGGATTTAATCTATTGACGAACATTCGATTACCATTCTTAATTAATCCATAGCTACTTAGAAAGTTAAAAAAAGCCACATTGTTTGTATAAAGAAAACGTTGATTTTTAATTTCAAATATAACACTACCGTGATCTGAAAAGTTGTTCATTGTAACAGAACACATCAATTGACATTTGGTGGGCTTTTTGATTTTCTGGAAATAAGATTTTTGATAAGACAGAAACATATGCTTGAAACATATTGGAAATATTCAATTTTTTCTTTTGTTAAGGAAAACCATCCCTCTATGAGGAAGCAAATTTATCTGATTCCTATGAGAAAACAAAATGCTCATAAAATAATCATTAATAAATACACTCATAGTGAATAAATCCATAGTACTTCGCAGCGGTATTTTCTGGGTGAAATTATGGCGGTGCTTGAAAAAATATATAATATAAGGAACACGTTTTTTACTTAAAAATTAAAAAGTATGAAAAATCAGTAAGTTTCTTGAGGCCATAAATAACTGGAGTACATTTTCCTCTTGAGGATATACGGAATATGGCTTTTTGTCCTCAGATTGGTATGTTCAGTTTCTAAGTAGCAAGTTCTACGTAACGTACTTACATTCTACCTTCTAATCGGTGCGCATGCCAATGACGACTTATGGTGAAATAAATGGAGGAATGCACATGTGTTTCGCACTCGACGTTTCGCACCGTCCATTAGTCGGGCAAGGCTATCGTGGAAAATCTCCTGGAAATTGCTGACGACTCGATTCTTCCATTCTTTCGAGTCTTCATGAATCAACTCAGCAATCGCCATGAAAAAATTGCCTTTAAAAGTAGCTAAGTGTTTCTAAAAGATTCCAAAATGAAAATACATGATACAAAATTTTATATTGTATTTTTTGAGAATAATAAGAAGTTAGTCTGACTGTTAAATTGGTAATTTCATATTTTTCTACTAAATAAAATTGTGAGAGTTATGTTACTAAATGAATTAGTTTGAGTACTATACTAATCTGCTTAGTAGTACTAACTTACCCCTTCGAGTACAGACTGGGTCAATTTGAACAACACAAAATTTTTGATCGAGAAAGTGTTTCCATACAAATTTTTGGCTTAAAATATCGACAATCAAAAAATTTACAATTTTTTCCTTATAATTAAATTTAAAAAAAAATTTCGTGAATTATGTTAAGTATGTTAAAGATTTTAAAGACACTTATAATACTCATAAATTACTTAAACATACTTGAAAGTATACCTCTAATCTAAATTTTAGTAAGTAAAATGCTTCAGTAGTTGTGAAGTTATAGACAATCAAAAAGTGAACAGGGTCAGAAATTATTATTTTTTGTATCTGTTGAGTTCCTTTAAAATGGGTAGGTTTTAGTTAATATTGAAGAATAAGTGAATAGTTTAAAGGGAACTGGGAAAGTTTTCTTGAAAAAAAAATTAGGTTGACTAAAATGTATTTTCAGAAAAATCAAAGATCTTCGAGGCTTATCGTGTGCAGAAATTGACAAACTTACTGCAGAATCGTTTTTAAATTTATTTAAAGCATTGGTTAAAAATAGTTATTGGCAGTACATTAGCAATTTCATTCAGTAGTAAGTAGCATTACCAATTTCTTATGTAAATATATTGTAGTTACTAATTTTAGAGAGTATGGTGAGAGTTCCTTGAAAGTGGTGAATTCATGTCAACGTGATATTTCAAATGCGACAGCAGATGTTCTTTAATAAAAGACAAGAAGCAAGTTACATTATTTTATGTTAGTCATTCCATTATGCGGCAGTCATTCTAGAATATAGATACAAAAAGATGGTATTGTGTTAAAAGTGCAACTATTTTTTTTTAAAGTCTCTTTTTTGTTCGAAAATTTGTATGCTTTATTCAGAATTCATCTTGTAGGATTCAAAATTCATATTTCTGTCAGAAAAGTTCTAGATTGGACAATTCGTCTTTCTTGGTTAAAAATTCAATTTTCTTCTAAAAAAATTATCTTTTGGCTTTATGACTCGATTATTTGGTTAAAAATGCAATTGTCTGTAGTTGAAATTAATTCTTTTTTATTTAAGAATGCGAGCATTTGGTTAAAAATTCGCCTTTGAAGGCTGTAAGTTCAACTGTTTGGTTAAAAAATGTTGAAAATGCAATATATTTCGACTTGAAATCTTAAGTGTTTCATACTGAATTCAATGTAAAAGAATGCATTACCCTATTATTCCCCTGTTTTCGTCAAAAGCCGCCCTATTTCTCCTCGTGTCAAAAGTTTCCCAAATAGCATGAAGTAGTTTTTGAATGGCCCCTAAATTGTTATCAAAGAAATGTGATTAAATGATTTGTGATGAAACTGAATGAACCGTTCGACGAGATGCAGTGAAGATAGGAGAAAAATCTCTCCAGAAACTCGTCGCCACCTGCTGCGAGAATTCCACGGTGGAGGTCGTACCACCTATAATTGAAATTCCTCAAGTTGCCGGAAATATTCTGATTGACCGACACATGGCAATTTCTTCGAGTCAATGCGTTCCGCGCCTATTAGCCCCGGACCGGGACCGTTATGACCTGGAATTGAGTTTGCGGTCGCCTTTCCAGATCACCTCCCCTCAACATTAATCATTTCTTATTACACAAAGCACGTACGATCGCGAGTGCCTTCGATAACGCCTTCGTAATCTGCACGAACTCACCCATTCAAGGACTTTGCGAAACAATCCACAAGAAACTCAAGTTTACAAACAAGACAACTTTTAGCACCATGATCGTTGATGTTCGAGTCATGAGTTTCAATCAACAACATTTCTGTCAATCCAAATAAATTTTTTTTCTTCGGTTAATTGTTAAAAGCCCTAAGATTTTAATACAGTCGAACTTCAATGTAAGTGCAGTTTTGGTGCTGACCTTTGACCATAGCACATGCCCTCGCGGCTCCTGTCATTTGAAACATTGGTGCGGCGTAATTCTTGGAACGCATACATTGAGTTTGCTTAAATTGAAGTCCAACTGTAGTTTGGTGATTATGAGTTTTTTTTTGCTATTTTTGACCCCCTTCACCCTCGTCGACAATGGTAGTTTTGTATTACACCCAACCCCTCCCGAAAAGTCGCGTTGCCCAAAATTCTCTGAAGCAGGGGAAAGAGTGTGATTTAAAAAAAAATTGGGGAATAATAGAGAAATAAAATCTTTTAACTAAAATTAATGTAAGTTCCATATTTCATTCAATATAAAACACTTCACATTTCTGAGATTTCAAGACTTCCTACCAAAGAAAGACAGTTAAAAGATGACTTTTGTGTCATAAAAAAAAAAGAATTTCTACCAAAGGAAGAATTTTTACCAGTTGAATTAAATGGAAAAGACGAATTTTTAACAATAGAATTCAATTTTCGACCAAAAAAGACGACTTCATCAAAGCAGTTGAATTTTCAACCTAAAAAGATGCATTTTCAACCAAATTGTTGAATCTTTCAACAGAAAAAAGATTAAATTCAAATCAAAAACAGTTGTATTCTTAAGCAAAAAGACGAATTTTTTCCTAGAAGAAAGTTGAAAGATGACTTTTCTACTCTGAAAAATAACTTTTCAACCAGTGTGGATTTAAAAGAAAAAAAAAACGAATTTCCAACAACATGATTGAATTCTTAACCAAAAAGATGAAAATTCAACCAGGAAAAATGACTTCTATCACAAGACGAATTTTCAACGAATTTTTAGCAGAATACATCAGTTTTCAACAAAGTTGTTGAATTTTGAAGAGAAAAAGGCGAATTATCTACAAAACAGTTGTATAAAATAGTTTCGTATTCAAACAAATATTTGAATTTTCAATCAAAAAGTTACTTTTTAACCAAATTGTTGAAGTTTAGAGATGATTTTTTGAACCAAGAAGATTAATTTTCTGAAGTATAGTTAAATTTTCAACCAAACTGATGAATCTTCAACAACCAAAAATTAATTCTTAACAGAGTAGTTCAACTTTCAACCATGTAGTGGAGTTTTTGACCGAAAATGATAACCAAAGTGCATTCAGAATAGAACTCTTCTGAATTAGAAGCATTTTAAATGAAAATAAAAACGATTCGTAATTCATATTTCCTATATTTAAACTTTTATTAATTTGTACAATTTTAATACTAAGCTTCAGCGTAAGCCTCTTATTTAAAAATAAATATTCAAAATTGTAGAGTTTCAAAAGAGGGCCCTGAGGAGTAAATAAATTAGAATTTGAAGCCACAAAGATAAGGCAATCATCAGATGACAATCACTTAAAATGTCGTTTTCTTTCGAACATGAAGTCATTAAAATTAAAACGTTTAAAGTTGACCAACTTTAATGTGTTCTATAATTTAGTACTTCTACCGAAAGAAATGAATTTTCAACAAAAGAGTTGAATTTTCAACCAGGGAAGATTTTTTAGTCAAGAGAAAAAAATTCAACCAAATTGTTTGAATTTCAAGCCAAATAGGCAAATCTTCAACAAAAAAGTTTGTTTTCAAAAAAATACTTGAATTTCGAAAAAATTATTGAATTTTGAACAAAATAATTGAATTCTCAACCAAATCATAAAACATTCAACACAAAAAGATTAATTTTCAACCATAAATAGTTGGATTTTCAACCAAAGAGATGAACTTCAACTAAAAGAATATATTTTTCAACCAATAAAGAAGAATTTTCAACAAAACAGTTGAATTTCTCCACCAAAAAGACGAATTTGCTACAAAACATTTCGCTTTCAAGCCCTAAAATATGAAAATTTTAACAATCAAGTTCATTTCTAATAAAATAGTTTTATTCTAACCTAAAAACGATCCATTTTCGACCAAAAATGGAATAATTAAATTTTCAGTTGATAAATTTATTTAAAAAAAAAAGAATATTGATTAAAATAGTTAACTTTTCAATTGAAGCGGTGAATTTTTAAATAATAAAATGAAGTTTTAACAAAGTAGTTCAACCTTTAACTACACTGTTAAATTTCCAATAAAGAAGATTAATTTCCAACAAAAATCAATGCATTTTTAACAAAAATGGATGTGTTAAATTTTCATTCAAATATATTAATTTTCATGTGAAAAGCGGAGTTTGAACAAAATAATTCAATCAAAATAGTAGAATTTTTAACCAAAAGAGATGAATTTTAAAAAAAATATATAATAGTATACTTCCAGAATGATGTTCGTGTTGTTGATCAGGGTAAAATTATTAAAGATGATGTATATGTTGTTGGTATACTAATCTTACATTTATTTAAGCGATTTATTTTATTTATGGAGCGAAAGCTAGATAGCTAAAATAAATGTAAGATCAGTATATCAACAACATATACACCATCTTTAATAATAGTATACTTCTCAATTAAAATGAATTAACTTTGCATCTACAATTTTATGTTGCTCATTTGATGAGCAATTTGCTTCCTCATTATGATTAATTAGCAAAGATATTTGCTTCCTCATAGAGAAAGTCTAAATAAAAATATGTCCATAGGTCAATCAAAATGTTTCGAATCAAGAAAACTTTTTTACTCTTACATCAACTTCGAATTATGTGAATGAAAAAAGTTTTACTATAAAAAAATATTTTAAAAATATTATAGATTGCTGAAAGAAAGGTAATGAATATTTTTGAAAATCCTTCTATCCGTTTTAAGATATTAGTGGTAAAAATAAGCCCTCTATCAATTTATCTGCAACAGTATTCAAGTTATCGCGTTCAAAAAAAAATGCGAAATCCACACACACGTACACTGGAACTTGGATTTACCACCAGTGTAGGACATGGACAGACCGTCCAAATGTAAACATTAAGTTGCGTGTGAACTATTTCCAATTGCAGTGCATTTGCCCCTTTGTCGCTACGCTGCTGGTGGTCACGCATGGTTAGGCAACCACCTCTCGATCCCCAGGGGCTACACTCTCAGTCCGAACCCGCCGCGGCAACAATTTTCGGACTGTAGTAAATCCAGATTCATTCAATTCAAGTTCCAGTGTACTTTCAGACAATTGTTCAGAACATTGTATCATACTTTTTTAGTTAAGAAACGTTGAAATAAAATTTGTTTCGAAATTTTTACCATCACATAATGTCCTCTATGAGAAAGCAAAAAGTAGTAAAGAGCGGAATATGAGAAAGAGTATGAAGTCTGCACTTATATTTTTCCACTTGTAAAATAGAATCACTCATTTTTATTTCTTCAAGCATTTCAAAAAATTGTTTTTCACATTTATACTTTCCATGTGTGATGTCACATTCAGCGTTTACCCCTCCCCCCTACGACACAAATCATCACAGAAACTGTAAACCCCCCAACCTCCTGTTAGTGTAAAGTAGTTTTTAACGAAATCTTTCTTCCAAAGTACGGCAGAATTGTGTAGCATAAGAAATGAACAAATTGCCAAGTTTCTGAGACAACATAATAAATTGGTCACACAGCATTGCAAAAATGCGAAATTCCGCTAGTTTCTTCATAGATACGAGTAAATGAAAGGTGCGAGATTGTCGCAAGAGAAGATGTTTACAAACGGGGACCAGTGGAGGCTGAAGTGGACATGTCGTCATCTCCTTAGAATCTTGAGTTTGTACAAAAGCTTACCACACACATGAGTTGAACCTCCCCACGAAAGGTGTACCAGTGTACCTAGTATTGTAGTAATATATCGTAGTATCCTTGTATGTACTCTGCCGGCCTACACTAAGAAAAATGTTTTTTTCCCATCTCCATTTACGACAAAATCATCCCAGTGAATATTTCAAAACCTTGACAACGATTCTCAGAACTTTAAAATGAAAAGCTTAGGAATTATTTTTAAAAATAGCAATTTCCTTTTTTTGTCTTTAAGAGATTAACAATGTCTTATTTATATTTTTATAATTATTTATGTCGATTAATAATTATTATATTATCAATCAACTATAATTAATTTTGCTTGAAAAATGAAAAAAATGTAGATGCGCTTTTGATGTGTTTTTTTATCAGGATCTAAGGACTCAGACTGTCCGAGAACCTTAAATTCGTGTAGATATGCTATACTTTCGTGCAAATAATGCTTCTTCGTCAGGAATTTTCGAAAAAAGCTGTAGGCATCACAGTAAATCGCAGAGATATTTTTATCTGAAGTTGGATAAAAACGTTGCAAACAATTGAAAAGTATAATCATGCGACGTCAAATAGTTTTTAGCTGGAGACAGCTAAACATTATCCGAAGCTGATACTTGTAGTTGTCAATTGCTTGCAACGTTCTTATCCAACAACAGATAAAAAATATCCCTGATCTTTAATGTGATGCAAATCCAGACGTGAATTATAATTTTTATCAATGATTACCATAGTTGAATACGTCTTTTCATAAAGAATCCAACGATATAAAAACACATTTTTGATAAGAATGCAGTTTTACAGTTTCTTCATCAGGACGGCAGTATTATAAAATGGTTAGGATGTCGCGATTATGCAATATGGCGTGGCCTCAACCGAAACAAGAAACCACGCGGTGGATCGTCTTTATCGTCTCTATCGACTGAATCGACAGAGGCTCAATGTATCATACTATCGCAAGAAGAAGACGCCCTGAGTGAAAAAATGAAACCTGCTTAACCTGCAGTCACACGAGGTCAATTTCAAACATTCTCACGATTTATCAATAAGTACCGTAAAGTCTGACGCCAGCCACGTTCAAGAACCTTCAGTCGATATAAAATTTGTTCATTGTGAGAGGAAAGGCCAATCAGAAAAAAATATTCATCTTAAAAGGATTAACATTGTGTCGCCATCAATAATGCCAAACTTCTTTTGCAACTATTGAAGAAATATATGCAAATCTGTAAATTATAGCCTGTTGAAAGAATGTTTGTGTTGTACATGAATTAGTGTTGTTTCACTTCATAGGTATTACAACTGGCAAAGATGTTTTATTGTAGCTCTTTGATAGCCCCCATAGCTGACGACCGTATTTCCGTTTGCCCCCTAAAATTCTCTCGAGACCGGGTAAATAAGGTAATTTTTCACAAAAATAGGGGCATAACAAAAGCGGAAATTCTTTTGAATAAAATCAATATAAATACCGCATATTGAATTTAATATATGAAACACTTTTAGTTCCTAAGATCTCAAGTCGAGATGTATTTATTTTCAACAAAATAGTTGAATTTTTAACTAAAAAATATTTTCTAACAAAATAGATAAATTTTTAACCCAAAAAAGACGAATTTTCAACAACAGCAAAGTAAATTTTGAACCAAACAGTTGCATTAACAACCATATAATTAAATCTCCAAACAAAAACATTTATTCTCAACCAAGAAAGATGACTTTTCTGTTTTAAAAGATTAATTTTCATTCGATAAATGCCTAAAATAAAAAAACATACAAACATCATATTCCAACAAATTTCACAGCCGTAAATAAATTTATAGTTGCCATATTGAGTTCAATATAAAACACTTCAGATTTCAAGTAAAAATAAATTGCATTTTGAACAAAGTTGTGGAATTTTCAACCAAAAAAGGATAATTTTTTACCAAAAGAGAAGAATTTTAAACGAAAGAGTTATGTTTTCAAAGTCAAAAGTCGAATGTTTCAAAAAACAGTTGACTTTTAGAACCTAAAAGATGAATTTTCAACTGAGAAAGATGATTCTTCAACCAAGCAGTTGAACTTTTCAACGAACAAACAAAATTAATTTTAGAGCAAACATTTGCACTGGCAACCTGCTAGTGGAACTTTCAAGCAAAAGAGACCATTTTTAACCAAATAGTTGAATTTTCAGCCTTCGAAGAGAAATTTTCAAACAAGAAGGAATTAACTTACATCACAAACAGTTGCATTTTTAACCGAATAGTCGAATCGTTAAGCCAAAACGACCAAATTTTTTACGAGATTTGAATTTTGAACTAAGATGAATTTCCAATCCAAAACACAAATTTTTAACATAGTTGAATTTTTTAACAAAGAAGATGACTTTTGAACGAAATGGTTGAATTTATATTTAATAAAACTGTTGAATTTCGAACAAAATAATTAAATTTTCTACAAAATGGTCGAATTTTGAAACAAGAAAGATTAAAGCCAAAAAGACGAATTTTTCATAAGACATTTGGATTTTATAGCAAAAAAGGACATATTTTCTATCGAAAAGACGAATTTTCAACAAAACAGTTAGATTTTCAACAAAGCAAATTAATATTTAATAATAACAACATAATTTATTTTTCACTAAAATGATGAATTATCGACAAAGAAGTTAAAATTTCAACCATATAGTTGAATATTCAACCAAAACAGACTAATCCTCAACAAAAAATATAATAGCTATATTTTAAAAAATGGATGATATTTCATTCAAAGAAAGATTTTAATTTCAAATCAAAAACAGACGAATTTAACCAAGAGATATATTCTCAGAAAAATGTTGAATTCTCAACTAGAAAACATTAATTTTTGATCAATTAGTTGTTTTTTTGACCAAAAACATCAAATTTCCACCAAAAGAGATAAACTTTTAAACAGAAAGATTAATTTTCAATAAAAAAAGTTGAATTCTCATCCGAGAAAGATTGCTTACTTTAGAGAAAAAAATTCAACTAAATTGTTGATTGTTCAAACCAAAAAGGCGATTTTTCACAAAAACAGTTAAAATTTTAAGCCAGAGAGTTAAATTTCAAACTGATAGAGATCAGTTTTTAACCAAAAATAGAATAGTTGAATTTGCAATTAAAAAATTTGTTTTCAAACCAAATAAAAACGAATTTTCAGCAAAATAATTAAGTTTTTAAAAAAGGAGATTCAACTAAATTGTTGATTGTTCAAACCAAAAATGCGATTTTTCAACAAAACAGTTGAATTTTTGAGCCAGAGAATTAAATTTTAAACTCTAAACGATTAATCTCAACCAAAAATGAAAAAGTTGAATTTGCAATCACAAATTTTTTTGTTCAACCAAAAAACAAAACAAATTCTCAGCAAAATAAATAAATTTTCAAAAGAGGAGATGGAGCTTCAACTAATAAAAAAAAGTTAATCAAAAATATTGAGTTTTTACGAAAAAATACGAATTTACAAAACAAACACGTAAATTTTCAACCAAATTGTTGAATTTTCAACTAAAAGCGATCAATTTCAACCAATAAAATAATTTTTTAAGAAAGTAGTTCAATTTTGAATCAAGTATAGTTTTCAACTAAAAACAATTCAGTTTACATTAAGTGAAAAAAACCAGAAAAAGTAGAAATTTCTTGAAAAAATGGAAAGAATACGTAATTATTTTAAAAAGGCCTGAAGAAGGGAATACGAGAATTAGTGTGAGGTCTGGCTTTAGAATTCAGATGCTTTATTTGTAAAATAAAAGCACTGATTTTTATTTGTTTATCGTTATCCCTTGCTTCTTCATCACATGGGAACACGAATCCTCCTTCTTTTTATTTACAATATTTTCAGTGACTTCGTATTGAAAAGCAAGTTTGAAGAAATTTTAAATGATTTGAAACTCCCCTGATCTTATATAAAATTAGGAGAAATAAAAAAAGCAGAAAACTTTCTAAACGACGTTAATGAAAGAAAGGTGTGTTTTGTTTTCTGAACGTTAAGGAGCAGTAGGTGAGGTTCGATAATGAATTGAGCAGGTAGAAATCCCCATTCTGTTTACATACCTTTTTGACGTTTCAATTGCTAGCCTGTAGGATCAGTGTTTGATACTTAACGTTCCTGTGAATTCTCTCCTCATTCTTCCATGATTTACTCGGCTCTAAAACTGAAAGAGTATAATTCATAGGCCTTATTCAGTTAGCTGAACCTCTGGCCAATTATGTATCAGGCTTTATGTTCCTACTCACGTTCCCCATGCAGAAAACGTTACCCGTTAAAAAAAACACCAGATGGTCAACGCGCACATTTAGTGCGTCTCCGGAAGGAATTATGTGACGAGAATGATAAACTGTCGTCATTATTTAAAGGCTAAGAGGTTGGAAGCCTTGAAAAATCAACGTCCTTAGATTTTGAAATATTGGGTATAAGAAATGAGCGATGAAGAGTTTCAGTGGAGTGAGAAATGCCTAAAACGAAAGACCTTGGATACTAATGATCCCGCGTGGAGAGCTTCACATGGTCGCTTTGTGAAGCTCTTCGCCTGGGGTGATTGCTAGAAAGATTGATCAGCGACCTGGGTCAGAGCAGTGTTGCAGAACGAACGTGTGAGAGTGTGAGATACCTTTTACCCTTCTGCATACTTTTAAAACTTGTTTTGATTGATAAACACAAAAATAGGTTATACATATTTATTGTTTACACTTACAATCGCTAGGGGTCATATTGATGTCTCCATCAACCGGACAACCACGCTACTCAGACTATACTTTTTTAATTTCAATCGGAAAAAAATAGTTCAATATATGCAACAACCTATTCCCCGCTTTACCCCTTTTTTTTAATTCCTCCTTTTTCCACTGTTTTCAAGCAAATTCCCCTTTTTCTTGTTTTTCCGCTTCAATGCAAACTGAATTAGTAGAACCCAATTAGAAGAGCCAACAATTTTTCGTTGAAAGTTCATTCTTTTTAATTTAAAAGCCCTATTATTATATTTTTGGTTCAGAATTGATTTCTTTTGGTTAAAAATTCTACTACTTTGTTGAAGAGTTAATGATTTTTTTTTTGTTGGGAATCAATTTTTTCATTTTTTTTCATGAAAATTTATATTATCGGGTCGAAATTTTAACTTTCTAGATAACTCGTCATTTTGGTTTGAAAAATTAATAATTTCGTTGCATTTTTTTTCACTCTTGACTGAAAAATTCTTCCTGGTAGAAAATTCATTTTCCTGGAAGTTGAAAGTTAAACTTCTTTGTTGAAAATTAATTCTTATTTGTTGAAAATTCACGATTTTAAACTCGTCCTCTAGAATTAAAAATTTAACTTTTTGGCTTAAAAATTAAATTTTTTGGTCAAAAATGCAACTACTTTTGGTTCAGGGTTAATCTGTTTTGTGTGAAAATTCGAACACTTGGTTGAAAATTCATTCCGTAAGTTAAAAACACAACTAATTGGTTACAAATTCAACTATTTTATTGAAGGATGAACTTCTTCGTTAGAAATTAATTTTATTAATTGAAAATTGAACTATTTTGTTGAAAATTTATTTTTGTTGTTGTTGAAAAATAATCTTTTCAATCAAAATCTTCATTTTTGCACTATTGACTGAAAATTGATCTTTTTTGGTTGAAAATTCAACCATTTGGTTAAAATTGTATGTATTTTTGTTGTAAATTCTCCTTTTTTGGTCAAAAATTTAACTGTTTCGTTCAACATCCCTATTTTAATTGAAAATCAAGTTTTTCTACTGCAAATTTATATATTCCATTTTTGGTTGAATATTGATGGGTTTTAGTTTAAAATTCAACTATTCGGTTGGAAATTAATGTTTTTTTTTTTAATTTAACTTTTTTGTAGTACATTCATATTTTTCGAATCTATCATTTTCTTAGAAAATTCAACTATTTGATTGAAAAACAAAATATTTTTTGGTTGAAACGTTATCCTCTTTGTTCGAAAATTCAACTGCTTTGTTGAAAATTCGTCTCTCACACTTGAAATTTAAAATTTTAAAGTCTAAAGTTTGGTTGTAAATGCAACTTCTTTGTTGAACAATCGTCTCTTTGGATAGAAAATTCGTCCTTTTGAGCTGAAAATTTAACTGCCTACTAAAAAATTCGTCTTTTCAGCTTGAAAATTTAACTATTTGGTTAAAAATTCAAATATTTTGTCGAAAGATCGTCACCTGCTTGAAAGTTCAACTATTTGATTATAAATACAACTATTTGTCTTTGCTTTGGCATTCAAGAAACGGCTATAAATACTATAAATACCTTGGGGAACTTTGAACCTATTAAAATTATTTGAAGCAGGCGTATGAAGTCACTTCTAATCAGTTGTTTAGAAATTTATTTTTTTGAGAAAGAATGGATTTTCGAGAAAATATTTTTTGCATCTCAATAATATGGCTTGTCGATTGAAAGATCCTCCAGTTTCGAAACAATGCTGATTGCCCAAGCAATAATGTTTATGAAAAAAATATACTTGTCGACCTACCGGACTACCTAAGAGTTTTTGTTCTATATATGTTTCTTTAATTTTTTTATTATTTGAGCATGTAGTATGTGTTTGCCAATTGTACCAAGGTATTTGTTAACGTAGTTATCCTCTGGTTCGCAAGATGGTCTTTGAAGTTGGCTTAACTGGAGGCCTTTTCGGCTTTCTCTTGGATTCCGGTACAAGCAATTGGTACATGGTACGAGCTGAAGGCATCGGCACTCAAAAAAGAATCTCACGTGGATGTCGCGACGCTAATGGCGATTTCGATCCACTTGCAAACTCGCCGTTATTTGCGTTTTTCGCCCGCAGCTTTTCAGCATGATATTAACACTTTAATGATGGGAGCAGGTCTTATGTGAGACAATTTCTCTTCAAAGGATCTCAACTTTGAAATATTTGACCCAATTTTTTATTAACACTAGCCAACAAGAACAAACACGTGGGCTATGAGTCCGGTTATTAAATAATTACATAGTTCAAGGACTAAGTTGTCAAAAATACGGATATTTACTATTTTTATATATTTATTTTCATGCATAGCGCCCGGGTTTGAATTTAGTATTATTTTTAATAACGAAGTGTCTCGTCCCGAAATTCGAGATGAGTATTCAAATGTGTTTTATAAGCTTGGCTAGTCGTCCCGAATTTTTAAACTTCATTGTTTAAACAAATTATTATTATTTATAACTATCTTCTCCCTAAAGTAATAACTATCTTCTTTTAAATAATTTCTATAAAGTTGTGGTTTTTTCTGAAAGTTTGATCTTTGCTTTGGCTTTCTTAATTATAAGCAAATAATATATAAACATTAGAGAGAAGTTTTTTTTCAATCTCTTTCTTTTATACGAATATATTTTTCTGAAATAAAACAGACATTTATGAAATTGATATATGACTTTAATTCTCTTCTTACAAGAGACGAAAGTCAGAAACAATATTTACTACAATTTTATTGGTAACAGAGTACCGACAGCAATTTCCTGACTGCAGGAAATCTACCTTCTCCCGTGAGATGTGATAAACACTTAATTATTTAATTGAATCGACGACAACGTATTTTCTCCTGGAAGGCGGGAGGGGGGAGCTGATGGTGAAATATGTGCAATTCCAAATTTTTCTTTTACGCTTTGCAATGAACTTCTTGTTGCAATTAAAAATAAAAATTTTTCAAGTCATTATAGACCTCCTCCTCCCACCTACTCCTAATTATTCTATTTTAAAATCAAAACGACGAATATTCAAAAAATAAAGATTTTTCTGTCATAAGAGAAAAAGAAGTTCATCTAAATTGTTGAAGCTTCAAGCCAAAAGATGAATTTTCAGTAGCAAAATTGAGTTTTCAGCGGAAGAAATTAATTTTCTATAAAATAGGTAAATTATGAAACAAATAGCCTCAACCTCTATTCAGAAAAATGAAGTTTCAATAAAGTAGTTCAACTTTTACCCATGTGCTTGAATTTTTAATTGGAAAAGATCAATTTTCAACCAAATATTCAAACTTTCAACCAAAAAGATAAATCTATATGTATATGTATACTCAGTGAATTGGACTATTTCCTCACTGTGAATTTTCTTCGACCGTTTTTTAAATAACGTAGTTATTCATGAAGAATAACTACGTTATCATAAAGATTAATCCCTTGAAATTTTTTAAAGCACTTGAAAATGCCAAGAAATTTGAAAAAATACATCAAAATATTTCAAATCCTTTGATTATATTATCAATTGATCTTAAGATCAACTTCAATCAAGTTTTTATTTAATTGATCCGGAATTCCGGATCAATTAAATAAAAACTTTTAAAACTTCAAAAAATCCATTGAATTAGGTAAAATTGAGTAAATTTAGATGAATTCGAAAGAAGTTAAAAGAAATCAGGATAAATTAATAAGAATTCAGGGTGAATTCCAAAAAATAATTTCAAATCTCTTCAAATCTTTGTAACCCTACGAAATAACTCACTTTTCTTGAATAAACTCTCCAGAATTCACCGAAATGTTATTAAATCTCATCAAATTCTATAAAATCTGGTGATATGAGAGTTTTAAAAATCCCTTAAAATCATTAACATGTTCGGAAATCTTATAAAATTCGGTGGAATCATTTAAAATATCTTAAAACCTCAGAGATCCTATACAATCATTTCCTATCTTCTGAAATTCTAGAAAATTCTTGATCCCAAAATATTTCAAACAATTTAAAATCCCTTCAAATTAATGAAATCAATAAAAAATTCCTTGTAATCTTCTGAAATTTTCTCTAATATTTCAAATTAAAATCACTTGACAATGCCTTAGAAGTTTTAAGAATACCCTAAAATCTGATAAATCCCTTCAAATTATGGAAATCTATTAAAAATTTCTCGGAATCTGTAAATATACCCTGAAATACGTAATTACTAGAAATAGTTATCTTAACCCATGAGCTAATCCATGAAAAGAAAAGTTACATTATTAAAACTTACGTTATGGGCTGCACATAGGGTACCATAGGGACTCAATCTTTAAAATAAGGTACTTTAGGGACCTGAACTAAATCCTTAAGGCACTTTCCATTAAAAAATGTTATAATTTTCCGAAATTTCATCAATTTCTAAATCTGTAAAACTTCTTTTGCTGCTTGAAGACAAATTTATTCTTTGTTGAAGCTAGTTTACAAAATAGGTATGACTTAAGTGACAAGTTGTATGTAGAAGTTTGCTTACGGAATTCAGTTGAATTGACTAATCGAGAATGCGATGACTTTCTAATTTCTATCTATGAATCGTTAAGTATCCATCGTCGTCATTTCCTTTCAAGTAAGGAGATCTGAGCTATTCCTAACGCGTCCTTGAAGCGAACGTTTGATTTGATACGAAACCGTGTCATTGAATCTTCGCATCATCATCAAATCATGATTTATATGGTCATGTCATTTCATTTTATTTTACTTTATTTTATGCGGAATACTACGTGTCTAGAATAAGTGACTAACTCAGAAAAATGCACATTGCGTACTGAATTGTATAATTTTTACTTCAAAGAAAATGTCAAGGATTTTTCCAATAATTTCAAATTCACAACTACACTCAACTCCTGATATAAGAACGGTTTCAGACACGGCTTGCATTGGCCTTGATCCTGAATCTGGAAAATCCAAACGTAAACAGGCAGGACCGCATGAACAATTTCTGGTTAATTGCGACGCATGACGCAACCTGATGCAACTTACGCGCTGAGAGTGCGGCTCTCGAGTTGTTTGTCACGCTTGACTGAGCACCGCTTTTTTCTTTCGGCCCGCAGCTCCGTTCATCACAAAACTGCGGAGGTCATCAGTTCTAGGAATATCGTAAACCGCGGGTTCTTATATCGGGAGTTGAATGTGTATTGAAAATTATGACGACATAAAGTACGTATAGGAATAGCTGCCCCAATAGCTCGTGTCAACAAACAAAAATTTATTTTCATCTGAAGCATCCCAGTGTTTACCACTTATAAACCCTTTTTCTTGAAAAAATAACTTAAATAAATTTTAAGTGATTCTTATTTATTTTTTTGTTTACAAATAATTTTTCACATATATTTATGTCACAGCTGAATGCTGAACGGGCGATGTAAGGGTATTCTCGTTAGGACCTCATTAGATGTTCTAGATAGAGCCCGGTGACTGATCAGGAATAGGGAAAACTAGCCGGCGCCCTCCCCTCATGCGTAGAAAATATAAATATGAATTACAATTTTTTGAACTGCTTGTATAAATGAAAATTAGTGATTTTATTTTACAAGTAAAACATCCAATCACTGAAAAAAATGGTTTAGCTGTCCCAGCTAGAAGTTTAGCTGGATTTGGTTTTCTAAGAAAATTAAGCTGGTATTACCTAAATTTCTAGCTGTGTTACATAAATATCTAGCGGTTTCAGCTAATTTTTCCATCTAGAAATTATCTAGCTGATTTATCTAGATAATTTCTAGATGGCAAAATTAGCTAAAACAGCTAGAAATTTAGGTAATACAGCTAAGTTTTCTTAGAAGACGAAATCCAGCTAAACTTCTAGCTGGGACAGCTGAGCCATTTTTTCAGTGAATGAAGACTTCACTCTCTTTTCCCTCTTTACAGCTTTTTTAAATAATGAAACTTCTTCCTTCTTTTCAACAAACGTCCCCTTTTTCGCTTTTAAATGCGAACTGAGTTAATAGGACTCAATAAGAAAATACAACTATTTTCGTTGAAAGTTCATTCTTTTTAATTGGAAAGTCTACTACTATATTTTTGTTTCAGAATCCCTCTCTTTTGATTGAAAATACTACTATTTTGTTAAAAAATCATCCTTTTGGGTTGAAAATTAATCTTTTTTCGTTAAAAAAACTATTTGATCAAAAATTTATCTTTCTTGGATGAATTCAAATGTTTTTAATTTGAAAAAAACCTTTTTTCATTGAAATATCAAATATCACATTTTTTTATTAAGAATTCATCAACTTCTACTACTTTATTAAAAATTAATTGGTTCGGTTGAAGGTTCATAATTTTAGTTTAAAGTAAATCGTTTACATTGAAAATGTATCTATGTTTTTGAAAGTTCGTCTTTTTTGGTTAAATTCAACTGTTTTTAATTTAAAATTGAAACATTTGTTGCTTGAAATATTAACTATTATATTTTTGGATGAGAATTCATCTTTTTTTATTGAAAATTGTATTGTTTAATTAAAAATTTGGCTATTTAGTAGAAATTTTAACATTTTGTTGAAAATTCGTCTTTTCGGCTTGAATATGCAACATTTGGTTTCTTGTGTGAACATTAATTTCTTTAGCTGAAAATTTAATTATTCCATTATTGGTTGACAAATTATAGTTTTTAGTTGAAAATTTAACAATTTGGTTGGAAATTTATATATTTTGTTGTAATTTCGTATTGCTTGGTAGAAAAATAATTTTCTTGATTGAAAATTTAACTGCTTAGTTGAAAGTTGAATTGCTTTGTTAAAAATTAATTTTAGTAGTTGAAGATCCATCACTTTGGAGGAAAATTTAACTATTGCATTATTGGTTAAAAATGATCGTTTTTAGTTTAAAATGTAACCATGCAGTTAAAAATGCAATTGTTTGTGACTGAAATTATTTCATTTTTGTTTGAAAATTCGTTTTTGTATGTTGAAAATTCGACCATTTGGTCGAACTAGCTGTGAATTCTATCTCGAGTGTTTACACTTTGTTTGTAAGTTTGTATTCATAATTATATGGTGCTCATTTCACGAGTACTTTGCTTCCCGTTATAAAATGTATTTGCTTCCTCATAGACAAAGCATTAGTTATTTTTCCAATAACGGACAAACCAAAGTCTTCATTTTGATTAACGTAAAAATAGAAATTCACAAAAAATACAAAATTGCGACATAACACAAAAAAATGTTTAATGCAAAGACAAATCAGACAAATCAAATTTTGTATTCGAAATTATAATTTTTCGAGCTAGAAAAGGGAAAGAAAAAATTCTGTCGCAGCCTATCCCTTTCCCAGCATTATGATTTCTGTACAAAAATTGTCAAAATTATTCTGTAAAGTCATTTCTAATCATGGGTCAACTTTGAATTATGTCGATGAAAAAAGTTATTCTGTTTGAAATAGATGATTCAAATATTATAAGTGAGCATAACTTCCCTAATCTTCAATAGCGTGTATCATTATTATAGATCAATCGATTTGCCTCGAATCAAGAAATCATTTCTATTCTCGCATCAGCTTCAAATTATGTGAATGAAACAATTTTTACTATTAAAATTAATTTAAAAAATATATAAATGATCATAAATTCCCTACTCTTATTAATATCATAGGTTAGTCGATTTGACTCGAATCAACACATCTGTTATATTCTTGCATCAACTTTGAATTATGCTACTGAACAAAGTTTTACTATAATAAACCGATTTTCAAAATATTATTGAGTGCTAAAAAAATGCAATAAATATTTTTAGAAATCCTTCGGTCGGAATTTATCTGCAGCAGTTTTCAAGTAATCGTGTTCACAAAAACGTGTACCATCCACACACACACATCCGGACAATTACTTAGAACATTGTATTAGATATTTTTAAAAAGCGAGGTTTAATTAAATGAATTTAAAAATTTTGGGAAATGTTACCATTACAAAGCTTCCTCTATGTGGACGCGGAAATTAACTGTATGGTTTGAAATTCAAATATTTGGTTGAAAATTAACTTCATAGTTGGAAATGTAACTGTGTTGTAAAAAATTTGTTCTTTTGATTTAAAAATTCAAGAATTTGGTTAAGATTTTTTTATTTTCTGACTACAAAATCTTTTTGGTTAAAGATACATCTAATCATCTTTTCAGTTGAAAATTCAACTATTAAATTTTGTATAGATATTTCATATTTTTGGTTCAAAATTCAAATAACTGATTAGAAGTTGACCTACTTTGTTGAAAATAATTTCTTTTGGTTAAGCATTATTTTTTTAAATAAAAATTCAACTATTCCATTATTGGTTGGAAATTGATCGTCTTTAGTGGAAAATTTAACAATTTTGTTGAAAATATTTTTATATAGTTGTAAATTGGTCTTTTTCAGAAAATTAGTTTTTTTAAATAATTTAACTGCTCGATTGAAAGTTTAATTATGCTGTTAAATATTCATTTTATTAAATTTAAAGGAGATCCACGATGGGGCAATGCTCACGAAACGTCGGCAAGATCCGTAGTTTTACACATTGATATCCGAAAAACCTCCTTTAAATTTGTGATAATGGATGATCGTGAAAGCATTCAATCAATTATTCATTTTAGTAGTTGGAGATCCATCTCTTTGGTGGAAAATTTAACTTTTTTATTACAAATTTCTTTTTATTTTTGGGTTGAAAATTTCATTTTTTAGCTAATAATCCTACTATTCCATTTTTTTTAAATTGATCGTTTTTAGTTTAAAATTCAACTATTTGGTTTAAAATTTGCCTTTGTGGATAGAAAACTAAATTATTTTGTTAAAAATTCATCTTTTTTGGTAGAAAAGTTCTTGGTTGAAAACACAACTTTCTGCTAAGAAAATCGTTTTTTTTTTGGCTCGAAAACTCAACCATTTAGTTAAAAATGCAACTGTTCGTGATTGAAATTAATTTTTGTTTGTTTGAAAATTCTTCTTTGTAGGTTGAAAATTCGACCATTTGTTTAAAAAATTTGTCTCTCTTGCTTGACACTTCATCTCTTTGGCTGTAAACACAACTCTCTGGTCTGAATTTGATTTTTTTGTTTGTCGAATATTCAACTATTTGGATGAAAATTCATCTTTTTGGGTTTAAAAGTAAAGTAAAGAGCATTTTTCGTTGCGAAATCTGTTAGAATGTCAAATTGGTATATTTTGTGCTTTATTTCATGTGTTTATCAAATGAAACCGAAGAAAAAATTTTGATTTCAAATAGGCGTACTTTACGACGTCGTTTCTGACGTAGTTTAAGTCGGAATTTTCAACAGGGAATGTGTCAGGGTCGCTTCCAACATTTTCAATTTGATTCAAAATCTTCATTGAATTTTAAAAAGGTCAAAGGATACAAATGTTTGAAGCTTCAGAACATTAAGGTTTCCAAATTTCATGGTCTAAACATTGAACATTTGTAGGCATCCAAACGTCGACACTGCTAATTTTTCTTAATTCAAAAATTGAATTTTTCCTATCCTTTTTGTTTCAGGGAGGATTTAGGCTTCAAATTTTGGACGCACTCGACAGGCCACTTATTGATCTTACCCCAGTGACAGGTCAAAGTGAGTTCGTCAAAACTGATGCGACGTAAGTTCTGTTTGATTATATAAATTATTATTAATTTCTATCAGTAAAAATGGCAATTTTACAGATACAGGCTAGCCTGTTTGAACGCCGGTAAAACTTCCCGGTCATTGAAATTGAAAAGTTCAAACTGCTTTTTGAAATAAAATTAATATGTAGGTGCCAATAGTACCACATTGAATTCAATATGAAATACTTTAAATTCATAAGATTTCAAGCCAGAATATATTGCCTTTTTTCACCAAAGGAGACGAATTTTCAATCAAACAAAGGAATTTTTCTACAGAAAAATATTACTTTTCAACAAAATAATTGAATTTTCAAGCAAATGGTCAAATTTTCAAAGAAGAAAGATTCAAATTCAACAAAAAACAGTTGAATTTAAAACAAATAGTTAAATTTTAAGACCAAAAAGACAAATTTGTTAGAAGACAGTCGAATTAGCAGCCTGAAAAGTAGTTGAATTTTTAACCAAATAGTCAAATTTTTGCGCCAAACAGACGAATGTTTCAGAAAGAGGTTGAATTTTCAACGAAAAAGTTCATTTTTAATCCAACAGAACGATTTTTCTATACAAAAATAAATGTTCAATAAAACAGTCGAATTTTCGGCCGAAAAGATGATTTTTGAACAGAATAATTGAATTTATATCAAAATAGTTGAACCTATAACCTAAAATGACGAATTTGCAACCAAATGATCAGAATTTGCGAACAAAAAAGATTAAAATTGAACCAGAGACAGTTGCATTTTCAACCAAATGGCTGAATTTTTGAACCATAAAGACGAATTTATTACAAGACAGTTAAATAGTTGAGTAGTAAAATTTCTAAGAAAATAGTTGAATTTTCAACCAACAAAGACAAATTTTCAACCAAATGGTCGAAATTTTCAAACAAATAAGCGAAAGATGAATTTTTTTAGAAGAAAGTTGAATTCTCAACCTGAAAGGGTGAATTTTGAACGAAAAAATATTTGGCAACCAATAAAGATTAATTTTCAACCAAATGTTTGAATTAACAAAAAAATTAATTATCCACTAAGCGGTTGCATGTATAATCAAATAGTTGAACTTTTAATGAAAAGAGGTGAATTTTCAACAAAATGGTTCAACGTTTAACTGAATAGTTGAATTTTCAAGCCGAAAAGGCGATTTTTTAGAATACAGTTAAATTATCAACCTGAAAAAGGGAATTAGAAAAATCAATCAATATAAAGGTGTATTTTCAACCAAATAGCTGAATTGAAAACAAAAAATTTTCACCAAGCGGTTGCATTTACAATCACTCAATTAAACTTTTAATCAAAAGAAACGAATTTCTATCAAGATAGTTCAATGTTTAATCAAATAGTTGAGCTATCGACCACAAAAGATATATGTTCAACCAAAAAAGATTAGCTTTCTATCCAAAGAGATGCATTTCCTACCAAAATTGTTGAATTTTCAACAAGGAAGGATGTCTTTTTAACAAAATAATTAAATTTTGTACAAAAAAGGATTAACTTTCAGCCAAAATAGTTGGATTTTCTTATTGGGTTCTATCAATCCAGTTCACTTCAAGCAAAAAACTAGAAAAAGGGGAAGTTCCTTGAAAAGAGGGGGTAAAAGTAATTCTTTAAAAAAGGAGCAAAGAGTGTGCAGTCTGTAACTAAAATTTAGTTTATTGGCTTTTCTTACTCGATAAATATTTTTTGCCATCAAGGACGTTTGATTATGTGCTAACGTTGACATTTGAATTAACCATTATTTTGTAATCTTCAAGGTTTTTTATTGAAAATCAAACCAAATAAGCCCCACGTAAAAATTTCCAATCATTTCCCGGTGTTTCCGGTCCAGCGGCCAACACTCAGATAGAAGATTTGTAAAGAATTTTTAAAATTAACATTGACGTTTCTTCTAGAAAAATTAGAAAATTAATGTAGAAGTTCTATTTCCTTCGTAAATTTGAATTTGAATCGGTTTGATTAAGTTAGTGCTTTAAGAGTATGCAATATCCATATGTATCATTTAAAAACAGTTATCTCAAATCTGCCCATCCCACTTTGTATAACTGGTTACAGGTTATATGCTAGTTACTGTATCTCATTTTCATATTTCAAAAATGAAACGTATGCTGTGACATTTTTAGGGCGCAGAGCTATCCGATCAAGATACCTCATAATTTCACCTGCTTCAACTGCACAGTGAGATTGCTTCGAGAAGCTGAAGAATGGGGATCTTCGTATAGGTTTTGGTCCTGCGCTGATGTCGACGTAAGTAAAAAAAATATTTTCCTTTACAATTTCTTTCTTTTTGCAGAAAATATTTCATTTCTTTGGCACCAGGAGCCATCCGTAAATTACGTAACACATTTTTTCCAATTCTTACCCTTCCACCCATGTAACAAGTCGTAAGGGCTCGTGCATAAATTACGTAACGCAATTTTCCGACAATTTTGACCCCCCCCCCTCTATGTAACGCTTTTTCCGACTTTTCCCTGTAGTTTTTCACCATTATGTAACACTCAGCTAGACCCCCCCCCCTCCCCCCAAAAAGTGTTACGTAATTTATGCACGACCCCTAACCAAATGGTTTGGACCCCCCCCCCTCTCCAATTGAAGAATTTTGCGATTGGAAATCTATACAATTTAATAAGTTTGATTGTTAAATCTTCTAAATGGAACTATTAAAAAAAAGCACTGAAAATTGAATCATTTTCTATTATACACATTAAATATTGAAGTCTTCCCTTACAAATATTTAATATTGAAGAATTCCAAAATGCAATTTGTGAAAATTGAAGAATTTTCTATTGTAAATTTTAAGAATTGAACTGTCAAAAATAAACTGTTCAAAATCACATATAAATCTTGCAAATTGGACAATTTGCAATTCTATATTTTCAGAATTCTGAAAATTTAAATTGTAGCTCCTCAAAATTGTAGAACTTTGAATTGTCAATCTTTAAAATTGAAGTGTTATATCTTGAAAATTTACAATTGAAGATTCTATAATTCTGATGATTTACATTTGAAATTCTTCCAATTTGAAGATTCAAAATTGAAAACTCTTGACATTTGATCTTCAAAAATTTTCAAATTTAAGAATTTTCGTTTATCAATCTTCAAAATTTAAGAGTTTTTAATTGTAACTCTCCAAAATTGTAGAAATTTGGATAGCCAAATTAGCCTAGCTTCTTTATTTTCAAAATCACCTTGTGAGGTTTCTGGATCCAAGAAACTTTTTTTGCAGGACTGTTATTTTGGTGTTTTTTATAATATATCAATGTACATTATTATTTATTGTTCAATTGTATTTCAAAAAGCAAGATGTTTTTCATTGATTTGTAACTGTATGGATCATTTTAAATTCCTGGACATTTCCTGATTTTCTCCCGGTCAATTAAAAATTTTTCGCGGTAACTCTAAATTAGTTTCAAAGATCTAAAATATTTCTAACCATTTTTAAAGATTAGAACTCTGAATTTGAACAGCGTCGTTCTTTAAATTTCTTTCTTCTGAGTCAGAATTAAAATTAATTTTCAAAGTTCCCGGTCCATGTCAAAAATTCTCTTTTCTGAGTCAAATAATAATTCTTTAATACGAAAATTAAGTGCGTCCTAAATTCTAAATTTTAATTCTTCACGGAAATTCGCTGTTCCAAACTAAAAGTTATCATTCTTAATGGAAATTTCCTGTTCCAAAGCCTGAATTATATTCATTTACAACATTTTCAATTATAATTAAGAAATATGGTACCTGATTTCTTCTAAATTTAGAAGAGGGCAGTTTAAAATTCTGACAGATTTTTATTCGCAAACAAAAAATGAATTGGTTTTGTAAATTCCCTTTTTATAAATTAGAAATAAAATTATTTTTCACAATTTTCGGTTCCCTATTAACAATTAGCTGTTCGAAGACAAAATTATAATTCTTTACGAAATTCCCTATTTCAAAGTCAAAATTCTAATTTTAATTTAATTTATTCATTTCTTGTCCAAGTTCAGAATTATAATTCTTTTAGGAAATTCCCTATACCAAGTCAAAAATAAATTCATTTCCGAAATTGCCTGCTCTCAAGGTGAAAATTATAATATTTTCAGAAAACTCTCAAAGCCAAGTCACAATTGAATTTATTTTTAAAATGTCATGTTTTGAGTCAGAATTATATTTATTTGCAAAATTGTCTAATATAAGTCAGAAATATAGTTACACCTTTTTTCCAACATTCCGAAGAGAACAGTTTCAAACTGTGACGAATTCTGGCTTGGAACAGAAATTGTTGGAAAATTTCCGATTTCCAACTCAGAATTAAAATTATTTTCAAAAAATCTCGTTCCATACGAAAAATTTCCTGTTCTAAGATAAATTATAATTCTTTCTGGAAATTTCCTGTTCTATCTCAGAATCGTAATTCTTTTATACAGTTCCTTCTCCCAAACTCTGAATCAGAATTCTTTCCTGAAATTCACAGTTCCAATTCAGAAATAGAGTAATAAAAAACATGAAACCAGGTTGAATTCGCATATTAGTACGTTTGAGAGAAAAGGCCTGATTACTGAATAAAATTGCCGGTATTTCCTGGGTTTTTCCCGCTGAATAAAATTATCGGTAAGTTCCCGTTTTTTCCCGATTTTCCGGAATGTTTTAAAAATTGTGCAATTTTTTTCAGATTGTTGACAGAAAAACTTATAGGGAAACTTGCAGTGGTCACGGAAGGTATCTGCTAGGCAGGTGCAAGTGTGACTTATTTTATCATGGTGCTAAATGCCAGTACAAAGAAGAGTGTATGGACGACACAGATTGTGGGACCCAAGGTGCTTGTATTGACAATGGTGGTACTACAGCACCAACTAAGCACTGTTACTGTAATGTTGGATGGTTTGGTCCAGGCTGCTCAAAAAGTAGGTTCAAAAATTAATTTTAAACATTAAATTTCATGAAAATAAACTTCATTCAGGGTGGCCACTATTTGTTAAATTTTCGTTTCTCGGCTTTATCCCGATTCTCCCGATAAATATTCGTAATTTCTCCCGCTTAAGGAAAAAATAGACTCTCTTTACAAAACCCACAATTTTTCACATATGTGATCAATTGCGGAAGTCTATAAGCATCAGCAAACCTTTTGCAAGAAATATATTGAGTTTAAATCATATAAAGAGTAGAATAAAGAAAATTTTCAAAATCTTATGTTTTAAACATTTTTGGAACAATAATTAATAATTTCGAAGTGAAAGCGCCTAAAATTTAAGAAGAGGAAAATATATATTAAACGATTTTGGACAATTTAGTTAGAAAAATGATTAAAATTCGAAACCTCCAAAAATTAATCTAGAAGTAAATTTAAGAAAAAACTTTAGTTTCAAGGCCTCAAACAATAAATTGCTTTAGAATTGCGCATTCGAAACTATCCGTATGAAAAAGAAGTATTGGTACATATTGGAACTAATACATTTTTCGCGAATAAGTTTTGGAAATCTAATACTTTTTCGCGAAAAAAGTACTGGCTGCAATACTTACCAATAGTTCTTTTTCATAAAGGTATGTATAATTTTAAATTGAAATTATAGAAGATAGATATATTATTAATAAGTATCATAACATGTAGTATCAAGTCGCATTCAAATTAACTGGATAAATTTTTTACTAAAAAATGTGATTTCTGTAAAAAAATCACCGTATATTTCACCGTTCAAAATTTCAGAATTTGAAATGTTGTGAGAAATATTGTAAACCTTTACAGTTCAATTATTCGAAACACTTTGAAAATTATGTGCTTTCTAATTGGAAACTTTCAAAACTTACAAAACACGCGAATTATGAAATACGGGAAATCTCCTGGTGTAATATGTCTTTACCTAGCACATAAAATAAATAAATATATTGAAAAGCAAATAAATACTGAGATTTTCAAATTGACAAATATAAAAATCTAACTTTACGATGTCGAATTTTTAAAGATTTTATTTCGCATCTTTCAAATTTGGGAGATTTAAATTTTTTAATTACTTCACGAATAGATAGCTTTCAAATTTCTTGCGCTTCTAAATTTAAAGCTCGTTAATTCAGAAACATCTAGAAATGAAGATTTCCAAATTAGAAAGAATGAATATTTTGAGACTCTAAAAATTAAATGAGTTCAAAATTTGAAACTTGCAAACTTAAAATAAAATTAATTTAAAAGTCTTTGAAATTGGCGACTTTCAAATTTAATAGCACTCCTCTCCGAATACTTAAAATTTGGAAGCTTTGAAAATTATACGGCTTGCAAATTTAAAAAACTCAGATCCTAGCAAACCGAAAAATTCCTGTTAAAATATTGTAATAACTATAGCGGTTCAAATCTTCAGCTTAATTATACGTTTTATTTGACGATTTTATTTATTTTCTCCGTACGTGTTTTGCAACTTCTACCATTAGGTGCAAGTTCAGACTTCTAAGTATACAATAACTGTATCGGATAATTAATTTTCTAAATATCGATAATTTATAGTCATTTACTTATAAATTTAGAGATATTTATGGAATGAGGTCAGAAGACCGTAATATTAATAGAGGTTGTGAGGCTGCAAATGCACTAAATGTCCTTTCATGTATAGTAAAATACACCAATTGACAGGTTATATTAATTAAAAGCTCCTACACTTACTCTCAACCTGTAATTCACAGCATATATTAATTTTATAATTTTATAAGTATTTTTTCTTTTAATTTAATTATAGTTTGATTGACTTAATCCAACCGAATTAGTTTATTATTTAACAGTTTTTCTCCCTTCGGAAAATATTAACAATTTTTTGCATTTTACATTCACTCTTTATCCAAATTATTAAACATAACATGTTTCTGGTCATCAGTTTAGTGATTCCAATTCAAAGGGTTCCTATTTTGTGAGCTACCGGAATGAAGGACGAATAAGAAATGCTGAATTTTGAGAGTTTTTGAAATTGTTAAAATTTTCTGGTTCTTCAGTTACAATTAATTTCGAACTAAAGGGATAATAATTCGAAAATGTTGAAATTTGATGAGTTCCCGTATTTAGGTTTCCAAAGTATAAATATTTCCGAAACAAAGTTTAACAAATAAATAATTTTCAGGATCGACTGTAAAGAACACAGAAATAGACCTGCAATCTTACACCAAGAAGAGATTCTCCAACGATTTCACCTTCTACTGGAGGATACTCAAGGACACTCAAGAACTGGAAGGAGTGGCAGTGGTCAATGGCACCTCATGGGTTGGAGTTGGTTGGAGACCCAGTTCTTTAAAATCTTCTTGTAAAGCTTTCCCGGAAATCAAAGATCCTCATTCCGGAAATTCTGCTGGAGAACCGCTTCCGCAACCGGAACCAAAATCAGAACCAGAACCAGAACCGAATGCAGAACCAGAACCTAAGTCTGAACCAGAGCCTAAGTCTGAGCCTGAACCAAAGTCGGAGCCAGAACCTAAATCCGAGCCAGAACCTAATTCTGAACCTGAACCCAAATCTGAACCAGAACCAAAATCTGAACCTGAACCCAAGTCGGAACCAGAACCCAAATCTCAACCGGAACCAAAGTCTAGGCCAGTAATTAGGAAGCAAACAAGGGGAAACTTGTTTAGACCCAATACTTCAACTCCAAAGCCTGAACCTGAACCTGAACCGGAACCGGAATCAGCTTCTGTCAGGTCAGGTGGAACTAAAAGGAGGTCAGCTAAGGTGGATGGCGCCACCGAAAGACCAGAGTCCGACGTCACTGTGCAGACGAGCATAACATACCAAGTCAGCACAAAACAAGGTAAGAAATTTGCTTCATTGACATCATTTTTCAAATATTTTAATTTTGGTTCAGTACGGAAGCTAAAATGATGTTAAGAATGTTAATAGAAATATTTTAGGGAACGTCCTAAATAAGGACGATTTTTGAAATTTTAGACCCTCTCCCCATGTTGTGAGAGTTGATCAGATTTTTATGATCCTAAATCGAATGATTTGAAAGTTTTTCAATGATTTAATAATATTTCAACAGGTTTCGAAAGATTTTAAGACATTCCGAGGGACTACAAAGTATTTAAAAGATTGAATAAATTTTCACGGATTTTAACTAGATTTACAAAGCTTTTAAGCGATTTCATAAGATTTCAAGGAATTTCCAAAGATTTCGGGGAATTTAAAAAAAATTAGGGCAGGATTTCACACGAATTTTAAAGATTCAAGAGTTTGAAGAAATTATCTAGTACAATTGAGTTCCTTGAAATATACTGGATTTCAAAGGATTTCAAGTGACACCGAAGGGTCTTGAGGTATTTTGAAGAATTAAGAAAGATTTCCACAGATTTCAAGGAATTTCAAGAGATTTTAAGGGATTTTAAACAATTGCGAAATATTTCTAAGTAAATCGCGGGTTTTCACTTATAAGGATTTCATGTAATACAGAAGTCTTTTCACGAATTCGGAAGGATATCAGAGGATTTTAATGATAGCTCAAAGATTTGAAGGAATTTGAAGAGATTTAACAAGATTTCAGACGACTTCAAAAGATTTTAAGGGATTTTAATGGATTTTGAGAGAGATATAGGGGTTTTGATGATTTCACGGGATTTCAGAAGATTTCGTAATATTTTAAAAGATTTAACAGAATTTTATATGATTTCCGTATACTGTGAAGGATTTTAAGAGATTTAGAATAAAACACGGGATTTAAACGGATTTCATGTGGTGCTGAAGTATTTTCATGACTTTTGAAGAGTATCAGGGAATTTTTATAAGATTTCTAAGACTTGAAGGGATTTCAATCAGAGATTTCAGCGGATTTCAGAAGATTTGTAAAGATTTCAAGGAATTTAGGATTTTAATAGAATTTAAGAAAAATTAAGAAGCTTCGATGATTTTACGGGACTTCAAAAGATTTTAAGAGATTCTGAAAGATTTTAAAGCGTATCAACGGATTTTAGAGGATTTCTGAATATTATAAAGGATTTCGAGAAATTTTAATACTTTTGCAAAGTTTAAGTGATTTCAAGAGATTTTTACCGTTTATTTAGAGATTTCAAGGGATTTCTACAGATTTGAAAGGATTATAAGGGCTCTCCATGGGATTTTGAAGATATAAAGCGATTTCAAGGGTTTTCAAAGTTTTTTCATACTTTTAAAGTTTTTCCAAGAGAATACGTACGATATCCATCAAATTCAAAGGATTTCAAAAAATTTTTACGTGAATGAAAAAATTTGAATGGATCGACAAAATTTTCAATTGCATTCAAAGAATTTTGAAGGTTTGCAAGGATTTCCAGAGATTCCACAAATATAAATCAAGGAAGTGTCTAGGCGTACCGAAAGAGTCCAGCTACACGTACCGAAATTTTTACATGAATAGCCCCTTTTCCAGAGGTGTTAATTAGCACATTTAAAAACAAATAATTAGAAAGAAGAAACTTACTTGAGAAATTCCGCCTTCCCTGTAAGTAAAGATTCGCAAGATTTTCTGGCCCCCCCCCCCCCTCCACCCGAAAAAGGCTCACGTAATTAATGGACGCTCTTTCAGCAGAAAATACTACAGTAATAATGATAAATTCTACAAAAGTATCAGCTTTAAATTTTGATTTTTGCATACATAAATTGTTTCCCAACTGAATTATTCAAATTTTCATTAGTCAATCTTTTTTCATGTTTCCATACTATGATCTGAAAGTGGATAATAAACGTCAGTTGTATTGTATTTTCTAAACTTTCACTCTTGCGTTGAATTATTATTATTTAAAAAAAGAATTATGATTTCTAGTAAGGCTTCAGAGTAATAAAATATTTTCTCATAGTGAATTTGCATTGAGATGGTTATATGTTATTGTCGGGTACACAATTGCGTTTGAAGACCATTACAATTTACAATTTGCATCTTCTATTTGAATTCCTCTTTCAAATTTCCAAATGTAATTTCTTTTTCAAAAATGCAAAGAATACAAAGAGTCTTCGCAAATTTAAATATTTATCATGGATATAAAAATTAAGTATTGCATTCTCACTGGTAAATATTGTCGAATAATTATGACCAATCACAAGAAGAATGTGATTTCATAATAATTTAAAGTTTACAGTTTCTTTAAGAAATAAAGGGAATAAAGTCTAAGAATGCAATCTTGAAATAATCAGAAATCACTTATAAAATGTATTATTTATCGGCAATTAGGGTTTTATGCTTCATAATCTCATATGGAATTGATATAAATATCCAAGAATCATTTACTTTAAAATTCACTCGCAACCATATGGTCAACCATATGGGTAACCATCCTCTGTCGAGAATATAATAAATTCCAGGAACTTTCCAATAAATCAACAAATTCAACTAGTTCCAACTTTCTCCAACACGTCAAATCAGTATTTCTCTTTAAACATTAATCAATATTTGGAACATGGAATTTTTTACGACCCTTAAAATAAATTGTAAATCCTAAGTCTCTTGGTTAATAAATTTATTTTTGATATTGTTAACTTAAAATTAAACCAATTTTTCTACATATAATTTTAAAAGAAAAGATACTCGAAAAGATACCGTTCGCAAACTAAATAAAGACTTCTCACTCTTTCCCTTATTCATCCTTTTTGCCCTTTTTTAATGAATTCCTCTTTTCCCCTGTTTTTCATAAACTTCCTGTTCTTTTCTTTTTTTTCGCTGAAATGCGAACTGAATTAATAAAATCTGATACGAAAATCCAACTATTTTAAATCGAACGTTAATTCGTTCTAATTGAAAAGTCTACTATTATATTTTTGGTTTAGAATTCATCTTTTCTTATTCAAAATTCTACTATTTGTTTGAAAATTTAACTATTTCATTGAAAGTTCTTTTTTCAAGTTGAAAATTCAGCTAAAGATTTTTCATTGAATTCATCATATTGGTTGAAGATCCAACTCTTTGGTTGAAAAAATAACTATTTTGTATAACATTCTCTTTTTTTTGTATAAAAATTAATTTTTTAAATTGGAATTAAAGCTATTCCATTTTTGGTTGAAATTTGATCGCTTTTTAGTTAAATATTCAACTGTTTGGTTGGAAATGGATCTATTTTGTTGTAAACCCGTCTTTTTGATAAAAAAAACTAAGCTTTTTCATTAAAAACTCTACTTGGTTCAATTATGTACTAGTTTTCTGGCTAAAAATTTTACTTTTTTGGTTGCAAATTCAGTGACTTTGTGGAAAATTAATCTTCGTTGCTTGAAAATTCAACTGTTTAGAGAAAAATTCAGATATTTTGTTGAAAATTCATCCCATTCGCTTGAAAATTCAACTATTTGATTGTAAATATATTAATGTTAATTTTTGAGCTAGAATTAATTTGTTTGTTGGAAAATCACCTTTCTTGGTTGAAAATTCATCTTCTTGTGTTTAAAAGTCAATTGCTTTCTGAAACATTCCTTTGTATTTTTAACGTCCCCCTTGGGGGTTCAAGCTTTGAGCGAAACGGATGTGCACCTTTTGTAGAATCTCATATGAAGGCTATTCTGCACCATAACGATAATATCCTGCACTGTTGTGTTTGGAATTCTTGAAGTGAACTACTTTCGCCTTTAAACATTTATGTATTAATGGATGGAATCTAATGTCTGCATTTACAGTAGTTAGTTGTAAAAGTTGAAATACTTTAAATTATTAGTACCATCGAGGAGGGTGGTCTATTACCCCTTTAAGTACCTCTTAAGCACAAGATTCCCAGCTTCAAACACCGACATGACACTTAAGTTCTCACGAGAAACTTTTCCTTAGTTCCGCTCTACTTTTCCTTTCCGTTTTACCACGTGGTAAAATTCGAAAACTGTCGCCTTCTGTGGAGCACTCACAATATTTTCCATTACGTTAAAGTGAAAATTTACATGTTTTATTCAAATCAGGCCGTACGTGTTTAGAAGTTTAATAAGAAATGGGTTATTGCAGAATAATTACAGGGTGGTCGCAAAAACATCATTTTCGAAATTCCCTGACTTTTCCCTTCTTTTTTCTTGGACCATTAATATTCAAAGACCAGAATTTTTATCTTATAACTTTTCTACCGTAAAAGATAAATTTGCAATCCAAAAAGACAAATTTTTGACCAAAAAAAGGATTTTTTTAACAAAATAGTTAAATTTGCAAAAAAAAATGGAATTTGTAACAAAATATTTGAATTTTCAACCAAGTTATTACATTTTTAACAGAATAGTTCAATTTTCAACCAAACACATGAATTTTCCGCCTACAAAGACTAATTTTTAACCAAAGAGTCGATTTTCAAATAAAAAAGATCAAACTTCAGCCGAAAATAGTTTCATTTTCAACATTTGAATATTTCACAACAAAAAATTAACGTGTAACCAAAGTGTTCCATTTACAACCGTATAGTAGAATATTAAAGCCGAAAATACGACTTTTTAAAAAGAGAATTGAATTTTCAACGGAAAACTTCAGTTATTTCAACAACAAAAAAGTTGAATTTTCAACAAAATAATTGAATATGAATCAAAATAGTTGTATTTTCAAACTTAAAGACGAAATTTCTACCAAATAGACGAATTTTCAACAAAATAGTTAAATTTTTAATCAAATAATTAAATTTTATATCTATAAAGACGAATTTTCAACCTAACAGTCGATTTTTTAAATAAAAATTCTCAAACTTCAGCTAAAAACTATTTCATTTTCAACCAAATATTTGAATATTTAGCAGAAGAAAACTAATTTTTAATCAAGAAATTCCATTTACAACCAAACAGTGAAACTTTACAGCCAAAAATACGACTTTCTTAGAAGACAGTTGAGTTTTCAAAAAAAAAATAATAATAATAATTCGTATTTCAACTATAACAAAAATTTTAACAAAATAGTCAAATTTTGAACAAAATAATTCAATTTGATTTAAAATAGTTTAATTTTCAATCTTCCAAGATTAAATCTCTAACAAATAGTAGAACTTTAAGGCCGAAAAATATGACTTTTTTGGAAGACGGTGGAATTTTCAACAAAAATATGAATTCTCAATGAAAAATATAATAGGTAATATTTCAACAACAAAAAAACTATTTTCAAGAAAATAGTTAAATTTTCAGTCAGAGTTGAACTTTCAATAAAATATTTCAATTTTTAGTGAAAAACTTCAATGTACAAACTAGGAAGATGAATTTACGTCAAGAAGATTAATTTTCCACCAAAAAGACGAATTTTCAACCACAGAGATGAATAAGGGATGAATTTTAAAGTGAAATGATGTTTGTCCAATGCTAGTCCAAATGAAAAAAAGAATTTTCAATAAATGAAGATTTTTCAGTCAAGAAAAAAATGTTCATCGAATTTTTTTATCAAAATTAATTTAAATTGAAAATAATGAATGATTTAAATTAAAAATGTGAGTAACTTGAAAATGAAGAAATTAATTTTAAACTACTACAACGCAGTTCAACTTTTACTCAAGTAGTTGAATTTTCAAATAAAAAAGATGAATTTTCTACAAAATAGTTCAACTTTGAATCAAAGACGTGAATCTAAAACTAAAATAAAAAACCTTCAAGTGGAATAGTTGAGCTATTCATTTAAAAAAATACAGATACTTGAATTCTCAACTAATGCAGATGAAATTTCTATCAAGACAAATAAATTTTTAAGCCAAAAAATAATTTTCAAAATATAATTGAATTTTCAAGCTAGAAAGATTTCAGTGGAATTTTCAACACAAAAATATGAATTTTCAACAAAAAGTTAATTCTCTACCAAAATAGTTGATTTTTGAACCAAAAAATATGACTTTGACAAAATTATTGAATTTTCAAGCAAATTATAAAATTTTTAACAACAAATATAATTTTCAAGAACAACCGACTGTAAAAAAAAGAATTAGAAATAGAAATACAAGGCAAATAAATTACCACCAAGATTATATCAGGGTGACCGCGAAACTTCATTTTCAAAATTCCCGAAATTTTCCTGGACCAATCTTATATTTTCTCTAACCATTAATATTTGAAGGCCAGAATCTTAATCTTGTGAAATTTTTAAAATAGAATCTTTGATAAACATAATAAAACAATTTCAAACTAAAAATGCATTATCCTTGACAGTTATTCAAAGTACATTGAATATGTAAATGTTCAACCTTAAAAGCTAATGAATTTTGAACTGATCAAAAGTTAAGCCATGTAATTTTGAATGTGGAATTCAAATTTCAAGCTTGAATACTGTCAAATTAGTAAATATTTTTATTTTCAAACTGTCTGATTTTGAAAGAATTGAAAATTAAAGTTATTTTGAATCTTCGGAATTAGGATGCGTCCAAATTGTTTTCAAAATTGAAATAATTCAAAATTTCGAGGCACCACAATTCTAAAATATTCCTTTTTGAGTACTCCGAAGCTAGAAGATTAAAATGTTACGATTTCGTGGACATTTTTTTGTTCAATAGTTTCTAGTTTTTGAAAGCCAGCAAACTTGATAGAATGTATTCAAGTTTTACAAGTTAAAAATATATTTAGCTTTAAATTTTTCAATATTAGGAAAAACTCTTTTACTTTAAAATTATAATATTTAATACAAAAATTTGTTTGCAGGACGGAAAAGACGATCGCCAGAAGCAGCAGCACCAGAACCAACCGGTAAGTGTTTTATAAATCTTCAAAATAAAACACTATTATTAAGGCACTAGACTAGAAATGAATAAGATTCCTTCTTTCATCAAATAATTTCCTACGAAAAATAATATTGATAACTTATGATCCAAATAATTAGGAAATTGAATAATCAAAGCAAAACCAAGTTTAAAATTTTTATTCAGCAATTTTTAAAATCTTTGTGATAATTAATTGATGAATGAAGGTCGGAAATAACATAAAATGAAGATAAGAAATCATCCCAAATATTCTTTCAAATATCCCAGAGGCTCGTTTCTATAAATTTCTTACCAAACACTTGATCTATGATATTCAGTCTACACGTAATAATAATTATCCTTTGAGAAATTTACTTTCTAGACCACGAATTAATATTTGCACTGAATTTCCGGAATGATTGAGCAGTATTAATGAATCACACTGCACGTGATTGTGCAAGCAGCAATGCAAAAACAACATAATTTGCACTAGAACAAAGATATTGTTTAAAAAAAAATATTGATATAAGTTATTGATTTAAATTGATTTAAATTCTATATTAGACTCTAAATAAAATTCTTATTAGCAAAGAAGAAAATTCGTTTAATTTGTGAAAAACAACAATATCTTTTTTCAAGTTATACATAATCTTAACACGAATGAAATGTTTGTGCAAGGGTGCACTGGAATGCTGTCTAGTTATTGAAGCAATCACTGATATTATTGCAAGTTGAATGCCGTTGAAATATATTGAATGATATAAATTGCAGTCTTATATTTAAACAACAAGAAACGCGTTTTTAAGAACAAAAATATAATTTCATAACAACTTTATCAATATTTTATTTTAATGAATTCAAGCAAGTACTTCTTTCTTTAGATTTTTTTTATAATTATGAATAAGTGGAATGTTAATAATTAATGATAAACCAAATTATAGTAGCATGGAGAAAATATATTAAGAAAAGCTTGAAAATAAACTTGTGCAATGAAAAATAAATAAAAATGTTTATGAATATTTCTCACTGCACAGGGGTTGATTTTAAGGGAAGCCCCTGATTCTAATATGCAAAGCAGAGCAAAACATCACTTGCACGTTTGCAAAATTAGGAATCCTATCACATTATCTTAACAATCCTTAGAAACTAAAAAGTACTAGAGTGATAAAAAACTGGAAGAGAATAATAAATATTTAATGAAGAAATTAAAAATATCTATGAATAATTTCTAGTAATTACACACTATCAAGATTTAATATTGATTCTTTTCTTATTCAAATCATGTTGAGAATGTAAGACATCTTCCAAATTTTACTACTCTATCCACTTAAGCAGATATTTGAGTAAGTGTTTACTTTATTTTGTCTTAACATCTATTTTATTTTACTTCCGTTCTATTTTTTTCAAATTTAGAACCAAAATGTATATTTTTTAAAATTAATTCACAAAAGACGGATTCTCGCATAAATATCTGCTTACACGATCTTGTAGAGTAGGTCACTAATGACTTATCGTCCCCAGTGACGTTTTCACAAGGTGAAGGTAAAACAGCATGTCCTTGCTTTGTTGCACAGGGGAGCCAGTTGGTGAGCCTACCGCTCACAATGCCGAGCCCGAGCCTAAATCCGAGCCAGAACCTAAATCCGAACCCGAACCTAAATCCGAACCCGAACCTAAATCCGAACCAGAACCAAAATCTGAGCTAGAACCTCAGTCTGAACCAGAACCTAAGTCCGAGCCAGAACCCAAATCTGAACCAGAACCCAAGTCTGAGCCAGAACCTAAGTCTGAGCCAGAACCTAACTCTGAACCAGAACCAAAATCTGAGCCAGAACCTAAATCTGAACCAGAACCAAAATCTGAGCCAGAACCTAAATCTGAGCCAGAACCTAAATCTGAACCAGAACCAAAGTCTGAGCCAGAGCCTAAATCTGAGCCAGAACCTAAGTCCGAGCCAGAACCTAAGTCCGAACCCGAACCTAAATCCGAACCAGAACCCAAATCCGAACCCGAACCGCAATCCGAACCGGAACCAAAGTCCGAGCCGGAACCAAGCGCGGAACCTGAACCTCATTCTAAAGGTTCTGCCAAGTCGGGAGCTATGGAAGGTAACTTGTTTCCGAACCCTTTTTTTATTCGTGTTTGTGTTTCTTTCATTGTGTTTATTTTAGTTTTTTAACCTGATTTCCAATTTGGTTATTTCTTACTTTAAACTAAAGATTCTGTCCTTTTCCATATTGAGCGAAATTTTTCGAGCTGATTTCGATTTATTAAAATATTTATCAGACGCTGATGTTATTGAAAACATTAGTTTCGAAATCTTCGGATTTGAAAAGTCAAAAGATTTCAAACATCAAGGCTTAATTTTTACTTTTCCGAACTTTCAAGTAGCCAAATTTAACCGTGTCCAAACTTGAGGTTCCAAATGGTAACAAAACGAAGTTTTAAAATTCAGAACGATTCAAACTTGAGTGTTTCGATGTGGAAACTGTTGCAAACCTTTTTTAATTTCCTATTTGAAATTTTACTATGAAAGTTTTAAATATGAAATTGTTAAATGTACTCACTTGACTGCTTCAAACTTTGGAAGCTATTATCATTTTATTTACAAAATTTACTTAAGAGAAAATGAAAATTTGGAAACAGATTAAAAAAATATCAATTTCATCTTACCGCATCATCGCTCAATTTTACCTATTAAGCAACTGATATTAAATACTTACGTAAAAATTCATTTTTCTTAGGATTAATAGTGAATTTCGTTCAAGTACCAAAATTAAAATTGATAACTTCCAATTTTTAAGAACTAGTCTGTCAAACTCAAGCAAAAATATATGTTTTCATAAATTTTAATAGATAATAAAAAAATCATTATTTTAATATGAAACAAATGAGTTAACTTTAAAAAATCCAAAAACTTGAAAACTGAAAGATTATATTCTTCCTCTAACTACCTCATCTATTACTAACACACACACTTATTTCTTTTACATCCATTTTGAAAATTCTTTGCATGAAATGTGTCCATTTTCCTAGTCACCTTTTCAAGAAACGTCCATTCAATATTACTTTTTTCTTTCCAAACTAGCTGCTTCCATACCAAAGCTTCACAAGTACACTCCAAAACACGACTTCAACCCGATGGATTGTACAGATATAGTAATTGGTATGGCTCGAGGAATGAGACACCGAATTGGAGATTACTACACCAGAGATAGATCCACTCCACGTCTTGATACTTTCTGGGGTGGTCAAGACAGTTTAACAGCAGCAATGGGATTCGAACGTGATGGAGTGACAACTATTCTCTTTAGGAAAAAACTCACATCAACAGAAGGATTCACAGATCACGATATCATCGATGGTGACATGCAAGTGATCTGGGCAATGGGCCAAGAACCTGGAAAATATATACATTCTCCACCAAGTGGTGTTGAGGAAGGAAGAGTCAGTGTTAAAGATTTCTACAAAGCAGATGAACTCAAGTACCATGGTCACAAATCCCAAAGGGGCGTTGCTACAATTAACTTCTTTGGTAAATAAAACAAACATCTACGTTCTTCAAACGTATAAGAGTTCTGATACTTAACTTTTAAGATTGATTCATAATTGAAAATTATGTTTAGATGAAAGTGGAAAGTCAAACTTTGGAGCTGGAATGCCCCTCGAAGGAGGTGGATGTGGAGGTGAATGGCGATATCCAAGACAATGTTCTCCTAAGAATGGAACCTGTGAGTACAGGATAAAATGGCAGTACAAGAAAAGAGAGGTATGTTAAATTCGAGCATTTGAAGACGGATGATCCAACATAGCGATTCGATTTAATCTTGCTATTTTTTAGGATAAGATATACTTTACGATCGTCACGAGCAACACTGATTCATGGACTGGAGTTGGATTTTCTAAAAATGAAAAAATGGTAGGTTGAATAATTAAAAACAATAAATAACTCAAGATCAATTAATTCATTAGATTGAATCATCGTTTTTCAGGGTCAAACTGATGCAATTCTTGGATGGGTTGACAAATCCAATGGTCGACCATTCGTCATGGACACTTGGATCAGTGGCTACAACGCCCCTCTTTTGGATCCTTCTCAAGACATATATAACATTAGCGGAAAGATAGAAAATGGAGAAACGACTTTGATGTTCTCCAGAAAACGAGCCACTAAGGACAATCGAGACTTTTCCTTTACTGATGAGGAATGTCTTTACATGATGTTCCCAGTGAAAGGAGGTATCTTCCATGCAGTCAATAAAAAAATTAAACAACATGCTTCGGTTCCAATTGTTTCTGGCGACAAGATCTGCATCAAATCTTGTGGATTCGATGGTCAGTTGATAAACCAAATATTTATCCAATAATTTCTAATATTTTTAACAAACAGTCAATATCTAATCAATTTCTTATTTTCTAGATGACATGGAAATTACGACTCCAGCTCCTCCGAGACTTTTCTACGAAGTGGAAGTGAAGTTAGTGAATCTTGGAGCTGGTTTCAAAGCTCCGGAATATGGAACTCAAGACTTTGATGACATTTCGAATAAAATTTCTAGCAGTTTTTCCCCAGCTTTGGAAAAAGTACCTGGGTACCATGGACTCAGGGTTGACAATCTTCGAAAGTAAGTCCAACATTATCATTATGATAGAACTCTTTCATATGTGATTCTAATTACAATGCAAAATATTTCAGTGGTGAAGATGATGGTATATTCGCAACGATGATCATGGCAATTGACAAGAACGAAATTAAAGGAAGAGCTCTCAGGCCTTCGGATACAATGGCTAAGGCAAAAACCGTTCTTTCAGAGGCCATCACAAACGGAAGAGTAGGTGCTCTTACTGTTGATCCTCAGTATCTGATTCTTCAACCATACAGAAGTAAGAATTTGAAACGTTATAAATTCGATTAATAGAAAATTTCTCCAGTCTTTTAAATCGATACTAATGATAATTAATCATCTTTGCAGCAAACAGCATCGACGATGATCTGGATGTTCAAGAAAATCGAACTTCTTCAACCAGGGAGTCGTTTTGGGAATCACCACAATTCTACCCCATCGTTGGATGCCTAGCAGCATTACTGGCTCTCTGTTTATTGCAAGCTAGCTGCACGGTTTATCGAGCCTCCAAGAAGAGGACCACGAAGGTATAAACGGAATGCGTGTTTACCATGAACGAAGTAGAACTTAGGTCCTATAATGAGCTAGATCAACCCTTAAGGAAAAAAACCATCAGGAAAGGCTACTAAAATCCTAAGTTTTACTTTCCATAAGGGATCGAAAAGTAGGAAATTAACCCGCTTGAGTAAACTTAGAAAATTGGAACTCTTCTTCCCACTAGTCAAGTTTTCTTCGCACTCTTCTATTTTATTCGATTTCGTAAAATTTGATAGCAGATGGAAAAAGAGTTCCTCGCCTAGATCTTAAGCTTTGTAAAGTCTCTCTACTTTACTTTCGAGAGCACGAAACGCACTACTTTCTTTGCCCTTTTCTCTTCTGCCTTTTATTCTCAGCTCGTCTCAGTTTTAGAATTTGAAGACATGTCAAATTGCCCTTGTATACATCAAATAATAGTTGACGAAAAGATTAGAAATTTTGATTGTGTAACATTGAGACTTAGGAATGAGATAATGTGGAACATTTAGAAAATTGGAAAACGATTTGGCAAAATTTCCTTGAACTTTTTTTTTTTGAAGACTGAGAACGACTTTGTGCTTTGCTTGTGTTGCATGATCCTTGCTCTTCGCGACTGCCATGGTACTGTAGAGGGTGTACTCGCTGCCTTTGGTCTCTTCTCCCGCCTCGGCCAACCCGATTCATCGCTCGAGCGCGACGCGGTATCATCGGCAAAATGATCATCATCATCAACAACTTCGACATCATCATCAACATGTCCCACCAAACATGCATCGGCCCTCCCCGAATTGGTAGACGCATAGCTCGCATTATTTTCAAAGGTATCGCCAGCTTGCATCTCCTAAGCCTATCGCTTTCCATTTTCTGTTTTCGTTCTCACTTCCCATTTTTATCATTTCTCACTTTCCATTTTTCGATTTGTGTTGTTGCTTCCGTTTGCTTAATTGCAAATCATGCTCTCGACCCTCCTTGGGTGTAATTTCGCATGGGAAATTAGGATTTGGTAATCTTGATGATTCACCAAAGCTGAAGAATTAATTTAGTTTCAGGAGTTTTACAATTTTAGGAATTTAAAATTACAAAGCAAGGGATTACTGAATCCTTCAAATTTAAAAGACCTAGTGGTCGTCCGCATATTACGTAACGCTTTTTTGGAAGATTTTATGACCCTGCCTCTCCCCTTCTAACGCTTCCGTAACAAGAGACCATTTACCCTCCCCGCTGCCTCATTGTTACGTAACTTTCATTAATCTGATTTTTTCACTACAAATACAAGGTTTTTACACTACCAGGCAAAATAACTCAAAGTAAGTTGTGGTATCCTATATCAGAATGACCCCTGTGGTTTCTTTTCATTTTTTTTTTTTATATCTTTTTAGCCACCAGATAGGGTAACCAGAATTTTGTATGTGTACAGTTTTTGATACCAGATGAAAATATATAATCATATGTAAAAAAATTTTTTTTTGTTAGTTAGACTTCTTTGAAATATCAACAAAAATAATTACATTTTTTTATTTGTTTAATATGAAAACCTATTTGCAATTTACAAAAAAAATCTCTTCTAGATAATTTTTTCTCGTTTCGTTGATAGAAACTTTTTTCTTACTTTTCCAAATTAAAAAAAAAATTACAAATACTTTACAAAATAGTGCTGTGCTTTTTCCTTTCGAACAGAACCCATAGACATTTTTTTAATATTTTAAAATTAAAAAGTTTTTAATTTTTCACAATTTACAAAGTTTTTTTAATTTTCCAAGCTTTAAAAAATGTCAAGCTCTCCGTGGTGGCCACGAGTAATATCCTAAATTAAATTAAAAATAGATATTAAAATAGCTACATACAATTTTAATTTCATTCAATTTTTAATTTAACTTTAATTTTAGCTTGAATTGGCTTTCAGTAATCTGTATCTTTTATTTAAATATAGAATTTCATCCCAGCAGCAATTAGAAGGAAAGTAATACATTAACAATTTAATTTAGGATTTTATATCATTCTGAGTCTTTCTGATGTCCTCGATTTTCAACACTGATCCATTTTGAAGATGTTTACATTTGAAAATTCACCAACCTGTTCAATTTTGAATATTTATAGTTTAAAAACATGAAATTCTGGAAATCTTTTTGAAATAGGTTCATTTTGAAGATTTTCCAATTGAAGATCCTTCAATTTTTAATACGTATATAATTACAAATAATGTTTAATTTTAAATGTTCCTTTTTTAAATAGTTTAATTTTGAAGAATTACAATTGAAAACTCATTAGTTTTAAAGATGGATAATTGAAATTCTTCAATTTTTATAATTTTGAAGATTGAGAGCCAAGATTTCCATTTCGAATCTTCCAAATTGAAGAAATTACGAATGTAAATCATTAAAATTTACAGAATTTCAAACAGATATAAAATTGAAAATTATATCATTTTGAGATTTAAAAGGAAAATTCATTGAATTTTATAGATCTGAAATTGGAAATTCTTGAATTATGAACAATCAGTGTCCAATTTTCAATCAATGACCGAAAATTTGACAAGTTACTATTTTCACAAAGTAACTGTAGCAATTATTAGTTCTTTTCTTCAAGAAACTTCTTCAACCCTGTATCTAACTTTAAATTATCCTAAAGTTAGATACTAATTATTGTTACGTCGACCTAACATGATGAGACCTTGTTATTTCAATCCAAACTAAATAATTTCCATTCAATCGAAACATAATTTCATATGATGCCAAACTGACATATATATACTGTTGAATTTGATGACAGAAAAAAATCAAAAGATGAAAGCACGCGATGAGTGAGTGAAAACATAAGAGCTTTAATGTTGACAGACAGACCATTGTACGTTATTATAGTTTTCATTAATTATTACAATGAACAAATGTTATATAACATTTCTAGCAAATTCCCCTGTGTTCCATCGTAACAGGACCATAATAGCTCTCTTCTTGAAGACCTCCTTCCCCCTAAAAGCGTTACGTAATAAATGTATGACCCCATAGCTTAAAACCATAGTACTTTTTAATCAAATAATATTATTTTGCATATAAAACTAATAAAATCTAAATCTACTTCAGGACCGACTAATAGCCAAGAATGCCTGGAGAGATTACACAGCTGGAGCAAATACAAATTTCGCCTTCGAGGCTTTCGAAACTGAGGAAAAAGCACCCCCACCCCCTGTTTCAAGTCTTCCCCGTCCCAGGGAAATGATTGGACCCAGTAATGGAATTCCTGTTGATGAGCCCTCCCAGCATCAACATCATCATCATCAACAACATCAAAGTCAGCATCAGAATCAACATTCAAACCAACAGCCACATCAACATAAACATCAGCAACAGGAATTACACAATCCTCGGAACAGCATAGGGGCAATGGTTCCTGGTCCCAGGGCCACTTACAGTCTTCCTCGAGCCCCAGGTCACAGACATTCATCAGGGATGGCTTCATCCTCTGGTCCACAACCTCAGGGTTATTATACTCAGGATCGCAGAAATATGCAGCGATCCAAAAACCCCAACCACGCACATTCGGGATCCCAATCTTTGCTTCAACCCCAACCAGACTTTTACTTCATGCCCAGTCAGAGGAAGTACAGTGGTGAAGTCGTGCGCGTTTATGTCGACTATGGAAATCACAAGAATAATAAATAGACTATTTGTGATTACCAACGTGTCGCTCACAAGCGAAAGTTTTTTAACTTCCGCATCAGATTGTTACCGTGTAGCTTTCCGGTAAAGCAAGTTCTATGTAAATAAGCAGTGCTCACGGCAACGTGATCGTCAAGTGTCAGTGTTTTACAAATTTTCAAACTCTATAACATGTCAGTTATTCGAGTTTGTCTGTGTTTTTATTATACGACGATGTACTTAATATAGCTAGAGAGAAAATGCAGACAGACTTTTGATTGTTTAATTTTTAAGTTCAACACTTTCTGGTAACAAATTACATTATCTAAAAGCTTTTGAAGTTTTGAGGCTTGAAAGCATCAGTGTTGAAGCATAACTTGAATACCAGAAAATCCTGAAGTTGAGAAAAATCTTCTTAGTCTAGAGATGTTCTTGTTAAGAAAGTATAAACTAACAAACTGAAAGGATCAATATTCTGATAAATAAATTCGCAAGCTCCTAAAAACTGAAGACAAAGAATAATTTTATCTAGTCTCTGGAATTCGAGGACATCAGAGAGTACCTAGATCGAAACTTCCTCGAGGAAGTTGCCGTCTTCTATCGACCAAAGAGTCAGCGAGACACTTCTTCAACAACAATCTCTACCTAAACTGTTTTTCTTGCTAAAGAATGACAAACTTGAAAAAAGGCTTGCGACACGCGACGAACACGATTCCAGAGTATGCATGTACATTCGCTCGATTCGAGTATTTACCATGATAATTCTAAGTAAAGACATATTTTTAGTGAAGAATGGGCTCAAAATGTTAAAATTTTCTCAAAAAGTTTAATCGACTTTATTCACTTTCTGAGAAGTTGGCAAACGCCACTTAAAAATTTATTGAGCTCTTTAATTCTTTCCTGCGATGAATTTAGGCGGATCATGTACGAAGATAGAAAATAAAACATTTGTACATTTTTTAACCCAAAATTATCTACAGTTTTTATTCGAACCGCCCTTTAATGTCTCAAAACTTTTTAAATAAGAGAAACTGATCAAATTAAAATAATCTTTTATTCATTATTCATCGAGGAGTTAATTACTCTTGCAATCTACTCTGCTAGAAGCAAAGATATTGAAAAAGATAGAAATTGGGGAATAGGAAAAAAAGCAAACTATTCAATATCTCCTTCTATTTTTCTCAATGGGTCACTTAGCATCTCTAAAACCCTATGCCCTTTACCCAAACTCAATCATTTTCTATCTCTTTCTCTACATTTCGCAACCGAAGACTTTAATCTTTTTCTATCTCTTAGCCTATCTATCTATTACGAATTTCAATATTTTTGAACCTGATCTCTATCTTTCGTAACCGAGGACCCATATCTTTGTCCTCACTTCATTCCATCTCTTTGATATACATTTGAATCTTTGTCTATCTCTTTTTCTATCTTCCGCGATTGAGTACCCTTATCATTTTCTATTCCTCGAAATTGTGGAAATTTATTTCCATACCTCACTTGACAACTGTTTGAACTGGGCAAACGAAAAAAAAGGGTTGGGATGAGGGGGCCCCCAAACGTTTCAAATTGTTGCTAATTGTGTCAGTTGTTCACAATCGGGTTTAATTGAGTGAATGCACTTGCCCGCAGTGCGCCCTCTATATATAGGCCAGATTTATATTTAAAAAATTATTTTTATTATTATTTTTTGGAAAAAGGAGATTTTTTTTGTTTTGTTTAAATTGCCGCCATTTTATTTTCTTTGTATGTAAATTAAAAAATCTGCTACCACCGGTTGATGTATATGTATAGAATATGTGGTATAAATTTCAGATCAATCGATTCTGTAGTTTCGGAGATTTTTTCAGCAAGCGGTGAAAACGTGGTTTTGAGGCAAGTGCCATTTAAATATATATAGAGCGCATACAATAAACTGAATAAAATTTTGTAATGTAATTTAAGAGTATATTTATTAGGCACCTACATCAATATCTTTCTTCATATTTCAAAAAAAAATTACAAAAAAATCGCATTTTTTTCGCGCGGAGAAAGTAGAACCCTGCCTTAATACCTTACTTCATTTTAATTCCAAAGAATTTAAATGATTTTAAATAAGGACTTTCATGGATTTTACTAGATTTAAAGCTATTTCCACAGATTTTAGAGGCTTTTAAATATTTTCAAATATTTCCGGGGATTTTAAAGAATTTGATAGGATTTCAAGGTATTTAAAAAATTTCAAGAGTTTTCAAAGAATTTGTAAGATTTCCAAAGATTGTGAAGGATTTTAAGGTATTTCAAGAAATTTCAAAAGACTTAAAGGATGTTATTAAATCTCCAAGGATTTTAAGGTATTTCAAATAATAGGGGTTTTAACGTTTTTTCTAGAGAACTTTAATGCGAAATTTTAATTCAATTTATATTGTAGGGAATTCAAACGATTTATACTCATTACAGAATGAATTAAATTTTATTTCAAGGGATTTCTGCGGATTTCAGTAATTAAGGAGAGGAGACTAAGATTATGAACCTCAAATTGTTTTCAAGATTTTGGGGAATTTTACAAATTTCAATGGATTTTAACAAATTTCAAGGATTTGAATGGATTTGAAAATATTTCCAAAGGTATCAAGGAATTTGAAGAGATTTGAAAAAAGGTTCATATGTATTTTAGTGAAATTTAAAGAGATTTTTAAGAAATCAAGGGAATTCAACAATTTTTTCTGTGTACAATTTATTTGTGCAGAATTGCTATTTTTGTCTACTTTCACATGAGATTTAAAATCAATGTTTGTAGTTTCTCTACTTTTACATTAATTTCTTCAATATTTTTGTATTATTTATTCCAATGCTGATTATCCTATAATTGTTTTCTATGCAATGAATTTCCTATAGTCCATGGAATATTTTGCAATATCATGCAATCTTGCAATCTAGTTTACACAACAAATCCGAGTTCATAATCCCTCGTTGTTTATTATTGCAAATTATTCAAAACTTTGAAGACTCAAAAATTTAAAACGACAATATATGTAATAGCTCAAAAAGGAGAAAAACCGGGGAAAGATTTAACATTTGTTTTCACGACATATAGAAAAGAAGAAACAATATTTGTATACAAAATGTTATATATTTAAATAAAGGTTGATAGTCTGTCAATCATCTCTGCCCTTTAAGAATTTATTTTCCATAATTGGATATACTTTGAAAATCTATTCACGGCGATATAAAATGCTCCGGTAAAAAATAAATTTGTTAAATTAAACATTTTTACATGTAAACTATTTCCCCTTTAAAAATTCTATTATAAATTAATTCTTGATACTTCTAAGTATAATTAAATATTTATTTTCAATATGTGTCATTTCGTCCTTACTATACTCAATACTTCAAATGTATAACTACACTCTTCAATGCTCTTAAACTCAAATTTGAAAAAATTCAAGTTTGAGCGCCTAAAATATTTAATGTGTATAGATTAAGGTGGCCTTTATTTGTCACTTTTCGAATTTCTCTGCTCTCACCCCCCAGTTTTGTTTGAATGCCCAAAAAAAATCTCCCAATTTGAGCAAAATCAGCTTTTTGTAAATCTTATATTTAAACGCGATAACATGTTACAAATAATTCCGTGTTTCAGTATATTGTTCAAAATTCGTCAGAGAATAAGAATCAATAATAAATTTTGAGGTTGAATTTTAAGCCAGTCTTGTGGGTCCCCAAAGAAAACCCCATAAGTAACAAATTTGAATTGTACATAATGTTGCGGTTTATTGAAGCTTTTTAAAAGTTAAAAAAAAATAATAATCATTAATCGGTAATTTAAGAGTACCCAGTAATTTGTTAACTAATATTTAATTGTATAAACCATTTTAATTTGTTAAAATATTTGTTTTCTTTCAGTCAACTCGCGAAATGAACGTATTTTCTAGACTATGAGTTATTTAATCAATGATAGCAACAAAATAATTTGTTTAAATAATTTTATAATTATTTAAACAATACGCACTTGTTCAAGTATATATTTTACCTAAAAAAAAGCAGGAGAAACATTTTATCTCACTAAATTTTCGACAAATTTTCATATTTTTAAGTACTAATTTGTTTATTATCAATAATCGTAGATGTTTAAACAAATTGAAATAGTTTGAACAATTTTTTTGTTCGCATATTTTATTTTTGCTATTTTTCGAAAGATTGAAATATTTGTATGTTCTACTTTGCTTTTTAAGAATACTCTTAAATTTGTAAACAAATTAAATTTGTTTAAACAATTGCATATTATTTAACAAATGACTGGCTATTTTTAAATTACCGATTAATGATTTTTTTTTTACTTTTGAAAATCGTCAATAAAAGCAATATTACATAAAATTCAAATTTGTGACTTATGGGATTTTCTTTGGGGATCCATAAGAGTAGCTTAAAAAATTCTAAACTTTGAGGCAATGAGCTTTAAAATTCTCTTGTAATTGTCCTTTGCTGAGATATTAAAAAAATTTAATCAGAATGCAGTTTTTTGAAGATTTTGAAAAAAGAAGCTTTTTAAGAATTTTGAAACGTTCGAAGAGAGTAAAATTGTTTTTCTAAGATTTAAAGAAAAATTACAAATGATTATTTATTTTGAAAAATGAATTTCAAGAGAAAAATAATCAAAAACATTTAGAATTATTTACTAAAACTTCGAAACAGAATGTAGAAAATTGCAAAGCAAAATTTTGCAATTTTGCGTGATTATAAAATTTATAAAAAAATGCGTGTATTCAAGGGGATACATAAATTTTCTTCAGGATCCTAGAAAAATTTTAATGGATTTTTCAACTTGAGAAAATTAATTTAATTGAAAATTCAAAAATATTTTCAAAATTGTCAGAAAAAAATATAGAAAATTAGAGCAAATTTTGTTATTTTTGCAGGATTCTGTCAAAATTGTAGGGAAATTTTGAATGATTACAAAAAATATTCGAAAGTTTTGAGAAAATTAAAAAAATAATTTGAAGTTTGAAAAGTTTTCAAATTTTTTTTAACAAATGTATATTTTTGAAGATTTTCAAATAAAATTTTTAAGCTTTTGAAGGATCTTAAAAGTCAAAATAATATAAAAATTGTTGTAAGATTCCTGGGAAATATTTGAATAATTTTTCATTTCGAAAAATTAATTTTAAGAGAATATACAGAAGGATTTCAAGAAATTTCCAAAATTGTCAAAAGGAATTTAGAAGATTTTAAAGTAATTTTTGTAATTCTGCACAGTTTTTTTTTGCAGATTTCGAACAAAAAAGTTACAAGCTTTTTACGAATTTTGAATGCTTTCAAGAGAATAAAAAATTTTTTAAGACTGCTAGGAAAATTTTAAATGATTTAAAAAAAATTTGTTTCAAGAGAATACATAATAAGATTTAAAAACATTTCAAGAGATTTCTAAAATTGTTGAAACAGAATCTCACATGATTGTAAAGCATTTTTTTTTAATTTTGCAGAATTATTTAAATTTTAATGAAAGTTCTAACCATTTTGAAAGATCTTTAGAAGTTTAGAAACAATTTCAAAAATGATTTAAAAAATGAAAAGATTTCAAAAGCCTAAAAACAATACGTAGATTTTTTAAGATTTGAAAATAAAATTTCGAAGCAATACAAGTTTTTTAAAATTAATTTTTCAAAATAGAAAATCAGTCAAAATTTTCTCTGAAATCTTAAGACAAATTTGTTGATGATCTTGAAACCTTCAAAAGTTCTTGAATTGCTCGACAAATTCTCGACACTGTGAAAAAATGAAATTGCCGAAAATTTGAAATTCAAAAATTGGAAAATTGTGGGATAATAAAATTTCTGACAGTTTATAATATTACCAAATTTGGAAATTTCAGACTCTGAACAATTAAAAAATTTTTTGAATAGTAAATAAATAGTAAAATAAAAAAGATGTACATCAAGTAAAAGTATTTTTAATTGATTTATTATTTAACCATTTTTTAATTGTTTAGATTCGAGAATTTCATAATTAGGAAATTTCCCTATGTGGGTACTTTTTCGATGTCGTATATTTTATAATTTCAAAACAAATCTGTAAGGTTTTGTCGCAATTTTTTTTAATTTTGAAAAATGATTTAATACTTTAGGAATAATTTGAGAAAGTTTAAAAGATATGTAGAAAAATTTACAACAAATATTGTAAAATTCCTTCTAAAATTCTAAGACCTCAATGTCTCGAATTTTTTTGTAACTTGGTAAAGTCCTGTAAATTAAATAAATTTTCTTCAAAATTTTGAGATTCTTTTTCGAAATTTGGGAATTTGCCAAGTGTACCCACCTAAAAACTTGTTGTCTCAAATAATCTTGTTGAAATTTTCCTGGATTTTAATTTTTTTTTATTATCCTAAAAGAAAGCCTGATTCTTTTCTTTGAATTTTAAATTGAGGTAAGAAAGTGGGGTGAAAATTTCTAATATTAGTAAATACCGATTCTTGTGCGCGGCTTTCCAAAAATATTATTACAGTATAATTTTAGTTATTACACATTTCTGAAACATTTTTATATAATTAAACCGATTATATGAAACATTTTTATTATATTTTTATTTTTTATATTGAAATTTTTTATTTATTGAGCTTAACTTAAACTTAAAATTAAGTTTAATTAAAATTCCAAGGTTCTTTTTCGTGCAAGTCTTCTTGTCCTTCGCATTGATAAGTGAATAAATAGTTGATTGCCACTTTTAAAATATTATTTAAAATTTTTTCCTAAATGATTATTTTAAGCTTAAAATTAATTTTAAATTGAATCTAAAGTTCGGGGTGCTCTTTATTAACTTATCAATATGAGAAGCAAGGGGATTTATGTTAAAAAGCACTCCGAAATTTGGAATTTACCTTAATTTGAAATTTAATTTAGGCAGACTCTTAGGTGAAAATTTAACTATTTGGTTGAAAATTTCTGTACTTTGTTGGAAATTCGTCTTCTTTGGTAGAAAATTATTCTTCTCGATTGAAAGCTCAACTAAATGGTTGAATGTTGAACTACTTTGTTAAAAATTAATTTTATTAATTGAAGATCAATTTCAAATCGTATCAATTTCAAATATAAATAAAATTGTATACAACCTTCAATCAAACAATGAATAATATTTTTAAAATTATCTGATACTTGTAAGAGAATACTTAAAATTCTGTAGAATTTCTTTTTTTTGAGAGCATAGATATAACTTTAAGATTAATTTAGATGGCATATTAACTTAATAGATTTGGGGCTGTCCATAAACTATTTTCCCCTTTTTTAAAGAATTCTTATTTTTTCCCTGTTTTCAACAATCTCTTTAAAAATTCTCTAATTTTTCCCTGATCAATTTTTCATTTTCTCTGTCAATTATTATTCAAAGACAAAAATCTTAAACTTGTAACATTTTTAACCCTGAAACCCTGAATTTTGCAACATTTTTGTTGTTGAATCCCTGACTTTTCCCTGACCAATAAAATTTCCTTTTTTTAATTGTTGTCAATGAGAGTTATTCATTTCATTTGAGAATTTCCAAAAATTACGTAACAAATTGTAACAAAACATCTCGAGCCGCCCTTCTTTGAGTCGTTACATAATTTAAATACAGTCCCTAAAATTAAAAATATGATATTTGTAAAATCAAACTGATAATGCTGTTGTAAGACCGAATCTGAGCTCGAACTTAAGTGTTCAACAACTTTAACAAACACGCAGTTATTGGAAATTTTGATTATTAATTTTTTTTTAATTTCTTCAAATAGAAAAACACTACACGCGCGTGACTGGTAATGCTAGTAGATATTAAAAAATAGGGAGAATGAAAGGTGGTAAGTGGAAAGGTCAACAGCTAACGTGTCAATATCGTTTATTCTTCTTAAAGACCTTAGAAGGCATATTAAGGGCTCTTAATATTCTCGAGTATCATCGGGAGATCGTCAGGATCGATTTTAGGCTACAAGTTCCCGTTCAACGATCTTAGAAACCTAAAATTGTCACAAACTTTACAAACTCTGCATATACAGTTAAGTATTTTGTTTCAATATTTTTTTTATCTTCATTGAATATTTATAGTTCCCGTTGTATACGGTTTTCTCGTCGTTGACAGCGGTACTTAGGTGCGACCTTAAGAAGGGTCATTGAGAGAAATTAAAACCTACTTAGACTCTAGAGTATTACATTAGATATACATATTTATAACATCGTTTTCTTCGACACGAATTAGACTTTAAAACATTGTGTCCCCAGCACAACTCGAGAGAATGAGAGAATAGCGATCATTTAACTGTTTTCCTAACAAAACAACAAAACAAAAATAAGAAGAAAAACTCGCAAGTAAAAGGGTAGTAGCTCGTGAATTTCCATCGAGGAAAATCACGACAAAGGATACATATCAAAGCTCTAGCAAAATGTCAGGGTCAAGGTTGACAGACGTCGCTCGTTCGCTTCCGCCCGCGGGGTGAAAAATCGATTCTCTTAGAATTTAAGAAGTACGAAGGCAGGTTTTCACCGAAGGCAGTAATTCCGCTTGTTGGCTGCGAGGATCGAGACTTTCATTCCACTGGTCGATAATAGATCTCCAAGAGCCTGCTGTTTCCTACCCGGAAAACAGAGCTGCAGCTGGAGTTTCGAGTTGGAAGCGCAAAGTTTGCGATCGTCGCGCTCTCCCGAGGAAACGGAGAATTACGCCCCTAATCACACTTTCGGTCGGGCACGCTCATCGTGCTCTAAATCGCTAGTTGTGTCGGTCTTAACAGTAGCCTTAACGATACAAGTAGTAACGGTAATATTAACAATTATAATCGTAGTCATAATACTCAAAAATCATCGTAACGGTATCTGTATAATTATTCATTAATTAATCGTAATAATTAATAGTAATAATGGTAATAAATGATGGTACAATGTATTAACGACAACAGCGACGCGCGCAATTTGGAAATTGCGAATGTGTGTGTGTGTGTGTACGCATTACGTAAGCGGGCAAGACGAACGACGAACGGGCGACGTGTTTGAGAAGTAAGCGTAAAAATGACTAATTAGTTCCTCCCCTAGTTCACTCTTATTTGCTTCCCCTGGCCTGGGCCTGGGTTAGTTCCGCGCTCGTCGTCGAAATGCGGACCTGGAGCTTTTTTCTCAATTGATTCGAATGCTTCCCAAAGTCTCTATTAATACTCGCAACGGGAATGGACTTTCGTGCCAGCCGCCGATCGTCGACCGGAAATCATTGCTCATTTTCATTTTCTCTCTCGACTGACGGAAGCGTAAAAAGGGCGATTGCGTGGAACCCTTCACAGATTTGACGAGTCCCATTTCTCCCTGATTTCTTCACTCACGATCAGCACCTTACTTCTCTCCGCACCTTTCTTACGCCGCTGCTATTTCTCCTAAGAATTACTTTCTCTGTCTTACGTCAGAGTCTTTGTTGGGCGTTGGTTTACTGTGGAGGCAAACAGAGATTTGTCAGTGATTTATTTCATGAAAATTGGAAATACATTCTAAACATTTCCTTAAAGTGGCCGTTCCAAAAACTACGTCACACTGTCAGGGTGGGGGGGGGCATGTGACATCACACACTGAAAATATAAATGTGAATAAAAATTTTTGGAAATTCGTGAAAAAATTATAATTAGTGATTTTATTTTACAAGTAAAGCATCTAAATACAGACCCTATTTTTATAGTTCTCCCCTTTTTAAAGAATTCCTCTTTCTCATCCTGTTCTCAATAACACTTTCCCTTTTTATCGTTTTTTTCACTCAAATAAAAGTTGATTCTTTTTCATTGAAAAGTTTACTATTATATTTTTGGTTCAGAATTCATCTCTTTTGGTTGGAGATTGAACTATTTTGTTGAAAAATCGTTCTTTTTAGTTGAAAGTTAATGAACAAAACTGCACATTTAACTAATTCCCTTCTAACTGAAAATTGATTGTTTTTATTTGAAAATTCAACTACTTGGTTAAAAGTTGAACTACTTTATTGAACTTTTAGTTGAAATTTCGTTTCTTTTGTTTAAAAATTTAACTATTCCAATTTTTCGTTTGAAATTCAACTATTTGGTTGACAATTTTGTTGTTGAAAATTCTATTATTTTGGTAGAAAATTTAATTTTTTGGTTGGAAATACGTATTTTTGGGTACAAAATTCAACTGTTTTGTGGATGATTCACCTTTTTGTCTTGAAAACTAACAATTTCGTTGACATTTTTTTTCTCTCTTGAATGAAAAATCTTTCTTGGTTGAAAATTTGTCTCTTATGGTAGAAGTTTGATCTTTTTTGGTTAAAAGTGCAAATGTTTGGCTAAAAATTAATCTGTTTTTTATTTAAAATTAATATCTTATTTTGTTGTTGAAACATCAACTATTATATTTTTTGTTGAGAATGCAAAATTTAACCATTTTTTTTAATTCGGTTTTTTTGTTGAAAATTAATTTTCTTAACTGAAAATTTAAGTAATCAACTTTTTTCTGAAAATTGATCGTTTTTAGTTGAAAATTTAATTATTAAATTTGTTATTAAGAATTAATCTTTTTTTGATTGAAAATAGAACTACTTGCTTGAAAGTTGAACTACTTGGTTAAAAATTAGTTTATTTTGTTAAAAATTCGTTTTCTTTTGTTGGAAAATTAATTGTTTTAACTGACGATTCAACTATTCCACTTATAGTTTAAAATTGATATTTTTTTAATGAAAATTCAACTATTTCATTGAAAATGTATGTACTTCGTTGGAAATTTGTCTTTTTTGGTATAAAATGATTCTTCTTGACTAAAAACTTGACTATACTGTTAAAAGTTGAACTAATTTGTTAAAAATTAATTTTATTAGTTGAAGATCCATCTCTTACGTTGAAATTTGTTTTTCATTTGTTGAAATTCAATTTTTTGAACTGCAAATTAAAATATTCCATTCTTTAATAATAGATTTAATGTTCTAACGATGATTCATTATAATAAAAGAAGATGTTTCGGGCTTCACACGATGTAAGCCCGAAACATTTTCTTTTATTATTATATTTTTTGTTAAAAACGGGTGGTTTTAAGTTTAAAATGTAACTGTTTGGTTGGAAATTCAACTGTTTTACAGATAATTTGTCTTTAAGGGTTGACAATTCATATTTTCGGGTTGAAACTTCAACTGTTTTGAGCAGGATTCGCCTTTCTTACGTGAAAATTCAACAATTTTTTAAAATGTTTTTTCTCTCTTAGATAAAAAATCTTTTTTGGTTGAAAATTCACATCTTTTGGTAGAAATTTTATCTTTTTTGGTTTAAAGTGCAACTGTTTGATTAAAAAAAATCTGTGTTTTTAAAAATAAATCAATACATTTTTTTGTTGACAAATCAAATATTATATCTTTTTGAGAACATTCACAATTTTAGTTGAGAATTTAAATATTTTATTAAAAATTCAACTAATTTGTTGAAGTCATGCTTTTTGCTTGAAAATTTAAATGGTATGTTTAATTTTCGTGCTTTTGGTTAGAAAATGTGTCCTTTTGGATTGAAAATTAAACAGTTGGTTGGAAATTCTATTATTATTCTAAAACTATTTATTAACCTTTCTATTATTTAATATTATATTATTCTAATACTATTCTATTACTATTTGGTTGAAGATTTAAATATTTTGTTAAAAAATTCGTATTTTGTTTTAGTTAAAAATTAATTTTCTTATCTGAATATTCAACTAATTCAATTTTTGACTGAAAATTGATCGCTTTTAGTTGGAAATTTAATTATTAAATTTTTCATTGAGAATTCATCTTCTTTGGGTGAAAACTCAACCACTTGGTTGAAAGTTCAACTACTTTGTCAAACATTTAGTTTATCTGTTGAAGATTGAACTCCTGTTGAAAATTCGTTTCCTTTTGTTTGAAAATTAATTTTTTCAACTGAAAATTTAACCCTTCCGTTCTTTTGTTGAAAAATGATTGTTTTTAGATGAAAATTCAACTAATTGGTTGAAAATTGACTACACGGTTTAAAATTAAATTTTTAGTTGAAAATTCATACTTTTGGGTTAAAAAGTCAACTATTCTGTTGAAAATGCTGTTATTTTTGTAGAAAATTCAACTATTTGGTTGAAAATAACCTTTCTGGTTGAAAATTCATATTTTTTGGTAGAAAATTCAACTTTTTTGTAGAGGATTCGCTTTTTTAGCTTGAAAATTTAACACTTTGATTGAAATTTGTTTTCTAGAATGAAAAATCTTTTTTGGTTAAAAATTAGTCTCTTTTGGTAACATTTTTTGTTGTTGTTAAAAGTGGAATTGTTTGGTTAAAAATTAATATGTATTTTATTTAAAATTAATATAATGTTTTGGTTGAAATAACAAGTATTATATATTTTTGAGAATTAATCTTTTTTATTGAAAATTCAGCTATTTGGTAGGAAGTTAAACTTCATTGATGAAAATGCAGGTTTTTTTGTTGAAGATTCATTATTTTAGGTGAAAATTTGAACATTTTGTTAGAAATACAACTAATTTGTTAAAAATGTATCTTTTTGGGTCGAAAATTTGAATGTTATCATATGTTGAACATTTGATCTTTTTGGATATAAAATAGAAAATTTATTTTCCTTGGTTAAAATGCAATTATCTTCTAAAAATATCGTCTTCTTGGCTTAAAGATTCAACTATTTCTTTAAAAATGGAACTATTTATGGTTGAAGTTTAATCCTTTTTGTTTGAAGATTCGAACATTTGGTTAAATTTTTATCGTTGCAGTTTGAATATTCAAATATTGGTTGTAAATGCAACTGTTTGGTCTGAAATTAATTTTTTGTTTCCTAAAAATTTTACTATTTTGTTGTTGTTGAAAAATTACTTAATTTCTCCTCTTTTGAGAAATGTTGAATTAAAATGAGGGATGGGTGTTCGTATCTGTAACGTCATCATGTAGAATTCAAGCCTTGTGTGATGATATGTGACAAAGAAGGGGAAGGGTTGAAAAAGTACTTTAAAAAAAGCGTGACGTAGTCTTTGAACGGCCTCTAAGGGTAATTAATGAAAAAAATCCAGCAATTGTATCACTGAAAAAAATAAATAATTAACGTCATCAACAGGAAGGACCAGGTAACAAACCAAAAAGACGACCGGGAATATTCAACCATAGGATTTAGACGGTAAAGGATCTTTCTTGAGCAAATAACGACGAGGATCCCTGGAGGGTAGTTCGAACGTAACAGTTCGCATCATCATCAGGGAATTCACAGGAGTTATCGGCGGTTGGACTGGGAGATCGGATGGAGGAAGAGGGCCTCGAAGAGGAAAATAATCTTCGACCTCAGGATCTTGACTATGATGGGACGTTAATAGTTTGTATCGATTAGACAGGGTAAGCAGTTGGGAAAATAAAACATAAAACTAGGAGGCCTTTATACTAGTTCAGGGTGGTCGCAGAACTTCATTTCCAAAATTGTATGATTTTTTCCTCACTGATTTTTCATTTTCCCTGGCCATTAATATTAAAAGACCAACATTTTAAATATTTAAAATTTAAATTTGTTATGCTCTGTACGGCTACGGCCAAAGAATTGGAAACCATTCAAAGTTATGAAAAAATTAATTGAATTCAGAAAGGTTCAAATGAGTTTAGAAAAATTCAAGGGAATTGAAAATGAATTTGATGAAATGCTTAACAATTCAAGGTGAGTTTAAAAGACTTTAAGATGCATTCTAGTGCATTAAAAAAATTTAAGAGAATTCAATAGAATAATGTGTCTAACAATCGTTAATCAAATTTAAACTGAAGAATCTTCGATATGGACAGAAAGACCATCGTATTTTATCAAAGTTAACTTCAAAAATATTTAATTTATATAGATTCAGTGAGAACATATATTAGCTATGAAAATTCATTTAAATTCTGAGTTTGAAATTAGTAAAATTTAAAAGAGTTAAATTAATTATAATAGATAATTATGCAACTTGAAGAATTTCAATATAAAATCATCATCACGATTCGCTATTTTAAACAATTTTAGGTTATATTAGCGTTTTATATCGAAAAGGGGTATTTGTGATAAGAAATTATCAGATTTCAAAGATAAAAAATTTGTCAAAAATTACATATTTTCGGTTTTGCTAGCGTTATTTACCCTTCAGCATTTAAAAAAAGCATTAGATATTAAAGTTACAGAATTTTTGTACATTTTTAGGTTATGTTGGCGTTTTACACAAAAAATTTGTATTTCAAGACAGAAATCCACGAAGTAGTATAAGGAGACCCCACTGCCATGCGGTCTTTGGAAAATTCGGACGCGTACATTAGAATTTAGTTAGTTTGCATCGCTCGCGGCGCCTCTTGCGGAAAAGCGTTGAAATACATGATTTACAAATGGCGGCATCAATGGTGTGGGCCAGTGTGAGCCGGGGAAAACAAACGCACACATGCTTGTCACGAAACACAGATTTTTACGAATGTGTATGCCTATACGTATGTATATCTATATGTATGTATGCATGTTTCCGCAAGAGGCGCTACGAGCGATGCAAACTAACTAAATCCGAATCCACGCGTCCAAATTTTCCGGGAGTGGGGTCTCCTTATACTACTTCGTGCAGAAATCATTATAATTGGAACGAGATTTTGAATCTTGTAACAATTTTGGATTATTTAATTTCAACATTTTTAGTTTACGTTAGCGTTTTAAACACAAATTGGTGATTCAAAACAAAAATAAATTTAGTTCGAACAAGATTTGTATTTTTGATCAGTTTCAGGTTATATTGACATTTTTCACAGACAATCGGTTATTTTTGAAAAAATGTATTAGATTTCGATGAATATTTACAATTCTGAACAGTTGTCTGGTATGTAAGTGTTTCTCGCGAAAATTATTAGTATTATTATTAACAATTTATTATGTTTCAAAGAATATTTACAATTTTCAACAATTTTACATTATTTTGGTGTGATTCACCCGAAATTGGTATTTGTAAACAAGGAATCATTAGATTTACATCCAATGATTTTTGTTTGAAATAATAACATTTCAGAGCTTGGACAATTTCGGATTGTGTTAGTGTTTTTCTTCAAAAATTATAATTTTTATTTAAAAACTATTAGATTTCAAACAAGATTCATAATTTTTTAACAATTTTAGGTTATGCTAGAATTTTACACATAAAATTCGGCATTATGAAACAATAAATTGTTATAATTTGAACAAAATTTTGATTCTTTTAAAAAATTTCGATTATTTTAGTATTTTTCGTCGGAAATTGAATTTTGTTATTTATAAAAATTTTAATCCAAAGAAGATTCATAACTTTGAACAGTTTTAGGTTATGTTTTAGTTTAACGTTGAAAATGTGTATATTTAAAAAATATCATTAGATTTGAATCCAATGATTTTGGTTTGAAAGAATAAAATTTACAAGATTTCAAAGAAGATTCATAATTTTTTAACAATTTTAGATTACGTTAGAATTTTCAATCAAAAATTGGCTTTATAAAACAAAAAAAATTATAATTTGAAGAAGATTCAGATTCTTTGAATAAATTTCGACTATTTTAGTGGCTTTCTCTGGAAATTGGTATTTTAAATAAAAAAATTATATTACAAAGAAAACTCATAACTTTTCAAAGAAGATTGACAATTTTGGAAGAATTTAAGGTCATATTAAGAAAAAAGGAAAAAGGTGATTTTAAAGAAAAAACATTAGGCGGTTTAAAAGAATATTTACCATCTTAAACAAGATTTTGTTACAGTACGTCAGTGATTTGTGTCTGAAATTGCTACTGTTAATAAAAAATCATCAGATTTCAAAGAATATTTAGAATATTTGAGCAGTAATAGGTTGTGCAACTGTTTTTCGTCGAAGTTGATACGTTTATTTCAAAAATAATCAGCTTTTTCAGACTCATTCAGTAATTAAATTCAATTTTTTTTGCGTTTTATGCTGGAAATGGATACAGATTTTAAAGAAGATTGACAAGTTTGCAACAATTTTAGGTTATGTTAACATTTTTCACCGGAAAATGGTGATTTTAAACAAAAAGACTTAGGTTTGAAAGAAGATTTACCATCTTAAACAAGATTTTGTTACAGTACGTCAGTGATTTGTGTCTGAAATTGCTACTGTTAATAAAAAATCATCAGATTTCAAAGAATATTTAGAATATTTGAGCAGTAATAGGTTACATTAGTATTTTTTGCCGGAAATTTGTATTTTTGAATAAAAATGCAACGGTTTGTTTGTGTCTGTATTATGCAAAAACATTATATATATACTAATTCTGAAGTTATGATATCAATTATCAAAAATATTGTCCTTGCTTTTCTTTTCTATCATTTTAGATAATGGATACTATGAAATACAAAAATATGATGTTTTCTGGCAACTAAAAAATTGCTTGAAAAGATACTCACGTGTCTGGACTCTGATCAGTGTCAGACTCTTCGAGCTCAGCCTTGTTGCGCTTCTTCTCGTAGATGAGGATTATGGCACACAGGACGACGACTTCCGCGCAAATGCCGAGGAACGGCCAGAGGGCAGCGAGCTTGTCTTTGACTTTTAAGTCGGCTCTTATTGTACCGTTTAATAATTCATTACCCTCGTACCAAACTCTGCATTTCACATAACCAGTGTCTGTCATCTGCATATTTCGTATGGTCAGAGCAGCTCCGTTGACTCCATTCTGTAGGTCTCTTGTAAGTTCAAATCTTCCCTCGGTGGCGTTAAATGTAATGTCGTTAACTGTCCATTCGATTTTAATTCCCGGATAGAGATTTCCGCCGCAAACTACGTGTAACTTTTCACCCTCTACAACGTTAATATACTCCTCTTCGAACTTCGGGACAGGCAGAGCTGAAATTCAATTATTGAAAATTAAAAACCAATTATTACAGGCCACGGACTCACTTTAGACGGCAGGGATAAAAAATAGTGAAAGTAGTGTAAATAGTGTCACAATTTTTAGAAATAGTGTCAAATTAGTTCAAAAATGTTTTAAAGTATTTATAATGAACTTCAATATTAATTTGAAATGTTATTAGTTAGTGTATGAATTATCCAAATCCCTATTCATTTATGGCAGCTTTCACAGTCTTTCTCTATTTTTCCAATTAAATTCCACATATTGGTTAATAATAATAACTTTCATGTTGAAAATTTATATTATCGAGCTGAAAATTCAACCGTTTTATAACTACTTCTTTTTTATTTAAAAATGCTCTTTTCGGTTTATATATTCGTACAATATTGTTAAAAAAATTTAGGAATGGAAAAAATATATACTAAAAATTAATCAAATAAGATTTGGACTAACATCATATCTATTGTTCAAACTATTTGGTAGGAAATGTATGTAATTTGTTGAAAATTCGTCATTTTGGTTGAAAATTAATTTTCTTTAGTTAAGGATTCAAGTATCTTATAGCCAATTCGTCTTTGTTAGTTAAATTCAATTGTCTTTTATTATAAGCTACAATATTTTTTGTTAAAATATCAAATAATCCATTCTTCATAAAAAATTCACCTTTTTAGGTTGAAAATTAAACACCTTGATTAAAAGTTAAACTACTTTTAAAGGTTCATTTTTTGTTCGTTGAAGATTCATAATTTGAGCTGAAAATTAGTTTTTCTTTTAATTTAAAATCAATTATGTTCACTGAAAATTCAAATATTTTGTTAAAATGTCAACTGATTAGTTGTAAATTAATTTTTTGTGGAAAATTCATATTATTGAGTTGAAAATTCAACTGTTTTCTAAAAAATTCGTCGTTTTGGCTTGAAAATTCAACAATTTGAAATCAAATGCAACTATTTGGTACACAAACAAACCTCATGGTAAAACATTCGTAAAAAAATTATAAACGAAAAAATATGAACTGAAAATTAATAAAATAAAAGTTGGTCTCATATCATATTCATTTTTCAAACTATTCCCTCGAAAATGTATGTAATTTGTTAAAAAATCGTCTTTTCTGGTAGAAAATTAATCTTCGTGGTTAAAAATTCCGGTTTTTGGGATACAAATTAAACTCCTTAGTTCAAAATTGAACTCTTTTCTTGAAAGATCATTTTTTTTGTTTGAAGATTTATCGTTTTAGATCAAAATTCGTTTCGGTTTTAATAAAATGTAACTATTTTGTTGAAAATTCAACTGATTGATTGTAAATTAACTTTTTTGTTGAAAATCCATATTCTTAAGTTGAAAATTCAGCTTTTTTATTTCTGAAAGTCGTCTTTTTGGCTTGAAAATTAAACAACTTAATTTAATATTCAATTATTTGGTACAAACTTAAACTGTTTTGTAGAAAATTCGTTTTTTACTTGAAAACGAATTCGCCTCTTCGGAAATTTAACTACTTTTTTAGTTGAAAATTGCTCTTTTTTACTTTAAAAATTCAACTATTGAGTGAACGATGTTTAGACACGAAAAAAATATAAGCTAAAAATTGATCAAATAAAATTCGGACTATCATATCCATTGTTCATACTATTTAGTTCAAAATGTATCTAATCTGTTGATAATTCGTGTTTTTTTGGTAGCAAATTACTCTTCTTGGTTGAAAATTAAAGTATTTGGCTGAAAATTTATGTACTTTGTTGAAAATTCATCTTTTCTTGTAGAAAATAAATCTTCTTGGTTGAAAAATAATCTATTTTGGGTGAGGATTCAAGTATTTTGTTGAAAATACGTTCTTGTTGATTAAGTTTAACCTTTTTTATTATAAACTTAAATCTTTTTTGTTATAATATCAACTATTATATTCTTCGTTGAAAATTCATGTTTTTGGGTTGACAAATTGAACTCATTGGTTGAAAATTGAACTACCTTCTTGAAAGTTCATTTTTTTCTGTTGAAGACTCATAATTTTAGCTAAAAATTCGTTTCTGTTTTATTTTAAATTAATTTTTTCAATTTGATATCAAATTCAACCAGTTGGTACATCTTTTTGGTTAAAAATTGCTTTTTTTTAGTTGAAAAATTCACTCATCCAGTTAAAAATGGTTAGAAACGAGAAAAGTATAAATTAAAAGGTAATAAAAAAATCTGAAATATCATCACATCCATTCTTCGAACAATGCAGATAAGAAATTATTTAATTTGTTGAAAATTCGTCTTTCTGGCTTGAAAATTCGATATTTTTGATAAAATTTTTTTCTTTCTTGGTTGAACATTTGTCTTCTTGATTTGAAAATTCAACTCTCTTGGTAGAAAGTTCATCTTTTTAAAATTTTGTTGAAAATTCGTCCTTTTTGGTTCAATTCCACTGTTTTTGATTTAAAATGAAAATCTGTTCTTGGTTCAAATATCAACTATTAAATTTTTTGTTGAGAATTCATCTTTTTGGTTGAAAATTCAACTACTTGGTTAAACTACTTCCTTAGTTCAGCTGTCATTTTTTTTCGTAATAGTAGCAAAATAGTGTCATCGCTAAAAAAATGTGTGAAACAGTGTTAATAGTTTAGTGAGTCCGGGGATTGTTATTAAGTAAAACAATATCTGGCCTGACAGCCCTTGTTGCTTAATTTATTTTGAAAGAACTTACGGACAACTCTGAACCTGAGAGTGTTACTCTGATTTTTGTTGGTACAGGTATAATTTCCTAGGACTTCGAGATCGTTCCTTAGCACAAGTAGGTTTGATCCGTTGAACTTCAAAAGTTCATGTTTTGCTCCCAAACTTGTATCGCTTATTTTTTTGCCATCCTTCGTCCATTCCACTATATCTTTATCCGAAAAGTTTCCACATTCAATTACTAATGGTTTCAACAGCCCGGTCTTGGTTGTTTTGTTAACGTGCTCACTTCCATAGAGTACCACCTTGTAGATGATATCTGTTTCATCAGAAAGAAAAACGTTAGTGTCATTTTTTGAAAATATTATTTTAATCTTTCTTCAGCTTTGATGCCACATGCAAGAACATCAACAACAGTGGCCGTTCAAAAACTACGTTACACTAACAAGGGCTGGGGGGGGGGGGGAAAGAATGTGACATAGCACATCTAAATACAGGCTTGCTTATTCCCCTATTTTCCCCTTGTTTTGAATAAACTTCCCCTTTTTCTTGATTTCTAGCTTATGTAAATGCGAACTGTATTAACAGACCCCAATAAGAAAACCGCTGCGAAATACCATGGATGTATTCACAATGAATTTATTTATTCACTGTGGGTGTATTTATTTGTGCTCATTTTATGAGCATTTTGTTTCCTCATGGAGGGAGGTTTTTCTCTAACTAAATAAAAAAAAAATCTTTTAATATTTTTCAATTTTATGTTTCTGTCTAAGCGAAAATCTTATTTTCAGAAAATCAGAGAGCCCATAAAAAAGTCAATAGATATGTTTTCTGAAAATGAACAACTTTTCAACTTACGATAGTTAAGTTATAGGCAGGGAATATTTCAAGGATTGTTAAGGATTACAGTCATTTAAAATTTGAAGTGTTTAAAATTGTACAACTTCAAATTGGAATCGCAGAAACAGTATGACTCTATTTACAAATTAGAGCAATCCTGCAGATTGGCTTCAAATCCTGACAAGCGGTCCTCAGTATATTTTGTGAAACAAGCAGTGGAAATGATAACTGGGGAAATGTTCTGCTCCAGGAAATCAAAAGGTCTATTTAGTATTTAGTATTCCGCCAAAGGCATTGGAAATTGTACTCGTCCTGGCTTTTAAGAGAATGAATCTAATTCGTTTGCATCCATGAGGAACCCATTGGCATGTAACTAGACCCAAGTCTTAATAAACGTTCGTTAACGAACTTTGTTCAAAAGCTCTCGTCCGCTCAGCGATTTGACTAACTTCGTTAACGAACGAGTTGGGCTGCTTCCGTTTTATTCTTCGTCAAAGGAAGTACAAATAAATTTCACTCCATTTTGACAGAACCCTAGCGTACCACCTCCACTTGATTTTTAATCTTTTCAGCCTCTCGACTCAATTCCCTCTGATAGGATTCGACATTCACTGCCATTCTTAAACTGATCTTTCATTTTAGATTGCATTCAATTCGAATACGGGAAATATCAAGCTGTCGGTATAGGCTATAATCAAATAAATTGAATCAGGGAAATCGGATCAAGGACTAAAGGATGGATGTAATGGGAGAAATTGTTATTATTGGGAATTAAGATTTCTCGTTCTTTTACGGAAGAAGGGAATTTAATCTGTTTATTATTTCTTCAAAGACTTCAAGAGGGTTCAAAAAGTTTGATTTTATTTGTACTCATTTTCGAAAGCAAGAAATAGGGATCGTCCACAAAATACGCTACTAATTTGAGGGGGGGGGGGGGGAGATAATAACTACTGTTGGTAACAGGGTGGGAGGGGAGTTAGCGGAAGTAACGTTACGAGCTTAGATAATGATTAATTTTAAGCCGAAATAATTAATTTTCAACCCGAAAAGTTGAATTTTCAACAAAAAAGTTGAAAGACTTTTCTACCATAAGTGATGAATTTTCTAACAAAAGACGAATTTTCAACAGAATAGTTGAATCCTCAACCAAATAGATAAAGTTTCAATCAAGAAAGATTAATTTTTAGACTAAATAATTGAATTTTCAACTGAAAAATATATTTTTTTGAACCAGAAAGAGAATCGTCAGAGTTTTTAATTTAAAAAATTAATATGAAGAGAAAAACGAATTTTCAAGCAAGTAGTTTAATTTTCTACCAAACTGTTGAACTTTCAAGCCGATCAAACGAATTTTCTACAAAATTGATCAATTCTCAACTAAAAATGATGTATCAATTATAGCAGTTTTGCAAAAAGTAGTTAAACTTTAATTCAAGCAGTGGATTTTTCGACCAAAAAATACGAATTTTCAAGAAAATAGTTAAATCCTTAACTAAAACAGATTAATTTTCAATCGAACAGAGAGGAATTCTTAACCAAAATGGATGAATTTTCAACCAAGAAGATTACATTTTTAACAAAAAATGGAATAGTTATACTTTCAGTTACAAAAATTAACTCTCCATACAAAAAAAAAAACGAATTTTCAACAAAACACTTATTTTTTCAATTAAAAAGATGAATATTCGATTAAAATGATGAATCTTTAACAAAAACAAAATGCATATTTGATAAAAGAGTTCAACCCAAAAGATTATATTTTAATTAAAAAGCATGATTTTCTAAAAATGGAACAGTTCAATTTTTAACCAAAGAGATGAATCTTCAACAACAAAAAATGTATTTTTGACAACGTAGTTCAACTTTCAAACAAGTAGTTGAATGCACAACCAACAAGGATGACTTTTAAAAAAAAATCATTTAATTTTTAACCAAATAGTAAAATTTTTACCCAAATTAAATGTTATCTAAATTCGTAACGTTACTTCCAGTGTGGGGGGGGGGGGGGGCGCGGCTGGGAATTGGTAGAGTAGTTTATGGACGGCCCCTACGCTCGATCGATAAGATACAAGCAAGTATAAAATGAGATATAATTGCAAAATTCGTAGTTTTGTCCATCTGTTTTTACCATTTAGCCATGCAAGGAATTTGCTCTCGTTAATTAAGCGGAAACGCCCGGTAAATTGCGGCAGTCGGCAATTACGGGCCGCATTTAGCAGCCCGGAGCTTGTTCCAATTTTTCTAACTCTGGATACACGGAAACGACGAGGGAGTGAAACAGAAGAGTAGCAAAGTTCACGCTTTTACGGTAATAGCCCCTATTTCTGGCTCTTGCTCTTTCTCTGCTCTTCTCCAATTTTTTTCTTATTTTATCTCTTACTTCCCTTATTTTTACTCTTGCTCTTCTGCTCCTTCGTTATCAAGAAATTACACGCTCTAAGAATTATTTCGCAACGTTCGCGGATGCGCGCAACATAATCGGGCACCCTACTAAACACTAGCCCTGGCATTAATTTTAGAAATTCCCAAGAGTAATAATAATAATAAAAAAAAGAGTCCTCGACTTCTGTGAGTTCGACGAGCATGGAGAATAAGAGCAAGGCCTCAGTTTCACAGAATATAATACATCATTCGTAACCTACCCGGGACTTAATTGAATTTTCTAATGGTGAAGATTAAGAGAATTTCTGTTTAATTTCACTTAATTTCAATTTAGTTTGCATTTCAGTCTAAGTTTGAGTTTTGAGAGAGAATAATGAGCTCTCATCGTTTCTCTTTGTACTTTGCTTTGTTCAAGGTAAATACTCTAATCAAATAAACTCCAACTGAATACACTCAACTCCCGATATAAGAACGGTTTCAGATATGGCTAGCCTTGGCCTCTCTCCCGGTCCCGCGATTCTCCTCATCGTAAACCTGCCGAAGACATCAATTCTAGGAATATTGTAAACCGGGGTTCTTATATCGGGAGTTTAGTGTAATATAAATGATATTACGACATTATTAATCTGGCTCGAAACAAAAGTCTTTTACGTCTTAAAAACTGTTTTCAAAAATATGACCTGGTCATTTTCTATTTTATATACGTTAAGAATTGTTGAATTTTGAATTGTATCATGGAGTCTACTATCTACTCATTTTTGTCCACCAATTTGCCGGATTTCCGGTTGTGAATATCAAATCACCTCTTATTAGAAGCACGAATAAAACACATTTGAACCTAACAGTTTAATTTTCAAAGAAATAGTTACACTTTGACCCAGAGAGAAGAATTTTCAACTGAAATGATGAATGTCAATAAAAAAAATGAATTTTTAAGAAATTAATTAAACTTTTAACCAAGTAGTAGAATTTTCAAACAAAAAACATAATTCTCAACGAAAAATGTAATAGTCGATATTTCAACTTAGAAAGATTTTAATTTTTAATCGAAAAGAGTTGAATTCGTCAAGAAGAGGCGAATTTTCAACAAAACAGTTGAGTTTTCAACAAAATAGTTAAATTTTAAACTAATCAGTTGAACTTTCGATCCGAAAATGTGAATTTCCCATACAAAAAAAGTATTTTCAACCAAGCAATAGAATTATTCTCAAGAAAATAGTTCAATTAAAAAAAATTAAACAAATTACTGTTTAATTCTACCAAAAAATACAAATTTTCAACAAAATAGTTGAATCCTCAACCAAAAAATTAATTTTCAACCAAAGCATTGTACTTTTTACCGAAAAGGTGAAATTTCTATCAAGAGAAGAATTTTTAAACATCTTTGAAACTGAATAAGTCGAGTTATTCCTAAAATTGGGAAAAATCTTTGAAAATAAAAAAATTGCCTAACAATATTTCAGATTATTTTTCGAAATTTAAAAAAATATTATTTTCTTTAAAAATTAAATTTTTTAAATAGAAAATCATTCCTAATGTTCCCAGGGATCGTGAGAAAAATTTGTTGGTTTCTTGAAACCTTTCAAAATACTTGAAAAGCTTCAAATTTTTTCCCAAAATCTTCAAAAAATAACATTTTGTTAAATTCTTTAAAAAATATTTTCAAATTTTTAATTTCTTCTGAATATTTTCAAAGCTTAAAAACCTTCAAAATAAAAAAAAATGATGCTACGTTTACCTCATGTTTTTAATTAGAATACGGCTGTGGCTAGGCACCCCGAAAATTCGGGATGACTAGTGGACAAGTCCATCCCGAATTTTCGGGACGACTAGCCAAGCTCATGAAAAATACTTCACTACTCATCCTGAATTTCGGGACGATGAGACACTACGCTAAAATAATTAGAAAAATTGCATTGAAATCTTCCCGATTATTTTTTGATAATTTTGGAAATATTTTGAAATATTTTGAAATATTCTCTTGAACTTAATTTTTCATAATTAAACAATCATTTTAAATTTTCCCAGAAGACTTAAGAAAATTTGTCGATTCTCTTGAAACTTTTCTAAATTCAAAATTTTCACAACTTTAAATGTGATTCTCGCTTCGAATTTGTATTTTCGGTTAAATCCCGGGTTTTTCGCGTTTATTTTAATTGCCGGCTAATTCCCAAATAGTAGAGACCTTTTTATTTAATATTTTTTGGCTGAAAGTTCAATTGTTTAAAAAATTATAAACGCTTATACTGTATAAGCGCTTAAAATTTATTAGACACTTTTGTAACAAAGTTAAAGACCTTCAAATATATAAAATGGAAATCAAACCCGTAATTTTTAGATTGCGGAAAAAATGGATTAATTTATTTCGATATTCTAACAAGATTAGTTAGTTAGTAGTTATATGGTCAAAATGATTTTAAGCATTTATAATGTAGTTGATAAAGATGTAATGAGAAAAAGCGTAAACATTGCAGAAGATTGAAAAAGTAGCATAAAAAAGTAGTAACTTAGTTAATCAGAAAAGTACGAAAGTAGTAAGAAAGAGAAGTAAATCGTAAAATGGTAGGGTGAGAGGTAGTAAAAGAGAAAAAGCGTGAGAGTTTTAAAGGAAGTCAATTAAATAAATCGTGTAGAAAGAAAAGTTATTGTACAAAAAATTAAATATTTAAAAATTGAACTTGCAATAACTTGAATATTTTCCATTATCAACTTTGACATGGTATGAAGTTATTTTATATTTCACTCGATCCGGATTTCCTGCGATAAAACCTTTGAACTTTTTATCAGGCAAAAATTGCACGATGGGACTCTAATCAAACAAGGATTATCGGACATTTTTTAAGCATAAATGGTCATGCTTTTTCGATAAACGCTGGAGTTGAAATCTCTTCTGTAATCCAAACGTGGAATTAAAATCCACTTTTTAATTACCATTTTCCTAAAATAGAATGTCGTTCATTATCAATATTTGAAGAGAGATTTAATTAACCGAGAATATTGAAAAATATGAGAAATTCTAGGTTAAGAAGGGAATTTCATTTATTATTTAAAAAATTTTATATCATGTGGGTATCTCGTAAATATTGCACGAAATTTTCCTAAAACATGTTTTTTTAGTCACTTTTATGTATAATCAATTTGTTTAGCTAGCTTTGTAAAATTTGTTGAACACTTAAGCACTTTTTACTGACAAAAATACATAAGAAAAAAATTTGAGAAAATAAAATATTGAAAATGCTCATGGTTGAATTTTTTTAAATGTATTTTTATCAATAGATAGATTGTGATTCCATATTCTCATAAACTTTTTTCTAGTGCATTCTTTTCGCTAAAGCCTCCTGAGTTGTTCAAAGTATTTTTTTAAGTAAGTTAGGAAGAAATCATTTGAAAAACACAAAAATTACTATTTGGAAAACCTACTTTTTCTGTTTTTGTTCCCTTCAACGAAAATATAACAGTTTTTTAAATGTGCAGTTTTCTAGCATGTAAAATTAAACCTACTTTTACTACACGCTACTTTTTGCATATTATTCTCGATTTGTAAATTTTTTTTCTCCAACCACAAATAACATACTTTTTCTCTGATACGCCTACGTATTTTATTACATATTTAAAAGTGTTGAAAATTCATTTTTCTGGATGAAGATTTATAATTTTAGTTGAACATTCATTTGTTTCAAAATATTCTTCAGAATTTATCTTTCTGGTAAAAAAATTTAATTACTTGGTTGAAAAGTTAATTATTTCGTTGAAAATTCAACAATTTTCTTAAAAAGTCATCCTTTTGGTCGCAAAATCGTCATTTTGGGTTGAAAATTCAACTATTTTGGTTAAAAGTTGAACTACTTTCTTGAAAGTTCATTTTTTTGGTATAAGATTCATAATTTTAGTTGAAAGTTCATCTCTTTGCTAAACAATTCATATTTTTTGTTGAATATTTAACATACAATAGTTCACTTGAAATTATAGGAATTTAAGATGTGCTTCAATTTGAATTTAATATTAGTATCTACATTAATTTTATTTAGAAGAATTGTCTTATTTTCTAATGTCTTCAATTTCTGTTTATGATTCTTAAAAAATGAATCCAAACTTTAAAAACAGGAAAATTTGCCTTAAAATCCTCGATTTTCGGATCAAATCTATGTCAAATCATACAGGTTTTACACTTGAAGGCGCTGAATCTATCGTTGTTTGCGAGAAAGATGAGAAATTTCGCGTTTATGAAAAACATGGTCTTGGCCACAAAAGTTTTTGAAGAAAATCAAATTTTAATATTTTCAGAAAAACCGCTGCCATTTTGTTACTTTTAACCTTTGTAAACGTCCTGTCGGATTTCAAGAGAAGACGATAAACTCTATCAAAATAAGAAAGAAAACGATATAAATATCTGAATTAGGTCAACAGTTATATATGTTTGAATAAATTTTCTTTTTTTTTTTAAACAAAAGGCATCAAATTTAAATAACTTCATAGACGTTTTTTCGCAGAGTGTAAAAATGTGTATCGCCTAATTTTCTCTGAAAATAACTTATTTCGTCTCCAAGTAATTCTGCAATTTCAATTGTAGAACCTGCCTGATCAGAAATGGATTCGGTCTTAAGTGCTTTAGGGGACTTTTTCAAATTTATGGAGGAAAAAAGGTAATTAGGTAAAAGAGGGACGTACTGTATTGGGATTTAACTTTTTCAACTGCTGTTCGAATATCTTAATATATGGCTTGTATTGCTTACAAATCTTGCAAAAGTAAACTCAAAATAGTCAACAAATATTCTATCTCGAAAATTCAGTTTCATAAGAGCATATTTTAATACAAGAGGCGAAATGCGTCGTTTGCTCACTGCGAGTGCGAAGGCCCAACACGAACTCAAAGGCCTTGGACTTACCACCGTTTATAGAAACCGTAAATGGTGGAGTCCGCATCTTGCGCGAAGATGGTGAGCAAAATCCCCAACATCGGTTAGGAAAATATTTTCACTGGTGAGCAAAATGATTTACATGGTTACCAAAACATTTTGCTCCCTATGTGAACAGCGATCGAGGTGAATTTGGGTTAGACATTTGTCACAGCAAGGTTATATTTGATGTATGTAAACGGTAGACTATCTCAGGTTTTGTATTGTAATTTTTAAACAAAAATAGTATTCGATACACGAGGCCTTACGGGCCGGTGCTTCCTGCTCGTGTGGAGATTTTGGTAACCATGAAGAGCATTTTGCTCACCGGTGAAAGCATTTTGTTCGCCGATGCTGAATCGACCATTTTTCATGTCTATAAACGATGGCCAAACGAGGGTTTTGCATGCATATGTAAAGAAAACTATTTTTCTCTCCCTCTTCAGGAAAATCCTTTTCTCTCGAAATTGTAATCCATTAGAAATATATAAAAACAATTTTTGACCGGGAAGTATATTTTTGACTGATATTTTCGCTCTCGAATTTTGGCGAAACGGAAATTAAGAATCTCTAGCATGCTGAACATCATTAGTCATCTTTCCCTAGCGTCGAATAAGAAATGAATTCCGGCCCTTTGTTCCTACATATGCCAATCTGGTTGAGCCCGTACGTCTAGAAATTTTCCGAAGGAAAAGTCGAGAGAACGAGTGTCGTGAATCACCCTGTAGAATGTAGACTTATCACAACCTGTAGTACGTAGTCCATACATTTTCCAACTTTATACGGCGTATGCGGAGGAGCCGTAGGAACATTTCCATATATATTATTACTTCAACCCCTCCCCCTCCCCCCACCTCATAGCCCCCTCGCTTTGGTGCACCCCATCGTTCTCGATGCAGTTTCTCTCTCTCTCTCTCTCATAAAATATAAACGTAAATCCACAGGCATCTCGTCCAGCTCGAGTCTTTTGAGTTATTGTTTTGAATCCAAGAAAGTAAGAAGGGATCACCCCCCCCCCTTAACCCCACCTTCGCCGACAAACCCCAGCCATAAATTACATAACACACTTTTGGACATTTTTTTACCCCTCCCCCATATAACAAGTCATATCACAATGGTTTGCCCCCTTCTCCTGTATGTTACCGAATTTTTAAGTTTCCGTATCCCCGGACAGAAACCCTTATAGTTTAGCCTTATATCGGGTGTCGTCCGTCGGTCATGCGACTTTACTGCGTACCATAGCCAACTTTACTCGGTACGCTATACAAAAAAATAAATGAGTTTAAAAAAATACTAATGATATTTAGAGTTCCCGCAAGCTCTATGAAGTTTAATGCGAATTTCCCGTAAGAAAAAAAGACTTTTTGTAAATTTGATTCAGAATCGTCAATATCAGATGTATCGAGTTGCCCGTCAACAATTTTTTTAACAATTATCCAGCGAATACGAATCAAATTTTTTTTTTTTAATTTCACCCCCAAAAGTCTAATTTATAGGGTCCCAAAATAACCCCATAAGTGGAAAATTGGATTTTGCGATGTTTTTGCCCTGACTATTTTTTTTCTGTTTCTTTTAGTATAAATTACTTCTAATACTTGAAATATTACTTTATACGAGGAATTAAGATTTTTAAATGAATTGCTTAATCAATTTATTGTTCATAGCAATTTTCTCTTATAATGGAGATAGAAAGACGCGTTTTTTTTCTCAATTTTTCAACTTGCTTTCAACTTTTCAGCTAGAGTGCGGCAATAACTAATTAAAGTGAACAAAATTAATTATTTTTAAAATGTACCATTATTTATAACAATACATTTCTTAGAATAATGCTAGAAATTTGCGGGTTTTTCTTAAATTTCCTACTATGTCCACTTTTCATTTAGAGTGAGGTAATAATGAATTGAAGTTGACATAGCTGTTAAAACAATTTATTATTATTAATATTCTCTTTGAATAATGTGAGAAAGTTGCAATTTTTCTGAAATTTTCATCTTTTCTTTTACTTTTTAATTATGTATAAATAATAAATCAACATCAACAAGGATAATTTTTTAAACATTATTCCATTTGTTTCGGAATGTAGTATTTTTATTCTTTCACTAATGTTTAAAAATATTAATTTAAACAAAAAACATCTCAGCAAAAACTTCAGGGAAAATTTACATTCAATGCGATCTACATAGAAAAGCTTAAAAATATTTCAAATATCTGGTTTTATTTCAGAAAAACATATCCGCAAAAAAGAAGAAGGGTGTGGGTGATTCCGAATCAATCTATTTAGATTATTACATTTTCCACGTGGGAAAAAAAAACAATCCAAAATATTTTAATGCATTTCTAAAATGGCTAATATTCAATACATTCTTTTTACAAAACTTATGAATAAAAAGCCTTCTTTCAAGAAATTGCGGTAAAATTATTTAGAATCACTAAGAGAACTTTCGAAATATCAATTTGAAATTTTTTATTTAAGAGTGAAGAGAAATCAATTTTATTTTAAGAAGGGTTTTCTTGGAAATCCGTTTTTGTAATTGTGAATATTTATCTTGCTCATTTTGCATAAAATTAATCATTATAAAATAGATTTCTTTTCAATCTTAAATGAAAAGAAGGAGGTTGTTTGAAAAGTGATTCTCTCTGGTGTTTATTTATTATTTGTTCATGATTACAAAGCGACAGCAAATTAGAAAAATTCAGAAAAACCCGAAACTTGGAGGCATTACTATAAGAGAAGATACTTATAAACAATAATAAATTGTTTAAACAAAAAAAATTGAAAATTCCCGAAAAAACTGCAAATTTCTAGCATTATTCAACGATAATATTATTAAAAATTATAGTAAATTGTTTAAACAATTATATATTTGTTAACTTGCATTATCGATTACTTCACTAAGTGAAAAGTGAACAAAAAAGTCAAAAAACCGCGACTTTCTAACTCTATTTTAAGAGAAAATTGTAATAAACAATAAATTGTTTAAAAAATGTAATTAATAAAAATTAATAAAAAACCTAATTCTCAGTATCAAGTAATATTCTGAGTATTAGAAACAATCCAAAGATGATAAATTCCCTGATTTGCGATTCAGTCTTCTTTTTAGGGTCTCGTAGCCCCGGGCGGAAACTCTTATATTTTCGGTTTTCTCCAAGAAGGGGAAGTGAGCGGGATTCCTAACTCATAATTCACAGGGGTAGGGAAAGTAAGAGAAAATAGATGGAGGGGAAGTAATATGAAATAAAAGAAGGGAAAGTAGGGGATGTTAGGGGAGATTGGGGAGACGTGAGGAGAAATGAGAGGAGAGTGACTAGGGGAAGTGAGGGGAAATGAGGGGGGGGGGGGGAAGAAGTGAGGGTAAAGATGGGAGGAAACGAGAGGAGGAAGTAGATGAGGAAGAAGTTGAGGAAGGAAGTGGAAGTGAAAGTTGAAGTGTGGGGAGGGGCATTGGAGGAGGAAAGGGGAATTAGGGGAATGTAGGGGTAGAGTAGGGAAGGGAAAGTATGGGAGGAAGAGATTTGAACGACTCAGTTACATCTTACTAGGCTACCTTTGACTACTTTTTTGAGTTATAATTCGAGTTTAATAGGAAAGGAAACATTCTCTCCTCTTCAATTGATTGTTGTATATGCGTAATGCGAAAATATGCTTACAAAGGGGTGGGGGGGGGGGGTTAAGAATAGGGAAAATTATGCTTAAGTAATACTTGAACGCCCCTTATTTGCCCAACTAATTTTCTCTCCGCAAGTTTCTTGTCCATTTTCTCTTAAACGAGAAAAATACCACGAAGCTCCCAAAACTTTTCCAAATCGACAATTAGACAGGGAGTGGGAAAAGAACTTTTGGCTACTTACGAAAGAGCATCGTTTGCTGAACAGAGTAGGAAAAGGAAAGGGCACGCGAAGCAAAAGGAGTTAAGTTGAAAACTCTCGAGAGCTCCGAATTGAAGAAGGATCCATTCAAAGGTAGACTTTTTGCCAGTGTAGAACGCGAAAGAGGCACTAGACTACTAGAGCAACCAGCCGTAATTAGTTCAAAGTTCCCTTTCATTCTTAATGAAAATAGAGCTCAGCACTATTATTCAATGTACATTGTACATACATATATCGCTTTACAGCCACGCGGCTACAGAATGATAATGCTCTAGAAGTATGTATAATCTACAAAAGAATGAAGTATCCATTGTTATGTTTTTCTAGTTGTAAGCCCTCTACTCTTTGCCCTTAGAATGGAGATTTGTTTAATCGGGGTGGCCGCAAAACTTTATTTTTAAAATAACTTGACTTTTTCCTGAATATTTTTTCATTTTCCCCGACAATTAATATTTGAGAACCAAAATTATAACATTTTAATGATAGAATCTTTTATAAACGGAAGAAAATCAATTTTAATTCTAATTTATACATTTTCAATTTATTATTCTTAGAGCTGCCACTACCTAATTTACTTGGAAAAAGTAGAAAATTGACCTATTTAAATCCAAAAAATTAGTCATAGTAGACAACTTGCGTCTACAAAAAAAGGTTTCATAGCCTATTAAGAATTCAATAAGTCGTTTAAACATCCCCCTCGCATACTTTCTCTCCCCTACTTCACCACCCCAAACTTCAACATTCGCTTCTCCTCCCTTACTCAACTTAGTCCTCATTGACTTCCCCCTCTCCTCATTACTCGCACCCCGTTCCCCTCACTTGTTCTAACGAAAATTTTTTCTATTCACTTCCCCTACTACCCTCATATTTTCCACCACTTTTCCTACTTCCCCTACCCCAATGTCCCCTCATGACCCCTACTTCCCTTCCCTTCATTGACCCTTACTTTCACCATTTTCTCTCACTACCCTCCAGCACCCGACCGAAACTATGAGGGTTCCTGCCCGGGGATACGGAACTCTAAAAATTGACCAAAAGTGAACAATCTACATTAATAATGCTACTAATCTTCGTTTGAATTAAGAAGAATTCTCAAAAATTCGATACATAAGACAACAGAACCATTCAAGTTTAATTCAAAAGCATTAAAATGAATTGGAAAAAATGTATAAGAGAAAATTTATCTGATTTCAGTAAAATTAAATTTAGAATAATAACAAAAAATAAATAAAAATTAAAGGAGACTTTAAAAAAATTCATGTGAATTGAAAGCAATTAAAAATTAATTATATTTAGTAAATTTTGAAATGAGTTAAAAATATTCAAAAAAATTTGATTAAATACCTAATAATTCAATGTGAATTTAAAAGACTTGAGGATGAGCTAAATAAAAACTTGTAAAAAATGATTGAATTGAGTAGAATTGTGGGAATTAAATTGAATTAAAGTGTGAATTAAAGAATTAAATTGAATTAAAATAAATTGAATTAAATTGGGTGTGGTGAGCCCACACTAGCAGCACTAGTAGTACTACTAGTAAATAATCCACCTAGAAACACTACCCAGATTCCATGGAAAAATAGTTCCATTAGGGAGCAATTTAAGATAATAGTAGCTTTAGTGTAATTTTTTTCTTCAAAATAGTAAAATAGTTGCGTCGCTAAAAAAATGGTCAAAAAGCCTGGAATGAAAGAAATCTCGCCCAGTTCTGATGAAATAAAAGTAGCAGTACACCTTACTGTGAACTTTGGACGGTGATTAAAAATCGATCGTTTTTAATTTGAGATTCTACCACTAATTCTCAGTTTTTTTAGGTTTAAAGTGATTGGACAGGTTTGATAAATTAGAGGAAAGCATTACTGATAAACAATTTTAATAGTCTTTAATTTTTATGAAACTGAAATTTAAATGCTGAAAATAAATTAACAATTAAAACGTTTAACATAACAATTGTAAAATAGTTTCCTAAATCTATTATGCAAAAATCTAGACTAGCTGAAATTACAATCCTGAGTAGAAATTCAAATAAGAGCTTCATAAACTCAAATGTCCAGAGAATGTTATTTTCGACATGAATTTCCATTTTGTAATCTAAAATGTAGGAATGCAACGGAACTTTCCATGCAGTTTATTTCCATTCAACGCTAGAGGCGAGAATTCATGACAGTGAAATACATCTAATTGCACAAGTAATCATGTTAAAGCCTCTTTATCACTTAATATGGGCCATCATTACCCTTTAATCATAATTTATTATAAAATTCTTTTTCAATTTCATAATATTTCACAATACATGTGTATCATGCTCTATTGATTTCCCTGTTGCTAATAATAATTGACTCTTACTGCATTTAGTTATCATGCATCAGAGCATTAACTTCATTAAGTAGAGTTCATTATGACAGAATGAGTTTCATTAATAATACTCAATTGCTACAGAAAACTATGCGAAACTAATCTCCTTTTACTCCCAATTTAATAGAAACTGAAATTAAATAAATTAAACAGTGTTGGAAAAATTCTGGCTCGTTTTCTAATTTATTCTAGGACTTAATTATAATTCCGAGTCAAAAATTCTTGATGCGGGCAGTTAAAAATTTGTTTCCTGGCCACTCCTGGGCGAATAACGTTTTTCATTGATCCGGTTTTAAACATTCTTTCCCAGTAAATTCACAATGTGAACGTAGGATGTATACCCGATGGATGATTTTAAATTCCTAGTTTTCTCACGGTCAATTGTTAATTTTACTCCGTCAATTTCAAAAGATTGAAAAGGATGGAATAATATCAAACGATTTTTAAATATTTCAAGAGATTTCTAAACATTTTGAAATATTTCTTCCTTGGAACAGGAAATTTTGGAAAAGAATTATAATTGTCATTTGGAACAGAGAGTTTGGTAAAAGAATTATAAGTCTGAATTTGAACAGGGATTTGTTTTTTAAATTCCCTTTTTCTAAATCAGAATCAAAGTTATTTTCCAAAATTCCCGTTCCATGTGGAGATGCAATTTCAACTGAAGTGCGAAATTATGGACGATTCTAATACTTTCTTAATCATAAATGATGTGAATGTAAAAAAAAAATGATTTAGCCTGTATGAAATGGATAAGAGGCCTTTTTAATATTAGAAAAAACTTTTAAAAAATTATTGGAAAAATAGAAAGGCGGGGTTTTCTAAAAATCTTCATTTCAAAATAATTCAAGTACATTCTTTTATTTTTTCTCGTAAACGAAGCAAAATATCACAAAAGAGCAATATATTTTTGTAGAACCTTTAAAGGTGTGTAAACTTTTATATGGACTTTTTTTACATTTGGTTGTTTCCAAGAGAAATGCAAAAATTAAATTTTTCAAAAATAAGTTTCTTAATGTGAAGCAATGGTTTACCAAAGACGAAAATCACAAGATGTGTAGTACATATTACCAGCTATTTAAAAAATAAATAAAATAAAAATGTTAAAAACTGAAGGTTTTGCGAAAATCTAACTTCAATCATCTTAGAAAAACAGCCGCCATTATATTCATTCTAACATATCCAAATTTTTTGTATTAAGCTGTGAAATACGGCTTCTAAAAATTCCGACATTTTCATTTATTCCCAATTGTGCTAAGCCTTTAAAAATTGTTTATAAATTTAATTCTGTTTATACATGAATTTTAGATAATAAAGTATTTGAATACTGCATACCATTTTAAGAATTTGAATATTTTTAGATAAAATTTTGAATACTTCACTTCTGAGAAAAAAAAATATTTTTAAAAAAGTATCGAAAACCCTATCTAGCTGTCAGCCCGTGACACAATTTGTGACCATCCACATGTCAACTTTTGGCACATTCGCACTGCCATACATTACAAATCCCGGTTTTCGTGAAATTCTAAACTTTTTAAACACCCTTTTGGGCCCTTCTTTATATTTTTCAAACATATTTTAAATAATAAAAGTGAAAATAGTTTTTGTTTACTCCATCACTAGCGGCCATGTTAGTTAATCCATCAACAGCGCTAATCAGACTGATATTTACTTTCGACGCTGGTCCAATCAGAATGCCTCATATTCCCGCAAAAAATGGTAAAAGTTCAAACTTTAAACAAAAATATTTAAACTTAATTTTTTTTGTTTAATTTCCTCAAGTAATTATATTCAATTTTTAGTGCTCTTTTAATTTTGCTAGGAAAAAAATATATTTGAAGATATGTAACAACCCTATTAAAGATTTATTTCCAAATTTGTATTGATTTTGTGCCATTTTAAGTAAATAGTAATAAAGTAGTTGGAAGAATGCGGATTAATTTTTTATATAAAGACTCTAGTCTAGTTGACATATCGTAATATTTCAGCATTCGCTGAATAAACGTGGGGTGTGCTATTCTCTGTTTCAGAGAGGTGAGGCGGTGGCTTACCGTCTAATTATAGTTTATCTATCATTTAAGCAGGCGTCGCGTGTGGCGTTAAAATCAATCTGGATTTAAGCCATGGTAACCTCGAACCACGTGGCTTGAGCGATCGAAGGCTTTGCAGTCAGATTCGGAACACCTTACTTTTTGCCATCATTTGAATATAGAAAGGACTTTTTTCGTCGAAACTAGGACATGATATATGAGAAAATACTACAAACTTTCCAAGCTTCAACTTCCACCAACTAATGGAAAAATAAAAATTTCTGACGTGGAGTAGAAAATACAGTTTTGAATTTGAAAGTAAAAATGTAACTCCTGAAGCAATAATTACAAACAAAATATTTAAAATAAGGTCAATTGAAAATCGAACAAATAAAAATTAATCTTTAATTTTTTTGTCTTGAAACTTAAACAACTTTTTTATTGGATGTAAAAAATTGATCTTTTTCAAATCAATTTTTTATTTCAGAAGATCTTGTATTAACAAAATTAACATCCTTATAGTATCAATATTTGAGGTAGAAAAAAATGCCCTTGAAGTGATTAATAGGGTTTACCATGTAGACATTTCAATCGTGGAAAAACATTTCCGGTCATTTGCGGGTTGAAAAAAAAATTTAGCGGTCATTGAAATTAGAAAAGTGGAACTCTTATATAACTGAATTTTTTCATTCTAAGTAACCAAAACTGAACTTCAATTTAAAACTCTCAAAGTGGAACTCTTCTGAATTATGAACTTTTAAAATTGAAGCTTTGAACACTTTTCAATTGAACAATTTAAAATTATAAACCGTTTAACTTCAAATTTGAAACTTTTCTAAATCGAACAATTTAAAGATTTCTGGTTCAAAAGATTGATCCCACGCAATCATTTTGAATGCTCTAAGTTGAAAAATGAATCAATAAATTTGTAAATGTTAAAAATGATTTTAAGCAATTTTAAGTTAAAAAATTGAAAATTTAACGATTAAAATCCCTTTGTTTAATGAGCACTTTTTAAATTAGAAGTTAAATTATTTTTATTTTACGTTTTGAATTAATACTTGCTCAGTTGTTATTTCCACATCGAAACTCAACATTTTCACTTACAAATAAAAAACGAAACAATTAAAATTTTAATATTCAAAGTTTAAATGAACACTGAAATTTTAAGGATTCAAACAATTCAGTTTCAAATTTTACAACATTTGATATTTGATTTATAATTGCTCGTTTTAAATAAACAGTCAAATTTTCCGAAATATTGAAAAAGCGTTCTTTTCTTTTTAATTAAAAAGTTTCAAATTGTATGGGTTCAAAATTCAATATTTAAGACTGAAACAACATTTTAATATGATTTGGAATTGAAAACCCCGTTTAATTATGAATGTATTAATTTGAAGTTATTTTTAAATTGAAAATAGTTTATAAAGTTTCAATCTGATGTTTACATTTATTTGACTACTAAGGCTCTCGAATTGAAATAGTTCAATTTTTAACGTAAAAATCTTTTAATTGGATTATCATTAATTTACCAAGACATTATTTGCCAGTGGCAATCCGTCTACGGAACAATTGACTTTTTCCAATATTAATTTTCATGGACTGGAATGTTTACTAAATTCTCATGTTGAATGTTAAAAACTCAATTTTTGAAGAAAAAAAATTAAATTCGAACCAGCCCACCTCTTGATATTTTTGAAAATTTCGACTTTCACGGCCTACTGCATAGATTCTGAAAATAATGTTCCTTAGATTGCGAAGTGTGAAAGGCTTCCATAGAAAAGTGGAAAAATTCATCATTTATTTTTAATTCAAACCAGTCGCTATCTTGTATTTTTTTTTAAATTTCGACTGTCAGTGACTATTGCATAGTTTCTGCAAATAAACTTGCTCATCTTGTCAAGTACTTGCTTTTTAGTTATTAGCAAGATTTTTTCATAAAATCCAAGTCCCTTTTGTTGAACACTATAAAAAATATCATTTTTTATATCATCTATATGGATCCGCCATTTTGAAGAATTTCGAAAAATTTTATTTTTATTATAGACTACTTTTTTTGGGTTTGAAAGAAGGTTGCGTTTTGAAGTTTACATTTACAGATATTTAGATTAGATTATATTTTTTACGACTCTCATAACAAGCCTCGAAAGAAAGCCTAACGTATACTAAATCATGCGGGTTTTTTAATTTCAAAAATCCCCTAACGTCTGCAGCTGGATTTTTATTTGAAGCGCTCGCATTCGGCTGAACATTAGGGCAGATAAGTGAAAAACTGCAGAAAACCAAACCTCCCACTCGACAGTCGACAGTAGTCAATTGCGAGGAACATACGATTAAGCGAGAATCACAGACGGTCACCCATCCGAGCACTAACCGCGCCCGTCCGTGCTTAGCACTCAAGACCTCGACGAGTCAACAATCACCACCCAGCTACTGCCGTCGCATCGGTGAGCAGATTTTTATATAATTGAGATCGAAATCTTTTCTTATTATTAGTCTTAAATGAAATAAAACACAATAAAATTATAATAACTGATTAAATAAAATATTGAATTATTAAGGAGATTAAATCAGGTTACATAACGAGACATTATCTAGGACGTATGAACGACCCTTCTGTGTCAGTCACCTTGTAAAGGAGGGAAATGTCACAAAAGTAACTGCTACATATAAAATGTCGTAAAATATACATTGTCATGAAATGTCGTTAAAATAGTACAATGCATTGTGTTTCCATTATGGTTGCACAATTGCGACCACATAAACGCGTCTACTTCATGAAGGAAAATTCAAAATGTTTTTAGTTATGCTGAAAGGATAAGAGCATAAGATTTAAAAAAAAATAATACTACGATAACATCGAAGTAGTTTTTAGCAAAGTTTCAAAACTTTATTCCGGTTCAATGATAATTGTTCATAAGTGAACAAAACTTTACAAAATGTATATCTTATCATTTTCGTGTTAAACGAATTCGGTGACACTTTTTTTTTAATGATCCCTAATAAAATAACAAAATTGAAAATTTGATTTAGTTAGTTCATTCTTCACAAAAGAAATTGATTTATTATCTGCTCATATTCACAGAAAATTCAGACATACATCATTGTTCGTTCTACAATTTTTCTACACAAAAATATGATTCATCAACTCTGAAAGTGGTATTTGGTTTTATTTTTTGGTATTTTTTTTTTTTTTTTTTTTTTTTAAACTCCATTTAAAAAGAAAGTCACAGTCCAAATTTCACAACTTTGTAGCAACGAATCATAAGATATTAAAATTTCAGACATAAATTCGAGACGAAAATTAATCTCTTTTAATGAAATTAAAAATTTAATGCAAGTGAATTACAGGAATAAAGATTATGGATATTTGTTTCTATTAAGAGGGATTTAACAATCCTTTTCCTGAATCTAGAAATAAAATAGTACTTCTCAAGGTTAAAAATAGAGAGCAGTGAAAGAAATGTTTAAAATTATTAATGTATATTCACGAGAAAATTCCTCTTGAATCTTTTTCTAATATAATTATGCATGTTTACAGTTGTTACAATCATTAAAATTAAAAAACTCATATATTGTAAACTTGCGAATGAAAACAAAAATTATTTATATTTAACATAAAATAGCTTATATTTTGTTGTCAAGTTACTTCTTCTAAATGATTTTAAATAACACAAATTTTGAAGCTGAGCAATGCGGAATGGACAGAATTATAATGCAAATTGCAATGCTATCTAATTTGAAAGATCTTCGAATCATAATTCTCTCCATTCCAAAATTTCCATTTAATTACTGTTCTAATTTACAATAATTCATAATAATCCTTCAAACTGATTTGCTGTTGTGTTTTCAGTGCTTAAAAACGTTATTTAAACCTGATAAACATGAGAATATCATGATTGCTAAACTTCGGGAATTTTTAGGATCTCATATTCTACAAACGACAATTAAATAGAAGATTTCAAAAATTATTTATTTTCCTAAAAATAATGAATTAGAATGAAGATATTTGTTTTGACAAGTTACAACCGAGTTCGAATCATAAATTAAAGCAGGCTTTGCATCTTTGACAGACTTCACTTTAATGATTTCAAAACAAAGTATCTTCAATGCAATTCATTATTTTCAAGATATTTAAGAGAACAACTAATTTTCAAAATCTTCTATATATTTTGTTTTTACGTGATGTTTAGACATCACCCATAAAATATAAAAACTCAGGATATTAAAGAAAAACAATGAATTAAATAAAATTCGATTGAATTTAGGGGAATTTAAGAGAAATGAGAAGAGTTCGAAAAATTCAAGCGAATTAAAGAGACTTTGATGAAATGCATCAGTATTTGAAAGAATATAATTAAATAAAACTTAAAAAATAAAACAATTGTTCATCGAATGAAGTAAAATGGGAGTGAACAGAATTCAGTGCGAATTCAACAAAATTTAAATGAACTAAAGAAGAAAGCGACTCAAATAAAATTCCAGTGAATTTAAAGAAATTTAAAAGAAATGAGACAAATTTTATGGAGTTCAAAAAATGTAAGGTAAATTAAAAAAAAAGTGAATTGCAAACAATTTGAAAATATTAAAAAAGTTAATTAAATGCATTCAATTTGCAATGAATTGTGAAAAATTCAAGGGGACTCAAAAGAATTTGATGAAAAGCCTAAGAATTCAAGGTGAGTTTAAAAGACTTTAGAGGGTGAATTAAAAGAAAAATTTCTAATCGATTTAATTGAGCAGAATTGAGTAAATTGAGTAAAAGTCAAAACAGTCAAAATAATTCCAAACAATTCATTTTTTTAAAAATAATTTCGGAAAAATTAATTATAATTCAGGGTCACTTCCAAATGAATTCAAATAAGTTGAAAACAAATGTTTTAAATCCGAAATATTTCACTGATTTCAGTAAAATTAGAGTAAAATTGTAATTTAGAAGAATTCAAGGAGATTCAAGGAAATTCAAAAGAATTCGATTAAATTCATACGAAATTAAGATAAATTAGAAATAATTCAAGTAAATAGATTTTTTTTTAAATTCAAAAAATTCCATTGACTTCAGACAAATGGGAGTGAATAGAATTCGTAACTAAAAATGTAACAAAATCCATAAGAATTCAAGGTGAAATTAAAAGTATTCAGAGTGAATTAAAAAAATTCATGGTGAACTCAGAAGAATTTGTGTTTAAATTCAATATGACTCAGAAATCCTTGGGTTCTCTCTTTTCAATTTATTCAAAGAAATGACTAAGGTGACCTTTTTATTTTAAAAAGTGACTCAAAAGTGATTGAAATAAATTGATAGCCAAGTGGATAATTTGTGAAATAAAAACTTTGACAAATTAAAATTTAAATTAAAACCATAAAAGTAGATCTTTAATCTTTCTCAATCGATTTAATCCTTCCATTTGAAACTTCAAACATCAGAGTGTTATTTTTGATTAACGATTTTTGTGGATTATGTTAGATCCAGGATTTTTATACATGAGAGGGAAAACGTGTTCGCGCCTAATTCGCAAAGCTCGCTCGGAAAGAATGAAAAACGTTTCGTTTGCCAGGTAAAAAGAAGCCCGAGCGAAAAACGAAAGAGTAACGAGGTCATACGACTCGAACCCACTGCCATAAATCTCGCTAATCCGTGTATTCCCAAAAGAAATATGGTTGCAGAAGTTGGATAAGAGGACCATCGAAGCTAAGATCCCCATTTTTGCAATCGTCTCCAAGAGTACTGAGCGGACGTTTTAAAGTTTGAATTAACAATCCAGCGGAGAGAACCGGTTTAAGAAGTGGAATGCAAACGAGCTCAACTGCTTCTTCGATAATTATAATCGAGAAAATAATTATAATATAGCGCCAGCGCTAATATTACCCAGTATACTGCCTTCAAAACTTCTAATTGAGTTTTACCAGAACCGATAAAGCTGACAACAACTTTCAACCCTTCTCATGATATCAGAGCAGAAAATACCCGACAAGTGCAAGACAAAGGTCTGTCATGATCAGATGATAAATATTTTCCACTTCAAAATATTGTATAATCGAGCTGTGCACAGTAATTAATAATAAATACCTTCAAATTCATTCATTCACTTTGTCCACAACAAAGCTCCTATGTTTCCGCTCACTTATCGCGAACTTTTAACTCTTTATTTTTTTCCTACCACCGCGAAAGGAATAATAAGGAGACCGAATTGTCATGGTAAACTTTTTCGAATCTGATAGGAGAAACGGCACCGTAAGTGCCCAGCCTATAAGTAGTAATCACTCTTTACTGAGTGCGCAAGCGCGACGCTTCCTCTTCTCACGCACGCAAAAGGTGTTTTCTTTTGCAACCGACAAACGTGTTTCGAGCTATCAAGTAAAATGGGTGAGTAAAAGGTGTAAAATATTATTCGAGATATTATTAATACTTTTAGTTAAGTAAAGACTAAGTTACATAAGAATGTAGGAATTGGAATTGCAATCTACCATTTACCACTTTCATAACGCACTCCTTTTATTACTGCAATCTTTTGTAAGTCTAGTCATTCACTGAACTAAGCGCATTAATTGTATTTTAAACCTTTTACGCGATAACTCGGCTTGACAGCTCGAAAAGCTTTTGTCGGTTTCAAGAGAAACCAACTCGCAAAACCTGAAACAAATACTTTGTTTTCAAAAGCTGTCTCATTCGCAATTTTCCGTGCGTGAGAAGACACGCCGCGCTTGCGCACTCAATAAAGAGCGATTACTACTCATAGGCTTGGCTTCTCCTGTCAGATTCGAAAAAGTTTCCCATGGCAGTTCGGTCTCCTTATTATTCCTTCGTGTCTACAGCCCAGTTTGACAGTTTATTAGTGTACGTCTGTTTGATATCTTAAAAAATTCTGGTTCCACTTAAAGTTGTTTCAATTTAATAGAAATTATTTAGTCGAAATTGGAATATCGATTTGTGGTCATTCATGATTACAAGAAGTGTTGAGGAAGTTCATTGAAAAAAGGAACTAATTGATCTCTAAGAAAAAGTCTATTAACAGTAAAATTACGTTCTTTTCAGAATGCTGGTTTGTACATTTCTTGCACGTAATATCATGCAATGAGTTTTCTTTTAACGTTCAAATTATTATGTTTTTGCCCGACAATAGATTTCACTGAAAGATCAAAGGAGATCCTTTCACAGTTAAAGGATAGCATTTGAAACGACAATCTTTCAGCTGTGAAAGGATTTCCTCTCATGCCAATTTTGAATGGAAAATCCTTTAATAGCGAAAGGAATGGTTTGACAGTCAATATTCTGTTTTTAGAGTGTGCAGTTCCTTTTTTATGTACAGAAATATGTATGTCACATATGTAAAACATTATAAGACTTTCTAAAAAATAAATCAAAGCCGTCATTTTTACTATTCACAATAGAAGAATTTTCAATTGCTAATCTATAAAATTGAATAATTTAACATTCTCAAAATTGAACTATTACAAAAAAAAAAAGTTCTAAACTAAATTACATACCTTTAAAATATAAATCTTGAAAGTTGAATAATTTGTAATTCTATATTACCGATATTTCAGAATTTTCAATTTAACTTTTCAAAAATGTAGAACATTGAATAGTGAATTTTGAAAATGGGAGAGTTTTTAATTCTCACAGTTTAAAAATAAAAATGATGAAAGCTTTAAGCTCTAAAATTAAAAATATTGTAATTTGGATGATGTTCATTTGAGATATTTAGATTCGAAAGCTCTTGATCTTCAAAATAACTCGAATTTTTATTTTGAAAAATTTTTACTTTGAGAGTTTACAATTGAAAATTATATAAATTTTAAGTTTTACAATGACTAAAGATTTAATATTTATGCTTTACATTCGACATTTCTTCAACTTAGAATATTTACAATTAAAAACTTGACTTTTAGTCCTCAAAATCATCAAAATTTAAGAATTCTTCCTTGTACATCTTTAAAATTGAATTGTATTCAATTGTAATATTGAAGAGTTTTTAATTTTGACATATTACAATTTGAAATTCTGTAATTTTGATGCTTTTCATTGTAATTTCTTCAAGTTGGAAGACTTGTTATCGGAAACATGACTTTTAGTTTTCAAAATCATCCAAATTGAAGCATTTTTACTTATAACTCTTTAAAATTCAAGAGTTTCCAATCGTGACTCTTCGAAATCGTAAATATTTCAATTGCAAATCTTTAAACTTGAAGAGTTTTTAATATTGATCATTTTCAATTCAAAACCTTGCAAGGTTTAAGTTTTGCAATCATAAAGTCTGTAATCGTGATGCTTTACATTCGAAATTTCTGCCATTGGGAAGATTTAGAATTGAAGACTTGACTTCTGATTTCCAAAATCATCAAAATTAAGGAATTTTGATCCATTCTGAAATTTAAGAGCTTTCAATCGTAACTGTTTGAAATTGTAGAGCTTTGAATAGTGACTCTTTAACATTGAAGAGTTTTTAAAATTGGGAATCATATAATTACAAATTATACAAGTTTCAAGCATTATAATTTAAAAAGGTGTCATTTTAATTATTGACATTCGGTATTTGTTCAATTTAGACTTTCGAGGATTCACAATTAAAAACTTGACTCTTGACCTTCAAAATCATCAAAATTTAAGAATTTTTATTTATACAACTTTAAAATTGAACTATTAAGAAAAACGTTTAAAACTATATAATTTTTAATTCAAAAATAAAGGATCTTTAATTTCAAATCTTCAAGATAGTCCTATTTTAAAAAAATATTCAAACTCTTATTATTTCAAACTATAAACATTCAAAACTAAACAACTTGATGAATGTTCAATTGTAAATATCTTAAAAGTGGATCAGTGTATAGCACTTTAAATTAAAGCATATATGTTTTTATTTGATAATTAGGCAATCAAAAAATGTTATATAAGGACGAGTAGCGCGATAATTTTGCTAGTGATAATAATAATCTTGAAAGTAACTTATCATTGAAATTAAAAAAAAAAAAACCTAGTCAAGTTCTTCAAATTAATTTTTCATACCACTTTTATAATCCAAGAAATCTGACGCATAATTGATTATCTATTATAGACGATGACCGTATTAATCGTTCTGATAAGGAGACGACTTTGATATATTTTTTGCTGATAATATATGTTTCTCATCTAGTTTAAATTGTACAGGTTTTATTCTTCAGTAATTGCTCATTGACCCGAAACCAACGTTCAATTCAACGATGAGATTAATGACGATTAATGATCACTTTTAACGATCAAATTGAAGTAGCAATTAATTTAACACCACTTTTATCTTCTGAAATCGAGACGATTTGTTATTAGAAATTCTAAGATAGAAAGTTTCTTATAAACTCTGAAAGAAAATAATTTTATAAAACATAAAGTAGAAAATAAGATACTAGGGATAAAAAAGCAGCTAGCTACCGCAAGAATATAGGACACTGATAATACAAATAATAGATACATGCAGTTAGTAATCATACTTTCTACACAGGAAATAATATCAGGTAGAAAACACACTTAGCATACTTCTAGCATCCGGAGGAATCGATTCTGATAGGAAAGGCACTCATACATTTTCAATATAATTTGGATCACACTGAAAAAAATTTTTATTTCAGCTAAAAAAAAGCTTGACCCTATATCAAAGGAATTTCTTTCATCGAAACAAATAGTGCATTTTAAAAAAGCATATTTTGTACGACCCTATGCAGGGAGGCGGTTTTAATCGAGAAAAAATATTCCCGGCAATTTCCCGTTTTTTTCGGGTTTGTAAAATTTGTCACGGCCATTGAAATGTAAAAATTCGAACTTTTAGAGCTCAACATTTTTTCGTTCGAAGTAATCCAACTAAACTGCAAATTAAAACACTTAACATGGAATTCTAGTTGAAAATTCATCTATTTGTTTGAAAATTTAACAATTGCGTTGAAATTTTTTTTTTCTGTAGTTGAAAATAAATTTTTTTAACTGAAAATTCAACTATTCCATTTTTAGTTAGAATTTCATTTCGTTTAGTTAAAAATGCAACTGTATGGTCGGACGTAATTTGTTTAGGTTGAACTATTGTTTAATAAAAATAAAAATATTTTTTGGTTAAAAAATTCAACTACATTTTGGAAACTTGGACTTCTTTGTTAAAATTTCATTCTTTTCGTTTAATATTCATCACTTTAGTTGAAAATTTATCATTTTGTTTCAAAATTTAAATCTTTTGTTCAAAATTCGTATTTTGTTTGCGAATGATTTTTTAAACTAAGAATGTAATTTTTTCATTTTTGGTTGAAAGTTAATTTTTTGTTGTTAAAAATTAAACTATTAGTTTGGAAATTCATTTATTTAGTTCAAAATTCGTTTTTTTTGTTGTTCAAAAATTCATATACTTTAGTAGAAATAATTTTTTTTTAATGCAAATGTTTGGTTAAAAATTAATCTTTTTTTGTTCAGGATTCAACTATTTTTTTGAAAAATCTTCTTTTTGGGTAGAATTCAACAGTTTTTGATTAAAAATGAAAATCTTTTTTAGTTAAAATATCGACTATTAAATTTTTCATTAAGAATTCATTTTTTTTGGTTGAAAACTCAACTACTTGGTTGAAAGTTGAACTACTTTGAACTTACTTTAGTTGAAAATTCATCTCTTTGGTGGAAAATTAAATTATTTTAACTGTTTTCACGATACAATCTTTAATGTCAAAATTTGTCAATTGTTTAATTTTGACTAGATTAAGAATCATCTTTTAAAATCAATTATTTTTCAATTTTTAATAGTGGAACTGCAGTTCAACATTAAAAATCCTTAATTAATTTATACTTACACTTGATCAACTCAAAATGTTTTTTATCGACAATTTTAAATTTCAATTAGTTTTAATTTTTAATTGTTCAAGTCTTCTACTAAGTTAATAAATGATCTTCAAAAAAAGAGTTTAAATCAAACTTTTTTTAATTGCACCATATCGACTGGTATGAAATTTGTGATATATCAAGTAATTCGATTGAGATTTCTTCTAAAAATTTGTCAAATTTACAGAAAAAAATAAATCCACTGTAATTTCGCAGTTTCCCGGTCCTGTAGTTCCCCTGCCCTAAATCAATGAATGAATTTGATTCAAACATATTTCTCAGATCACCAAAAACTTTAATGTTATTCTTCTATCTGAGTACTATGTTAAATAGTCGAAAAATACTTGAAAGGCGAATAAAAGGTGTAATCGGAAGAAAAAAAATAAATAAATGAAAGTAACACGAATTTTGGGAACGAGCCAAATGGAATCTAGATTTACATAGACTAGCAAATCGGCCCACACAACTGACGGAGAATCAAGATGATTTTTGCATCTAGGGATCGACGTTGATTTATTCCTGGCCTAAGTTTAAGCTCAGCGAGAAACCGCATGGATGGTGGCCGTGTTCTTGCATGATTCAAATCTTGGAACAAGAGATATTTTTTAAAAGAGAAAAAAGAAGAGAAAAAAGAAGAGAAAAACGATGAGAGGTAAACTTGCAAGCACGCCAATCTATCCGGCAAAACAATTCCCATTCCTAAAAACCAGCAGGAGCTTGCGATAGCGCTTCTTAAAGACATTCTAGTCACTCGATAAGATTGACAAAGTAAAAAATGGGCATTTTTAAAATCACAGAAAGAAGAAAAAAAAACGAGAACATGGAAAGAAAAAAAAAAATTAGAAAGCAGAGCTGAATTTGAAGAAAAGAACTATTACATCTAGTACACACTACAATCACTACATATGAGTTACAACAGATATAAAATAAATCTAGAACGACATTCAAGAGATTGTCTACTCTCTAAATCTGAATTAGTGAAAATTCAACTAATTATATCAGTACTAATGATTTCAATTGATAAATCATTTTTTTTATTTCATTGTTTGAAATAGTAAAATACATTGTAACAGTCTTACTTGAACTTAAAAAAACATGTTTTCAATTGTATTGATAACAGTCATCACAGAAAATACTCTAGAAACGGGGGAAATAAGGTGATTTTTTTACAAGAATAGTGGAATAAATTCTTTTCAATAAAATTAATGTGATTACTATATTAAATTAAATTTTAAAAGATTTACATTTTCAACTAAAATTATGAATCTACGACCAAAGAGATAAAGTTTCAACTAAAATTGAGAGGTTAATTTTAAAAATAAATTAAAATTTTTCAAAAGAAAAAAGATTTTTCAGTAAAGTAAGAAAAAAATTTTGAACCACATTGTTGAATTTCACAATTTAAAAAAATTTTTTTGAACGAAAAAGATGCACTTTTTACAGAATACATGAATTTTTATCTAAAAAATGTAAATGTTGAACCAGAAATGGAATATAGTTCAATGTTCAGTGAAAAAAGTTAATTTTTCGATTGAAAAAACGAATTTTCAGCATAAGAATTAGATTACATATCAAATTGTTTAATTTTCAATTAAAAAGGTATACTATCAAAACGAAATGGAAGAATTAAATTTTTAATAAAAAATTCAACAAATTAAACCAATTTTCAACCAAAATGGTCAATTTCCAACAAAAATAATAAATCTTCAACTAAAGCAGTTGAATTTTAAACCAAGAAAATTAGTTTTCTACCAAAAAATACGAATTTTCAACAAAATAAATCAATTTTCAACTAAAAAAGATCCATTTTAAACTAAAAATGGAATCTTCATTATTATTATTATTGAATATTCTTATATAATTATTATTATATATAATAATAATTATTATATTAACATCATTATATTGTTATTATTATCTGTTGTTATTATCACTATTCATATAATTCTGAAGTTGCACTTGTCATAAAGAATATACATAAATAAATAAAATATTTTCGTGCATTAAATACATTTGTGTAGGTAAAGTAGATGATAAGTCTACAGTGGGTAATCATTAATTAAAACCGCAAATATACTTAAAATGATTTATTCTAATTTTAATTCAGTAACACGTATAGTGTCTTAACTATTAATTACTAAATTAAATTATTTATTTTACATACATTATTATTCTGAATTAATGATTATATACTGTAGGTTCATTATTTACTGTAGGGTGGCCTCCCCCCAACATTAAAAATGTTTAAGAAATCTATAATTACGAATTTAGACCGTGCGCATGCCAGTAGCAATAATTACTAATTGAATCAGTATATTTTTACTAACTCTGAGTGACTGAATTCTAGCTACAGAAATGAGTTGAATTTGACTGAGCATTAGTTATATTTTACTAATTCAAACTCAGATAGTAGATAATATTTTGTTTTAAAATTTTTTAAGGGATGTAGGGTAAGGAAGGGCAGCGCCAACCGGTGGGGTAAAGGCGACTTTGCTGATAACATCGTTATTATTTAACAATTTTAATATTACTTTGCATTAAATAAATCTATTATATAATAGAGATAGTGTTACGTACTAAAATTTTGAAAATTGACGATGTAAAAGAAAAATTATGCAGAAAACAGTTCGACAACGAAAGAATGGAAGATTCGCTAGCAGAAATATAAAGATTTCAACATTAATGGCAATACTTACAGTATGAAAATTTTATATTTTGAAAGGTTACACAATATCACATTATTTCATTGTAATAGTTGAACCTAATTCAAGCCCCAAATATTTTAAACATCGTAAATAAATGAGGCCTCACCAGTGGGGCAAGCATGACGAAAATAACAGCTAACACGTGCTTAGGTTATAAACGTATCATAAGTTTTGTCGATAAGTGATTGGTAATGTAGAACAGCCACTTATCTCCTGGGCTACATGCAAGAAACTATTAAATATTATTATAAATCCGGTCGGTAGAGCGAGTGTTTTTTATTGATATGGTAGAAACCTTTGCGCGTAGTCTGTCTCTAGTGCAATGTCAACGCATAAGAGGTTATATCACATTTATCACTATTTTTATTAAAAATAACTTATTCTTCTCGCTGGAAATGTTTTAAGGTAATTTTACCAGTATATAAAATACCACAGAAGCGAACCATCATGTTTTGCCATCTTCAGATGTTTTGATTTTCATAAAAAGCTGCGGTTCGCTTTGCCCTCGGGTGTGGGACAAAGCCGACGAAATACAGCTTGTTGGAAATAATTGAATTATTAAATCATTGTTTCATTAATGTAATTAATACTTATAGAAATATGATATACAATAATGTAGGACTCGAAATGAGAAAAAAGTGGATCAGTTCCACATCTTATTAACTTTAAAAAAATCATTGACTGTTAACTGGTTGACGCTGCCCCTCCTTACACTATACATTTTTCTAGAATAAAAAAAAATTTAATGAGCGGGGGATAACCACTTTTAAAATTTGTTATTCAAGTTTCAAAAATTAGAGGCAGAGTGATGACTAATTTCAGGCTCATATCAAAATTCCTTGATTTCCAGGTTTACCCTTTTGAAATAACGTGAATTGACTCAAGTTTTTTCATGTAATCTTATTACCATTAATTTTCATTATTTAATGATTTATGATCATTTATTTCATATTAAATCATCATCATTATTACGTAAAATTGACCGATTTTCATGGAACTTGATGTATTAAAATTTGTTAGGTCTCTGAATCCGAAACTGGCATCAGAATTCCAAAATTCGAAATGGCGGATCCAAAATAGCGACCCAAAGTTTTGAAAAACCTAATGAGTTGGCGGATTTAGATAAAAATTGGTACTATAGAAACCTTTATATTCCTAAAAATAAATATGGAGTCAAATTTCGAAAATTCAGAATTGCTGATCCGATATAGCGAACAAAAATTAGGAAAAATCCAATGAATTTGCAACTATTGCATCAGCGATTTCGAAATTTCGAATTTTGACATTGAATTTATATTCAGCATCCTAAATAACCCCCTGGCACCAATTTTCATAAAAACCCGCAAACTCATCGGATTTTTAAAAATTTTTGGTCCCCATATTGGATCAGCAATTTCGAAAATTCGAATTTTGATCTTGAACTCTTATTCAGCGACCCAAACAACCCGTTAGTACCAATTTTCAATTAAATCCATCTAGTAGAACGTTCCACACATTTTGGGCCCACTTTGTTCACCACCGGCACAGTACTGGCCCAGTTCTGGTCAGCAGCACAGATAATTGGCAATTCGTCCAGTACTGGCGGACGGTTGGCTGCACGATCGGGGGCGTACTATGCCGACAGTATGAATATTACAAAAATTACAAGAAAATTACACGAAAGTTTGAAAAAATTGTCGCGGTACGCGATAAAATCAATAAAATTTCTAAGTTCCGTCAATGAAAATTGTAAATGCTCAGTGAAAATGACATTTTATGATGTTATCAAAAGTTGTGAAATGGTCTAAAACGCGAAAAAACAAAATATTACACGAAGAAAAATTGTAATCGATTTAAATTATTTATTTAAAAATTATTTTATTGATATTCCGTATAAAGATAATGAACAAATGAGAAAAGAGAGTTGAACAATTGTTGCTTTAATTTTTTTGAGCTGTGGCTTATGAGGATGGATTTTTCATTGACTTTCAATTCTGTAGCTAAGACTACCGACTGCTAGGCGATAAGATTCAGGTATGAAATTCTTTGAAATCATGAAATACAGTGTGATCGAAGTTAAAGTTGTACACCCGATGTTAATGGATAATAACCGGTTTCACTATTAATTGAATAAATATTCGTATTATAATCAATTGTAAATTTCAGGAAACCATCAAGGAATTCTCAGTCAATGGTAATTATTATATTGCTGTCAGACCTGGCAAGCAACTATTTGCATTTCCAATATGATATCGATCATTATTTCAATACGAAAGGTTATCAATAAAATTATATCAGGATTCACGAGGCAAAAAAACTCAAAAAAGGGGAAATAGGGTAATTGTTTCACGAAAAAGAGGAAAAATAAGAGAAAGATTAAAATTTTCTGTTCGCATTTAGAAAAGAAGAAGAAAATCTTTCTACAAAAAATTCTGTAGTTTTTAATTCAGTAATTAATATAATTTTTATTTAGTGATAAAATAATATATAATAATTATTCATTAAATCGTGATACTTATGAGTCTAATTCAATATTTCTGTCCAAGATTTGTTATTTTATCCTTACTATAATTAACAATTTGAATGAAAATTGGAAACAACACTTTTCAATGCTCTCTCAAACTCAAATTAAAAATAGTTCCAAGTTTGAGCGCCTAAAACATTTAACACTAGCACTAAACGTATTGGATTTTTATTTTTTTTTCAAATTAAAAACATAAAGTATTTAAAAATCCTTAAAATAACATAAAATCTTTAAAATCCCTTGACATTTTTTTTATGTCCTTTATATCCCTTGAAACAGTCGAAATCCATATAAGTCCCTTGAAATAAAATTTATTTTACTCCCTACGGTTCTGTAGATATTCGTTAAAACCCCTTAAAATACCTTGAAGTTCAATGGATATGAATTAAATTGAATTTCTCTGAGAAAAAAAAACGGGACGACTGAAAAATCGCGAACAATAGAATTCTCGAAAATGTAAAATTGCCTAATAAACAAATTTCAAAAAAAAAAAAAAAAAAAATTCCGACTAATAAAATTCTCGAATTGGAGAATTCCAGAATAATAAAATTTCCTAAAGTTTATGATGCATTATCAAATTTGAAAATTCCCGAATAATAAAGTTCTTGAACAGTTTGTAATATTACCGAATTGGAAAATTCCAGAACTTAAACATTTGAAATTTCGTTTATAAATATTATTTGTTTATTAAAAATAAAATAAATAAATATTTTTATTACAAAAAAACATTTTTAATGTTCGAATTTCTAAAATTATTGTTTGAATTTAAAATAACAATAAATGAAAAAAATTTGCATCCAGAAATTAATTTTTTCTATTATTGTTACACTAACGTCGGAAATTGTGGACACGACTCTTGTGAGCGGCTAATAAAGTTTTAAAAAAAATACTCTGCATAAAATTCCGCATCAATCCCTAGAGGCCGAGTTTCAATTTAAATTTTGTGTTAAATGTTCTTGATTTAGAATAAAAGTTCTCAGCTAGGTAATATAGAGAAATCATTGGCAGCCAGGTTTTGTGAAAAAATAATATTTTCCAGTAAAAACACAAAAATACAATGCAATTATTTATATTATTTATTGATAACAATTTTAATTGCTGAAAAAAAAGTTCTCAGCTAGATAATATCAGTCATTCGCAGCAGCTAGTCTTCGTGAAATTTTTTTTTTTCTGTAAAAATGCACGAATATAATGTGATTGTTTATATAATTTATTATTAACCATGACTAAAACTTATGCCTAACATAATTTTCTGTGCGAAATAACATTGTGGTGTAGGATTTAAAGATCATTTTTTATGAAGAGAAAATATTTAATCCTATAAAAGTTCTATAAATGTATATTTGCTTATAACAGCGAAATTTTTGCTTGAATCATTTATTCTAATGATATTTGTATCTGTGCATCACTTTCTGTTGATTTCTGTTGTAATTTACTAAATTACACGAAAATAAAAAAATATACATTGGAAAATCTGAGATTTTTCGAATTGTTTAATAACATAACATTTAACACAAAATGAAAGTTGAAATTCGGCCTTGAGGGATAGATGCGGAATTTTATGCAGAGTATTTTCTTCTCTCTTGAACTTTAAAAACGACCTAAAATTACGACCTCTAGCTGATTTACAATTAAATATAATCAATTTTCAAAAAGTAGAGGCAGAGTGATGACTAATTTTAGGCTCATATCAAAATTCCTCAATTTCCAGGATTACCCTTTTGAAATAACGTGAATTGACTCAAGTTTTTGACTCAAACAAAAAAAAGCCCTGTTATAGTAAAACATTCCAGTTCGGGAATTTTATAATTCGGAAATTTTCTAGTTTGGGAATTTTCCAAATCAGGAATTTTATTTGTCCAATGCCCGCGATGGACAAAGTTTTATGAGACGGCGATTCGACTCGTGTGATTCCCTACTTCTCCCACTCGATGCACAATATACTATATTCCGGAATTTTATAATTTGGGAATTTTCTGATCAAAGAATTTTATTATTCGGGAATTTTTCAATTTGGGAATTATACAGTTCTAAAAATATTTCAAACGAGTTAAATAATTTAAGAAATGATTAATTCTAGTTAGTAAAATATGTTTTCAAAAACTCTAACTGTTATAATTTTTATATTTTCATGGATGCCTATATTTTTTACGTTATCTGGAGATCATGAATACTTTTATCACATATTTTTAAATTTTGAATTACAACATTTTTAAATCTTCAATTAAAAATTGTTTATATTTGAAAATTTTACATGCACTATTAGTAAATCAGAAATTGTCGAATTTAAAATGGCAAGAAATTGTCTAATATTACGAAATCAAAATTGTTTAATTTCAAACGCTTACAATTTGAAATTGTCTATGCACTGAAAATAGTATCTATTTAAAAATTTTTAAAGGTACGAAGTAAAACTAAAAGACTTAACCATGAACAGTTTTTAATTAAACCCTGAAGAATGAAACAATTCTAAATAAAAAATTGTTCAAATTTTTTCATTTGAAAATAAAAAGAAAACATTTTTTGATTTTATTTTTGTCTGAAAGGAAAGCTTTGGTTTCTGCATACAAGAAAAAGCAAGAAAAAAAGGTTGGTTTAAACTTTGATAAATCTGTGCGTTTATTAAATATTATATGGAACGTATATTTAAATAAAAAATATTCAACATCTATTAAAAACTGCGCTCAAATGTGCGAAACTGTTAAAAGCTGATTTTTGGTAGTTGTTGAAAATTATTGAAATTTTAGAACTCATTAAATTTGTGCTCAATCCTCATTAATTTCATTGTGATCAGTTGTAAATCTTGTAATTCTTGTTTGAATTTTGGTCAAATCAAACAATAATTATTACATGTCTAACAAAATGAAAATCGTTATACAAAGTTAAACTAAAGAACCTTCAATGTGGAGACAGATTATCGTACTTTATTATAGTTAATTTCCAGAATGTTTAATTTATATAGATTTGATGAAAAATATTTTACCTTTAAAGCTTTACTTAAATCCTAAATAGTTTAGCTTGGAATTAGTAAAACTTAAAAAAGTTAAATTACTTATAATATATTATTAGAATAATTTTATAAGGGAGAAGAATAATAATAAAAAAGGGATGACGCAGGGGAATAGGAGAAGAATTGTGCATCCTATTATATCCATTTAAGGGATTGAGGGTAAAGGCGCCAATTGCCGAGGCTGCGCCAATTGTCAAGGATTAACAGGTTTTTGTATCATAACATTATGCGAATTGCGAAACTTTTGTGCTTTTTAATACTCTTGCGAGGTTAGTTTTAATCTTTCTAATTATCTTATAAATTATTGATAATATTATACATGTTTCATGCTAGTGCTTTTCGCTGGAAATTAGTATTTTTTTAAATAGAATTTTAATTTAAAGCATTTTTAATTTTCATTTTTTAATAGTGCAATTTAAAACAAAAATAGATAGAAAATTCTCGACCATTTACACTTCTCGGGTTTGTTAGCGTTATTACCGGAAAGATATTTTGAAATAAAACTCATTACATTTTAATGGTTCATAATTTGTTAACAATTTTTTGTTACGTTGGCGTTTCACACCAAAAATTGGTATTTTGATACAAAAATCATTATATTTCGAGCAAGATTTTTAATTTTCGAACACTTTCCAGTTATATTCACAGGAAACCGGTTATTTTAAACAAAAAAAGAACAGAAGAAAAAAATTAAATTTCAAAGATCATTCTCAACTTTTAACGATATTAGATTATGTTGGCGTTTTACATCGGAAATCGGTTATTCTAAAAAAAAGAATTAAATTTTAAAGAATATGTAAAGTTTGAAACAATTTTTTGTTTTGTTAGTGTTTTTCGTCGAAAATCGGTATTTTTAATAAAAAGACCACAATATTCTCTAGATTGTCACTCAGAATCATTACATTTACTATTTGTGTATAATTTTTGGTTTTGTTGGCGCTTATCACTGGAAATCGGTGTAGATTTCAAAAAGATTTACTACCTTCAATCAATATTTTAAACAAAAACATTAGGTTTGAAAGACGATTTACAATCTTAAATAATTTTTTCGTCTAAAATTGCTGCTTAAAGAAAAATGTTGTTAAAAGAATTATTTGGCTTCGAAAACCAAACTTACAATTTTGAACAATTTTAAGTTATTTTAGTGTTTTTTGTGGGAAATTCGTATTTTTTAACAAAGATGCTAGGATTTCATTGTCAATGTATTATACAAAGAAATTATGTATTAATTCCCAAGTAAAAATATTAATTTTAAGAAATTATCAGTCCTTTCTTTTCTTTTCTATTATTTTCGATACTAGATACTATATGAAATACAACAATTTTGTATGATTTTCAAGTTTATAATATAATTTAAAAATTTCGCGGAATGAACAAATTAGTAATCAAGCGCGTGTCTGTTTTCTAGTTTATTTAAAAAAAACATCGGATAATTGGGGACAACTTTTGTCAAATCTATATTTGTTGAGAACTCGACTCGAGAAATGGTGACATCGTCATTTTTGTTTATCCATCAGTTTGCCATAACAGTTCGCGAGAGCACGTTTTATAGGTTGGCTTAGTTCAACCAAACTCAAACATCATGAGTATAACGGTTATAACATTTCAAATATTTATTAATTCACATATTCTCTGAGCTTGAGAATTAAACCGAATTCCGTATTTAATATATCTTATTTAATTAAATATTAAATGGAACGACTGAAAAGTCCCGAAAAATAAGATTCCCGACACTGTAAGATTCCCTGATAATAAAATTCCTGAATAATAAAATTTCCGAATAATAATATTCCTGAACAGTTTATATTTATAATATTACTGAATAATAAAATTCCCTACAGTTTATAATATTACCGATTTTGAAAATTCACGAATAATAAAAGTGCCGACAGAAAATTCCTGAATTATAAAATATCCAAACTGAAAAATTCACGAATTATACAATTCCGGAATTTAAGCAATAAATTTTTTGTTATAAATATTATTTACTTATTAAAAGTACAATAATCAAATATTTTTATTCAACAAAATTATTTTTACTTATTAGGGTTCTTAAAATTATTGTTTGAATTTATAATAACAATAATTTTAGAAACTTTAAACATTAAAATAATTTTTTGATAAGAGTATGTTATTATATTTTTAATAAATAGATATTTATAAAAAAAACTTTTTCAATTGTTTAAATTCAGGAATTTTCTAGTTCGGATATTTTATTATTGGGGAATGTTATAATTTGGGAATTTTATTATTCGGGAATTTTATCATGCGGGAATTTTATTATTCGGTAACTCTATTATTCGGAAATTTCCCAGTTCGGAAATATGACAGTGTCGGAACCTCATTTTTCGGGATTTTTCAATCGCCCCTATCAAATATCCTGGGTTTTCTCTTCTACGTGTTATTTTTAGATATTGCGTACAAATAGTTAACATTTATTCTATTATCCAATCAATCCATTCAATTCCAAAAAAGTTTCAACCAATAGTGTTTTTGACACACTGTCTTTGTATCTTGTGTTTCGATTTCCTGTATAAAAATACACTCATACAAATATATATGTATGTACAGAAATATTTCTGTCGGGCACATTTTCTGTCCAAGGAAAAGTCTTAGCCTTTTCTGTTTTAAAGTAAGCCCAGTTTTGTAGAAAACATTTTTTTACTTTAACTCGCTGTAACGTATCCAATTCTTGGAATATTTTAATGAAATTTACAGGGAATATTCCTTATGATATTCCACGACTGGTGAAGTAAATAAAATATGAACATTTTCGTTGCAACAAAAGTTATACATTTTTACCTATGACATTCAAGCATTCGAGCGGATTTTGAGCAACAAAAAACTTCCAGCGGGAAAGTTATTCAAAAAGGTATAAATATGCTTTCTATAGAAATAATTATTTTAAATAAATCAATATTGAGAAATTAGGAAGGTCATTGAAAAGATGATAACATCCGAAATTAATTCATATCGTATTTTATGCAAAAGTAATGAGTTTTAAAAACTAATTCATTGCAAATCACGAAAAAACGACTCTTATTCATTAATTTGTTTATAACATCATAAACAATTTTTTTCTCATTCCAAATCATTATATAAATGATGGCTGTATAGTTATTATGCTAATTTAGGGTCTGTTTAATTAAATTTGAAAATCTTCAAAACAGCGGCACACTTAAAAAGTTGAATAACATAATAAAAATTTATTTTGCATCAAACAAAAAATTTCGCTTTGGCTGGAATAATTTATTAGCAGTTGCTCGTTATACCTGGAAGCCTAACGGGCTTAAAAAAAACATCAATATACGTTGAAAAGTGAACTGTTGCACGATTGGATTGGAAACGGGCCGCGCTGCCAAAATAAAACCTTCCTGATTTCTTAATGAGGATTTATTTTGAATAATTATTTCCGTATAAAAAATATATTTGCACCTTTCTGAACAACTTTCCCGCTAGAAATGTTTTTTTTTTCTCAAAATTCGCTGGACTCATGAGCTTAAACATGTGAATGCATGATTCAGGTCATGGCTTAGGTAATAATTTATAACTTTTGTTTGGAAAATAATGTTCATTTGTTATTTACTCTACCAGCCGTAGAACATTATAAAGAATATTTCTGTAAATTTCACCAAAAAATTATGAGAATCGGCTACAACTTTTTCATTAATTGAAAAAAGATGCACAATTAAATTTTCTATAAGAATATATACTTTTAAAATGAAAAGTCAGAACCATTTTGAAAAGTTTGCAGGTGCCAACGACGTTTAGCGACAAAACATAATTCGCCCCCGCGTCTCAATAAATTTAAGTTTTGAAATGCGCAAAACTATTTTGTTTAATAAAGGGAATAGTTTAATTAATAAAAATTAAAAACTGAACAAAAAATTCCTGAAAATCAATAAGTGATTAAAACACAAATCGTCATAACCCGGCCAAATATTATTGAAACTGTTTGCAATTTAGTACACATACAAAGTACAATCTAGGGATGCCTACAAGATAATAAAAAAGTTTGGAATGACCTTTTGTTTAATAATATAAAATTGCAAATTAAGGCCGGTCCGTAACCACTTTGTTCTAGTTTTCTCGTCTGAAAGTATCGTGGAAAGTTTTAGATCGATTCATTAAAAATTGGCCAAAATATGTACATACTTTGTAAAATAGTTCTCGACATCCTAACGATTGCACTGTTAACACTGGGTCTCGGCAGGCAGCGAACTCGCTGTCGGGCTTTTGAGAACAATTTTAAAGTACATATTTCGGCCAATTTTTAATGAATCTATCTGAAAATTACCAGAAATTTTTTTTTTCCAAATATTTTGGACAACTTTCTTGTAGGAACTTGTTTCTAATCTGAAGTTCCCTCGATACTTTTTGATAGTGAAACTATACAAACTGGCTGGGTTATGACGATTAAAATTTTTTATTATAAAAACTTATCAACAGGATAAAACAATGAAAACAGAAAAAGTTCCGTGTTGTTATTGTATACAAGTATATATTAAAAAAGAATTACTTTCACGAATTTGTAAATTTCCTTTTACTGAGAGCCGGGGGCCAACGTAGTAGACTCAGTAAACTCTCACAAAGCGCCTGGTGCTCGGGACCGATGTCCTCACTAATCGCCCGCTTAATTGCGTCGCGCCCCCTAAAACTTGGCGGGAAATATCTCTGAGACCCATTGACGAATAATTTTTGAAAATCGTCTCGCGCACGCGCATCTAATGCCATGCTCAAAGTGCTTACCGAAATGAAAGATGATGGAAGGGAAAGGCACTCGGCGAGAACAGGCATTTTGTGAGTTCACTGTATTGCATCCGTGAGCGCAATGGGTGCCCTTACCCTGCATCTCTTTCTATTTTTATACTTAACAACTAATATAAACTCAAATAATGCCCTAAATAAAGAATGACCGTTTCTGATGAAATATTTGACTCCCAGGTTTGATTGCAAGATAGTAAAAGATCAATTTATGATAAATACTAAATAAATAGTTGTTGAACTGCTACGAACCGGTGGTAACAATTAATCGAAACGTATTGTTGGAGCTTTTTGCACACTTGTAGACTCCCTCGTGGTGCTCCAATGCAACATCATTACTAAGCTCACTAATGGTGTCATTAGTGTATACCCTCGCAACTCCCTGGGATAGTTCTTCTGGAGTTTGACCATTTTTTGTCCAACTGACATCTCCCTTTCCGTTGAAGCCTTTACAGCTGATGGTCCACGCCGAGCCATTCTTGACGCTTTCTGGTCCCTCGTATACGACTTCTTTTTCATGAGGAAGAAGAGATTTACAGTCAGATAAATGAATAATCAAAAGCACACAAATATCAAAAATTGCACGACCATCACAGGCATAAGATTCAGGCCAAAAATCATCATATTAAAGATTAAATGAAGCATATCCCAACCACGAGGATCACAGCGGTTCAATAGTTCAATTTTATTTGAAAAAGGGGATTATAAGAGGATTTTATGTATTATTAAAAATGTTATTTATCATAGGGGTCAGGCATTTTCTACTGATAAAAATATATAAGAAAAAATTCAGAAAGATCGAAGATCGAAAAATAGATAAATAACAGAATTGAATTTTTCACTGTTTCCTAGTTTATTCTTTTCAGTACAGGACCATAAGTCTTTAAAAGTATATCTTTCTACGTAAGCTAGAAAGAATTAATTTGAGAGATCAAAAAAGTACTACTACTTGGAAACCCCACTTTTCTGTTTTTATTTTCTAAGGCGTTTACATTTTTTTCTACTGTTTTTTAGATAACAATCAACTATACATTAATTATAATTTATTAGAGGGTCCTAATACACGCTGCTTTAGGGCATATTATTTTAGATTTACAAAATTTTGTTTCTATGTCCATCGTCCAGCTTTAAAAGTTTGTAGTCTGAAATGAAAAAGTGTACTATTTGGTTGAATTGTTTTTCTCACTTGACTGAAATATCTTTCTTGGTTGACAATTCATCTCTTTTGATAGAAGTTTGATCTTTTTTGGTTAATAGTGCAACTGTTTTTTATTTTAATTAATCTATTCTGGTTCAGGATTCAACTATTTTATGGAAAATTTCTATTTTTGGATCGAAAGTTAACTTTTTCTTGAAAATTCATATTTTTGGTTTGAACATGCATATTTTTTGGGATGAAAATTCAACTATCCTGTAGAAAATTCAACAATGTTTTTGAAATTTTAGTTCCCTCTTGACTGAAAAATATTTTGTTATTGAAAATTTAACTCTTTTGGTAAAAAATATTGATTAAATATCAACTATTAGATTTTTCGTTGAGAATTGATCTTTTTGGATAGAAATTCATCGAACTTCGTTGAAAGTGGAACTAATTTGTTAAAGATTCATTTTTTTGGTCGATAATTCTTCATTTTAGTTGAAAAATATTTTTTTATTGAAAATTGAACTGTTCTGTTAATTTTTTTTTATGCCTGTGTCTAGTCGTCCCGGAAAATTGGAGGACTTGAAAAAGGGGATGGATAGTCGTCCCGAATTTCCGGGACGACTAGCTAAGCTTATGAAAAATATTGGACTAGCCGTCCCAAATTTCGGGACGAGACACTTCGTTTTTTTAAAAGATTTTATTTTCAAAATTAACTGAAAATTTCACTATTCCACTTTTGATTGAAAATGTATCTATTTCAGTTGAAAATTCGTCTTTTGTGTAGAATTTTATGGTTTTTGATTGAAAGCTCAACTAGTTTGTTATAAGACTTCATTTTTTGTTGTTGAAGATTCATAATTTTAGTTGAGAATTTATATTCTTTGGTTAAAAATTCGTTTCACATTTTGGTTTAAAATAAGTTTTTTTAATGACCTTTGTTAGTTCTGAATTCAACTATATGGTTGAAAATTCATGTACTAGATTGAAAATTCATCTTTTTGTTAAAAATGTTATTAGTTTAATGAAAATTTAATTATTTTATTACAAACTCAATAATATTGTCAATAAGCTTATTTTTTTAAAAATTCGTCTTTTTAGATGAATTCAACTGTCTTTGACTAAAAAATAACAGGTCCCGGAAGCTGGAATTACAACATTGTCATACAGATGTGGGCACTATGCCATAATTTAGTGCCTATTTAGTGCTAATTTATGCTGCAGAAAAAAAATGTTGTGCCCGGTAATTTTGGTCAAAAACATGTAGTAGTGCCAGCTTCAGCTGAAGCCACAACTCCGGTATGCGAAACTCGGAAAGTATTAGTGGTATCCAATTCTACTTTGCGCAGCAATTTAGTGCCTATTTAGTGCCAATCCATGCCGCAAAAATTAAATTTTGTGCCCGGATATTTTGGTCAAAAACATGTAGTAGCGCTGGCTTCAGGTGACTCTGGTATGTGAAACTCGGAAACTATTCGTGATATAAAATTTTCTTTTGCGTAGGAATTAAGTGCCAATTAAGTCCCCTGGATTTGTGCTAAGCACAAAATCCGGGCACTTTTTTTTTTACCAAAAACGTGTAGTAGTGCTAGCTTCAGGTGACTCTGGTATGTGAAACTCGGAAACTATTAGTGATATCAAATTCTCCTTCGTGCAGGAATTTAGTGCCTATTTAGTGCCAATCCATGCCGCAAAAATTAAATATTGTGCCCGGATATTTTGGTCAAAAACATGTAGTAGCGCTGGCTTCAGGTGACTCTGGTATGTGAAACTCGGAAACTATTCGTGATATAAAATTTTCTTTTGCGTAGGAATTTAGTGCCAATTAAGTGCCCTGGATTTGTGCTAAGCACAAAATCCGGGCACTTTTTTTTTACCAAAAACGTGTAGTAGTGCTGGCTTCAGGTGACTCTGGTATGTGAAACTCGGAAACTATTAGTGATATCAAATTCTTCTTTGTGCGGGAATTTAGTGCCTATTTAGTGCTACTTCATGACGCAAAAATTAAATTTTGTGCCCGGAAATTCTGGTCAAAAACAGGTAGTAGTGCTGGTTACAGGTGACTCTGATATGTGACACTCGGAAACTATTAGTGATATCAAATTCTTCTTCGTGCAGGAATTTAGTGCTTATTTAGTGCTAATTCATGCCGCAAAAATTAAATTTTGTGCCCGGTAATTTTTGTCAAAAACATGTAGTAGTGCCAGCTTCAGCTGAAGCCACAACTCCGGTAAGCGAAACTCGGAAAGTATTAGTGGTATCCAATTCTACTTTGCGCAGCAATTTAGTTCTAATTTAGTGCCAATCCATTCCGCAAAAATTTAATTTTGTGCCCGGATATTTTGGTCAAAAACATGTAGTAGTGCTGGCTTCAGGTGACTCTAGTATGTGAAACTCGGAAACTATTCGTGATATCAAATTTTCTTTTGCGTAGGAATTTAGTGCCAATTGAGTGCCCTGGATTTGTGCTAAGCACAAAATCCGGGCACTTTTTTTTTACTAAAAACGCGTCGTAATGCTGGCTTCAGGTGACTCTGGTATGCGAAACTCGGAAACTATTAGTGATATCAAATTCTCCTTCGTGCAGGAATTTAGTGCCTATTTAGTGCCAATCCATGCCGCAAAAATTAAATTTTGTGCCCGGATATTTTTGTCAAAAACATGTAGTAGTGCCAGCTTCAGCTGAAGCCACAACTCCAGTATGCGAAACTGGGAAACTATTGGTGATATCAAATTTTCTTTGCGTAGGAATTTAGTGCCAATTACTTTGCTCTGGATTTGTGCTAAGCACAAAATCCGGGCACTTTTTTTTTACCAAAAACGTGTAGTAGCCCTGCACAAAGAAGAATTTGATATCACTTATAGTTTCCGAGTTTCAGATACCAGAGTCACCTGAAGCCAGCACTACTACATGTTTTTGACCAAAATATCCGGGCACAAAATTTAATTTTTGCGGCATGGATTGGCACTAAATAGGCACTAAATTCCTGCGCAAAGTAGAATTGGATACCACTAATACTTTCCGAGTTTCGCATACCGGAGTTGTGGCTTCAGCTAAAGCTGGCACTACTACATGGTTTGACCAAAATTACCGGGCAAAAAATTTAATTTTTGCGGCATGAATTGGCACTTAATAGGCACTAAATTCCTGCACGAAGGAGAATTTGATATCACTAATAGTTTCCGAGTTTCACATATCAGAGTCACCTGTAACCAGCACTACTACCTGTTTTT